>JAVJGJ010000060.1:4392911-4437872 GCA_035590215.1 Microhierax caerulescens
TAGTTCCGGGGTTCCCACGTTTAACCTGGAACCATTGCACAACATCCTGAAATAAAAATAATAAAAAAAAAACCACCCAAACCCCAAACCACACAGCATGCCTGTGTTGCCTGCTCCCTTCGCAGGAACTGCTGGGGCAGAGCCCTTCCAGTTTTACGTGTTTAAATTCTGCTCCGATGCTGCAGCCCCAGATTTGTGCTTTCAGGAGGGAGGATTAACTTTATCCTTATTGCAGCTATTAACCTCTGCCTGCGAGGACACTGGAGGTAAATGAGTAACTTCATTTCTTGGGTAACAAGAAAATATACAATACTGTCACCAATGCACACAGAGAAGTGATTTTCTTCCCGTATGTGAGAGTAAACACTTTTTTTTTTTTTAAGGAACATGCTGGATGTTTTTTTGAAACATGCTAGATTTTTATTATTTTTTTTTTTTTAGAACATGCTAGATATTTTTTTTTTTTAAAGCCACTTTTTTAAAGGAACGTTTTTACCAGGCATGTGCATCCATCTGGGGCTTGGTCTCCACTCCAGATCCACAGCCACATTTTCTAACCCATAACATTTTTTCTCCTTATAAAACCAGAGGTGTCAAGCCCCGACCTTGAGAGGAAGGTGGAAATCCAGGCTCGAATCCTAACACTGCAGCCTGACCTCTTCACCTGTGTTCTATACCTCTGGAAATACCATCAGCTAAACCCTGCTTTACCACTTAAGGACCATTTAAAGATGAAATTATCTCTAAGCTTCACCTAGAATAACACAAAGGCTTTGGCATCCCACCCCAACATCCTTTGTGAGCGCATCTGACATCCACCAGCCACACCACCCGGGGTGCGGAGGTCTCTGGACCACAGGGCTTCAGGGACCCCCCTGAACAGCAGCAGAGAAGAAAACACAGCCCAAGAAATGGATCATTTGTTCTCATCTGAGCTTTGCTGCATTTTCCTATCGAGTCAGTCCATCCCCCCACCCCGGCTCTGCAAATAGCAGCTCTGCCTTGTTTATAAAGGCAACGTTGACATTTTGTTATAAACGGTAATGTCAATTTGATAAAGTTAATTACTTATTATTTGGAATCTAATTTGCATTGAAGGTTGAATTCATTAAAAAGCAGAACTTGTGTTTAGACATGAGGTGTCAGAAGCAGCGGGGGGTGGGGGAGCGGGCTGGCCCAGCACCGGCACTAGGCACCCCCCATGCGTGCCGGCTCCGGCCGGGGGTGCTCCAGCCCCGCCGTCAGAGGGTTTAGTAACACAACAGATGAATGTATTAACGTACCACAGCTAAGAATTCCCAATGCAATAATGCATTCAAATAGTTCAAGCTCAAGTAAATATTTACTTTGTCTTATTTTTCAACTGAATTTCTCGAAGCAGCTGAGGAATTGTGCTTTCCAACCCTGCTCTGGTTTCAAGTCCGCAGCAGAACAGCCTTCCTGCTCACGCTAATTTTAATATTGGTATTATGTTTAATATACTTTCATTATTGCAACTTTCCCCCCCCCCATTGGTTCATTCTAAGGGCACGTCTTCTAAACCTCAGAAACACAAACCCTTGCAGAAGGGTTCTGCCAACTGCACCCCTTGATTCTCAAGCACTTACCATCCCTCCGTCCCATAGCCCTGAAAATACTCAAACTGGTTGATTTTAGGATATCGCCCGCAGAGAGCAAACCTCAGACCTGCTGGCCCCTAATCCAGAGCCAAAGCCACACACATGTCACCTGCCTCTCTATCTAGAGGCAAACCCACATTTCCTCGTGAACAAATTTTCTTCCTAAACCCTCTGTACTGCTCGGACACCATTCCTGAAGTCCACAGCGCATCCACCAAAACACTGCTCAGCACTCATCTCTCCTTACGTAGCTGCCTTGGGAGTAAATTGGGGGATTCCAACTGGAGGATATAACAAAACCAGAGCAGCAAAGCCCCCCCAAACCCCCCACCTCTGCAGAACTCACCAGGCATCTTTGCAGGACCCGATCAAGCTGCCCATCCCCTGGGCTCCAGCCTGCTGCCTGCCCAGCCCTCCCTCCCCTGCCAGACCCCAGGGAGGGCTGGCCCCCCCGTCCTCGGAGCAGGGAACCCCCAGTGCCCCATCACACAACAACCCTCCCCAGCACCCTAGGGCCACTCTGAGCGGCTGCAGCCAGGGTCCTGAGCAGCGGGAAGAGGTCAGGGCTGGGGGAGGCTCATTTCACCCCGAAAGCACCAAAATGCAAATAGCGTATAGATGTTGCACAGCATGGTAAGCTTTGCAATGCTGACAGTCCACCACCCGCTGCTCCATGTCCTGCTTTTGGTACCCACAGCCTTCACTTGCACCCCCAAGGCCGGGGGTGCAGACACCGCGGTATCCCAAGTGCTCTTATCCTCATCACCTTGCACTGGCAGGATCCCAGTCGCTGCTGTGCTGGGTTTGTTATCAAATTAATTGTCACTGACATTTAAACCATCCGATTTTCCCTTTATCTCCTCCTTTAGCATTATATCCGTTAGTCTGTAACTCCACACCAAGATCCTTTCACCTCATACCTTTTAGTCTGTAGCTTGCTAGAACAAACACAGCCTCACAGGTAATAGTCATTTTAATGTGATAAATACTGCCCAACACTACACATGCATAAGGCTTAACAACCAATTAGTGCCAAACGACCACACTTAATTAGATATATTCCAATCAGTGCTGGTAGCATAGTAAACAAGCCACCACCAGAAGGGAGCCTGAGCTGGTCTTGAGGAAAAATGCAACCGTACCAGGGAGAAGGCAGGAGATGTTCCACAGCATCACCGCCACCGCTGGAGCCTGGCCAGGGACCCAGAGGAGGAGGATGCTCATCCAGGGAAGGGACCCCCTGCTTCTCCTCCAGCTGCCCAGTAGAGAGGTTTTCCCTTTCCTTTCTCTCTCCTCGTTCCACCCAGCACCCCAAGGAGCATCAGCCTTGATGGGTGCTGTCAGCAAAGGGTGCTGGATGCGCGCTTTGTGCCTCCGGGCTTGCTTTGCTTGCTTTGTGGGAGAAGGCTGGATGGAGCAGCCTCGGGGCAGCTCGCTGGCCTGCAAACTCCACCAACGTTTCAATAGTCAAAGCAAAACCCAGCTACGTGGACACCTGGAGCCACTTACCTTCACTCCTGCGCTTGTCCTTGTGCTCATCATCATGGGTTTAACCACTAGCAGAGGCAAACTCGAGGAGAGCATCCTCTGCCCCAGCCCCCCTGTGTGCTGCCGCGCACTGCCAACACCGAGATGATACACTTCACTCCTTCAGCTCCCACAGCTTTTCCCAAGCATGGTTGTCCTCTGCTTGCACCAGCCAGGTAGGAGCACCAAACACCAGCGTTCAGCCCGCAAGAGCTGTGCGTTTCCAGCAGCACCGAGCACATCTCTCCCCCGTCTGTGCCCTGGGGAACTCACGCACTGAGAGGACTGCCAGTAACTGATGAAGCACAGCACGGGAGGTCTTCCTCTGGTCATTTTTCCCCACCTGCCATGAGAAGGTGGGATGCTCCACTCAGCCACCCTTCTCTAGAGCATTTCCAATGCCTTCGTTAACAGCTCCCAATATTTTTCTAACCGCCCTTCAATGGCTCCATCCCCCTGGGTGCAGGGGTCCTGGAGGCGTTTCAGGCCAGGCAGAGGGATGGTGGTGGGAGCAGAACTGACGACAACATGACCAAGCACTGTCTGCCACCCTGTGCTGCTCACCCATGGACCACCAGCCAAACAGGACCCGCAGCACTTGTTGGGGGGGAGGCAGCCCCACACCAGTGCCGGTGCAAACCCCCACAGCAATGCAAAACGCTGCCCAGTGCCCAAAGCAGCCGAGCCTGTCTCTTGGTGCCATTCTCTGCCTCTCCTGCTTGTCAGGCCTCTGACCCTTTGCCAAATTAACTGAGAAACGCCTACCACAACTGTGAAGTTACAGAAATTCAATTGGCACGGATAGGTCTTCCTCTGTGCAACCAGCATCCCTGAACCAAGCATGATAGGATGCTCTTTCATCCTGCTGTTACCAGAACAGCCTCCTGCACGCACTTCATCACTCAGTGTAAAAAAAAATGTCCTTTTTTCTATATAAACCCAAGCCAAAAAAGGACTTTTGCAATCATCTTTTCATTCTCAGCAGCATATAAGGATTTTACTAACAGTGAGAATGAAGGCGTGTGTACAGCCTCACGGAAAAGACAGAATAGGGTCATCCCCAAGAGGACAGAACATACCCCAGGGGTTCGGGGTGGGGTGGGGAGCACAGCGAGGGGCTGCCGTGGGACCCCAAGCCCCCTGCACTCCCCTCGCCAGACAGAACCTGCCCAAACAGCTGCCAGGACTTGGAGCAGTGCAAGGAAAAGCCAAAATGGTTTTAAAACATTTCCAAGTACAGCAGAAGGGCCAGTTCGCTTTGAAACACAGTAGGATACAAGATTTACTAGGCAAAGCCGACGTTGCTTACTGTACGTGTTCTCTATAAAGGTTAAAGCTCTGTGAGCCAATACGGGTTTAGGGACTTCACCATGACCCGCTGCTCCACATGCTCATTTAATTTAATTTCTCTGGCTTTTGTCTGCAGAACACCTTCTAACCCTTTCAACAGTAAAAAGCCAAAAGCCCAAAGCTAATATTTATGCCTTAGATCTCCTTGATGATGCAATCTAGTAACAAATCACTACTTAAATAATCCAGCCATTTAATCATCCAGAAATGTGTAGAAATAAGAGGATTAGCCTTCTATCCTAGGGAATTGTATTTTACAGGCTCTAGGTTTTTTCCTAATAAAACAACAAGAGCAGCTCGCAGTATTTTAAAAATAAACCCAAGTACTCAAAGCTCCAGAACAACCAAGCTGGTGGGGCAGGAGGAGGCTTCACTACCAGCTAAAACTCCTTGCTCGCTAATTAAAGAGTTTTCATCTGAACCACAGGTTAAGTAATGCGTTTAACTCTTGCACATCCAGTTTCAGGGAGCCAACACGAACTCCTGGTGGGGGCAAACCAGGAATCTGCCTGCCACCTTTCCCTGGGAGCCAGCTTGGGGCGATCCAGCCGTGCCAATGCCATCCCTGCCCCTGCAGAGCAGCTCTGGCCAAAGCACAGGACAAACTTTTTTCCTACGGAAAACAACTGTGCATCCCCCAGCACCCTTTTGCTCATCTTTTTATAGGCGTTTCGTCCACAAAGCTGACTATAATCAGAGACAATATAATTTTAGCATGTGGGTGGATTATTTTTAACAGCATCTGAACTCAACATAAATCAAGGCAGACACTGGAGACAAATGCTATTTCTGGGAAGCAGGGAGCAGTTCGTTGGAAAAGATCGTTACTTATATGTCATTCAGGCTGCCAGAGCAGGTCTGCCTGAAGGAGGAATGGCCACCAGCTCTGCTGGGGGATGTCTGCACATAAACATCTGCCCTGTTTATGAGGAAGGATAAAGCCCCATCCTTTGGATGCAGATGCTGCCAAGCTGTCACAGACACCAGCTGTTTTTCACATCAGCTGCCCTCCCCAGTAAGATCAATGGTTTTGCCTGAAGCAGTAAGGTTCGAGGTGATTTTCATCATCCACAAGCCTTCGGCCGCTGCTCCCAGCATTGTCCCCACGCAACGCCATCCCGTTCTGCCAACACAGGCTTTGCCGTCTGCCAGCGGTTCATCTGCTGCCACGATTTCGTTAGGGTTGTTCGTGCCTGCCAGGATTACTGCTTATAATTATTCACGCTGTGCCATGAACAGCAAGCCTCTCAGAAGAAAAGCAACTCTAATTTTAATTCCTTTGGGCAAGCAAAAGCTGATTCCTGCAAAAAGTCAGCTTCCAGCCTTCACTCCATACCCAGCCCTTAAGTACCACTCACAGGCCATCACGGTGGATGGAGCTGTGGGGAGACGGAGGCCACCCCGCCACGGACCACCCCAGGCCAGCAAGCACTGTCCACACCACGGAGCCACACCACAGGCCACACACGCTCTGCAATAACCAGGGTCAGACATGAGAAAGAAAACCACAAAAGGGAGTGGAAAATAGAAAACAGTTCACTGGAGAAAGTAGATTAAAAGCAAAAATAATCACTAAAAAGCGAGCGTATCCCAAGCAGCCAGCAGTGGCTGTTCTTTGATCCCAGCCCGCATTTTGGGGGATGCAGTGTTCGGAGCCAGATGAATTCCTGCATCCCTGTTACGTGCTGAGCAACGAACATCTGACAGATGAATTCCTGCATCCCTGTTATGTGCCGAGCAACGAACATCTGACAGAGACAGGGCAGCTGCAGAACCCCAGGGCTGCCCATCGCAGGTCGGCGCCTGCCCCTGCAGCCTCCCCATCACACAGCCAGGACCAGGCAGCAGCACGGAGCGCCAGCAGGGCTCTCGTGCCTTCGGGCAGCGCCGCTTGGCGAGCACAGCCAAAGTATAGATGTTCTGCGATGACTCCGAGGCAGAAGCTGACTCCCAGCCCAGCCAGCCTCCGTTACCCCCTAGATAGTCAGGGGTTTTGGCCGTGTCTTTGATCCCTCTCTGCAAATAGCTTCCACCAGGCAACGCAGGAGGATCGGGAGACTGACAGTCCCCGGGTGAGTGGCCAGGCTGAGAACAGCTGTAGCCATGCGGGTCAGGGTCAGAGCATGTCAGCATGCAAGTGTGAAGCACGCACAGGAGCTGCCAGGTCCAAAAGCAAACGGGCTCCTCCATATCAGCTTTTTCTTCCCCTTCGCTCTGGCAGCCTGCCCAGCGCACAGCCTGGGTTCAGCCAGAACACTTTTCACAGCAGCAGAGTGCAGGCACTTTTTTTTTTTTTTTTTGAGGCACTTGGCAAGAAGAGCAGGCAGGCTAGCGAGGTAGGCAGTAAAACCCTGTTAACTTCACTGGGAAGAGTTCAGCTAATCCTGCAGGCTTCTGGTACTGACATCCTTAACAGTGATTCACTGCTGCGGACACAGAGGGGCAGAACACGACCTGGAAGATTGGTGTCCTGAACTTTCGTACCCGATCTCAGCCCATTCTCCACAGCAGACTTTGGAACAGTCCCAGTTCAAGACCAGCTCCACTCCAGCTCGCTGTGTCTACATTTTCAGGGTTGTGCCTGCATATTATTCTTCTGCTTTTCATTATTCAGCAGAGGCTGCAGCCAATTAATGCCAAGAACATCCAAGCAACACAGGCAACAGAGTCCAGAGCCTTCACCTTTTGCCAGTAGGAAACCGACAGTTCTGAGCTGGCAGGAGGATCAGGCAGACTTCAGCCTATTGTGGCAGGAATTCGTTACCTCAAAAGGTAAACACGAATTCAGTTCTCTATTCCTGACAAATGCTAAGGAACTAAAACACAAGCAAACTGACTGAGATTCCTGTCACCAGGCTTGCTCGCAGAGCAAGCTCATCATCTTCCAGAGAGAAGCAGCTGACTGGAAGTGCAGAAATTTTGCAGGCTTCGCTACATGAACCACAAATCACAGAAACGAGCCTCAGAACAGAAGCACTAAAGTGCTGTTTTCACCAGCGGGCTATGAGCCTTCACAACATGGTGTGATGCATCACACAGGAGTATGGTATGATCCTGTTGGCCAACAGGACTGCCAGAAACAAGAAGGACCTGCAATGAGCCCTGTTTAAATGAAGAAAAAAATCACTAATCACATGAATTATCATACCTTTACATCACACTGGTTACTTTAATTGCATGTAGAGCTGAACTCTCCTCTGCAACAGGTTCAAACATCCCAGCAGGCAGGCAAGTGGGTGCTGCCACTTCCAAGCCCAGAGCAAACAGATCCTGAGCAAACATCCCTGCTGCCCGACGAGACCCCAGGACACCCTTGGGTGTAGAGCCCTTGTTCTATAAACTGCTCCAAGCCCAATAAAGTGGTCTATTATTGGGCAACAACAAATTCAGAGCTAACCCCCCCCAAAAAAAAGCTTGCCCACTAAAAACTTGAACTTTGAGTTACTCCTTTGGGCTACTTTCCTTAGCGGCTCACAGGAAGCGTTAGCTGCAACCAGTGCAAGGCTCAAGGGAATCATAAAGGAAAGTATACATGCGCTGCAAAGAAAATAAAAAGCTGCATTTCCGAAGATGAAAATTTTTCCCAAAAGCCCACTTGCTTCAAAAAGGCTTTTCCATCCTCACCGACAGCGGACTGGTGGGAGCCGGCCCTGGCCAACATCAAGCAGGCAGCCTCGTTCAGCTATTTCACAGAGGAGCGTTGGTACAGGCAACCCTCCTACTGAGTGCTGCTGTTTGTTTTAATGCTTCCCACTGAATGTCAATGGAGACTAAAGAACAAGTACACAAAGATACCCACAATAAATGCCAGCCCTTGTTAGCCGAGTAAATTGTGTGCATAGCTAAGTCTTAGAGGAATCTTTGCAGAGTAAACACTGCCAGTACTATGTGCGAGAGTAAATATGTGAAGAAGACGCAGAGACATGAGGGATGACTTCAGAGGAATGCGCCTGAGTGGCACAGAACACCACTCTGCTGATGGAAAAGTGTTGCTAGACCTGGGCTAGGAAGCCCAGCTCGATGGGCACATCCAGCCCCCCCCGCATTGCTGCCGCAGAGCCCCCATGCCTTCTCCTCCCCAAGCTAACGGGCTTCATGAGTGGAGCCCCAGCCCTCATCCCAGTCCTGCCTCCCTCCAAACACAAACCCAGGGCAGCTCACAAAACTCGTTCTCACTCATTAGGTTTCAATCTTTAAAGTTATCTGTGGCACTCATCACAGGAGTGAGTAATAGCATTTGAGTAATTAAAGATGTAACTAGCGAAGATGGGAGGGTGGTGCAGCATGGCACAGGGGTGAGACCAGTCAAGACTTCAAGCCAGGAAGAGTGGCCCAGCCTTCACCTGGCCCTGAAATTCTGCTCAGAGGCACAAAGCAGCACAGATAGCCCAGCAACAGGCCTCCAGGGCAGCTGAGGCACACCAGAACGAAACTCAGGCTCCCAGAGTAGTCGTTACCATGCTGCCACCCCTCAGAGCACCAGCAAGGACAGACACCCTCCTTAGCAAGGTCTCCTATTTGTGTTTTTGAATAAGCTTTATAATAGGACAAAGGGGCTGCAGCAACTATTTTCTCTGTGCTTAACGGCTTTCTCCTTCAAAACAAGAAATTTCTGAGCAAAGCTGTTGCAAAAACATTATGCATCAAAATACAGAACTTGGCAAGGACTGAGAAATAACACTTTGGCCACGCATCCCTTGCCACCAGCGATACAAAACCCAGCATTTTGAGAGCAAATTCAGAATGCCTTGCACATTGCATTTGAAGCAACCCAATCGAAGCCACATTCTGTAGCTAAATATTTTCCTTTACAAAGTTCTCAGCATCAGTTT
The DNA here is from genome assembly GCA_035590215.1 of Microhierax caerulescens. NCBI lineage: Eukaryota > Metazoa > Chordata > Aves > Falconiformes > Falconidae > Microhierax > Microhierax caerulescens. Next base: position 4,402,240 of record JAVJGJ010000060.1, read on the forward strand.
CTCATGTCTCCCTCCCAGGTTTCCCCAGTAACACTTTCAATAAAACTTAACGCTGATGACAGGATGATTGAATCCAAACCAAAGAGACAATGCATTTGACAGCTGGCTCATCATTAATAGTGAATTATTTTAGCGTACGTGAAGGAGTTAATTTAAATGCCAGAAGTAGGGATATGGCCTTATTTCAGTTTCTTTCGTTATTTCTGTTGGCTGCCCTTTCTATCCCTATCCTCCCATAAAGCAGCAGCAAAAGGCAGGAGGATGGGTGGCCACGGGGAAGCCACTGCACGGGTTAGGGGTTTCCCAAGGCTCAGCAGCTTGGAAAGGAGGAATTCCCTGCCCCAGGCTGAGGGCAAAGCCTGCCTCAGAGCAGGGCAGGGGCACAGGGCTCAGCCCCAGCCCCGATGGTTATTTCACACCATCTAGTGGCACCAGCTCACCACGCAGCCACAGCCCTGCCGCTTCCCACCGCCCCGTCACCAGGCAGCACGGGATTTGCCTCTTGAGCTCATAGAATCTCCGAATCACACAATCATTACCGTTGGAAAAGACTTTTACCATCACCATGTCCAGCCGTTAAGGCAGCACAGCCAAGCCCACCGCTAAAGCATGTCTCTAAGCGCCACATCCACCTTTTAAACACCTCCAGGGACAGTGAAACCCCCTACAGCCTGGCCCAACACCAAGTTCACAGAAGGATGTTTCTTCAGGCTTTAACAGCCCCCCCATTTCTTCTGTTTGCCACTTATAACATTAGCTATATCCTAAGACATTGCATTTAACTAGTTGGGTAGCAAATAAAAGCAAAACTACTTCAACGAGCACCCTGAACACACATTTAACAGATGCCTGCCTGCCACACAGAGCTCTCTGCTTGAAGCTTTCTGAAGCAGCTTTTGTCTCCCAGACTAAGGCAAAAAGCCTCAGAAACCATTAAGCAGCACTGCCTGCCCAAGACAGTAGAATAATGATGCTCTACCTCACGCTTTCTCAGAGTGATTATGATCAAGCCTGCTCTTAGCGAGGTGAACACTAAGCCTACCAGCGGACAGCGTTAGCACCAGCCATTACCACCTCTGTACAGCTTTTGCTCCAGCTGTGGGCCTCTGACCTGTGGAAAAGATGTTCTTTAGAATACAAGCCTCCTCACAGACCGCCTGAAAATACATTTATTTATACCTACAGGTATAAACTACAAGCCACAAACAGGCACTCACGTGCCTTGTGTCCTTCAAAAATGCTCAAAGCTTCAACATCTTTTAATGAGGCAGTCACTCAAAATGGAACCAGCTACCCTTCAAAGAAATTTGCTGACATGAAAATAAGGTTGTCCAAAACATATCTTAACATCCAAGCAGATTCCTTGGTTTAAAATTCAGAAGTATCCCAAAAGGTGCATTCATTCACAGGACTTTGCACAAGATACAGTCAAGATGCTGTGGTGCTTACACCTTAGTTTCTGTAGCTTAGCACACCCCTAAGTAACAAGAATATATTTAGCAAAAGCCATTGAATAAAAGTATTTATTTTAACATGTTTGCAGAGTGACACATAGAAAGCTCTCACCATAACTGTGAGCAAATTATCTTTTACCCCTATCTACAGATATAAAATATAATTATTTACTTGCACTACAAAATAAAGTAGGTCTGATGTCAAGTCACCATTACTCATCATATCAGTGTTCTTGCTTCGTTATTATGAAGGTTTGAAGATTGAAGTGTTTTCATAAGCTGACTTGCATATTAAATAATCAAAAGAAACTTCTACAAAGAAATCTGTATTACCAATCTGTTGCTATTTATAATAAAATACGAAATGGCATAGAAACACTCTTAAAGTGCGTTACTGCATCTAAATAAATAGCAGCATTTATGCCTCTTCAGAACAGAGGACCTGACAAGGAAAGGATAAGTGACCAGAATTAGAAGTATTTTGAACTATAAAAAGAAAAAGCTGAAAAAAACATGCAAGGCAAAAACCTTGTGTCATTAGCCTATAAATATACAGCTTAATAACAAGGGCTTCATACACACAAGACAGGTGTTCTTCAGAAGTCCGGAGGACACAATGGCAGAACCCCCATACATCTATTCAAGATATACACACCCACACATATGCTTCTTTGGGACTGCAAGGAGTATCTCCCATTTAACCATTGCCTAGCACAGGCCGTTATAAAAAAATACAAGCCTGTAGTAATAACAAAGCCATTTTTATCAACTTTATCACTGGCATCAGATATTACATAAGTTTCATAAAATCAAGAGGTTTCCAACGCTGTAGAACATTAAGTTCATGGTTTTCTTCGCCTAAAAAAGAAAAAAGCAACAAACAACTTTCAGTTTTTATACAGCTACAGTTTTCTGTAACAGTAGTCAATAGCCTATTTACCTATTCTGCTGTATACGTAAGTCTCACATACCTCCTGTGCCAAGAAATGCAACGACACAAGAAAACAAAGAGCTTATTTATCAGAAACACTTGTACTTTACTTTCTTTTTTAGGCAGCCTGAGCATAAAACAAAGTTTTAGTTAAATTATTAAATAAGTTAAAACAAATACAAGCTCCAACTTGCACAAGTGAACTAAAGGATTTGCTACAACGTTACAAGGCTGTAGGAAGGCTGCAAGTAGCAGTAGCCACGCTGGGCACATTCCATTTTCTAATGAGATGTAATAAAGTACATGCTAACATGATGAAAGGCAGGTATTTGTCACCTAATCTAAAAGGGGGATTACAGAGTTCAGACACTCTCCAAAACACCCTTCCACAACAGTTCTAAACTTTTTGGATTCCAAATGCAGTAAGTTTAGTAAGTTAGTTAGTTGATTTTGACTTCACAGAAACCTGTTTACCTCTACAGCCCTCTCTCCTGCCTGCCAACCTGTTTTGCAAACCTGCAAATTTTCTGTTCCTGAGCTGAATAGGAGTTAACAGTGCCATGGAAGTCACCTATCTACAAGAGGCCAAATCTGGATATTGATTTCTGTTCTGCAACACCTAGTTTAACAAAACTATCTTATCTGAAGTATTTCATTTGTCAGTGAAGTGTTTTGTTACATGTGAGGCTCAAATATTGGCACTGGCCTTACAAACTGCAGGATCATTTGGGCTTTTTGCTAGATGTTGGGACTTCCAATCTGGTAAAGCTTGCATTTACGTGTGCAGCTGCCACTGATTCTGCCACGTTAGGGAATGATAAGACAGCCCTGAAGATTTTACCGTTATCTATGCATTTGAAAAAGAGGCAAGTTTCTTCCAGCGTGACTAAAGCCCATGCTTCTTTATTAGATGCCTCGACAATTACACAGCAGGTAGCAGCTTGAATATTAGCAATTCAAGTTATATATGTACATATATGCTCAAGTATACCATTAGGGAATCCCTATGGTTGCCTTAGTTCCCTCCTCCTCCCTACTCTATATTGTAACTTTAATTTAAATTTATCTAAACATACAAAAGTGAGTATTATTTACTACATCAGCATCTAATAACAGCTAGTGGGACAGAAGAGGGAATACAGCTTAGTACTTTGTCACTGCCATCCCTCACCCTATTCCACTCTGGACCTGTCAGGCATCTTACAGTTCCCAGCTTTTTAGTCAAGATAGCACAAGATCAAACTTGACATTCTTCTCACTGCACTAAATGCCAGATTTCTATCCAGAAGACAAGTTAATAATTCTGCTTATCCATCCTGTCACCGGTTTCCAACACTGAATAAGCCTGCTTATCTTACAGTATTAAAGAGGTATGCACACCAAATCTAAAGCAGGAAGGGCAGCAAGGTCAAGGAAGGGAAGAAAAAAGTTCTCTCACTGTAGATGTTATCAGGAAAGAGAATGCAATACCCCAGCTACAAAGAAGAGATGCACTTACTTGGGCTGAGCATGATGCTGATATCCAGGTCCAAGAGCTGACCCTGCCCTCATCTCCACTGCCACAGAACACTGAGAAGACACAGAAAAATCAGTCTCTGTTGCTAACCCCCAACCCAGCTATCAGCGTTACCCCAAACGCTCATCCAGACCAAGCATAAGATGCCCCCCTTCTTCCTTTTTGGCTTACTCTGGTTTCTACATCAGTGCATTCAGAGTCCGCAGTGTCCTCGGGTGGGTCAGGATTGGGAGATGATCTTCGCTTTCGACTGCAAAAGGAGTACCCAGAAAGAGTTTCAAGCTTCACACACTTTGGCAGATTCTTGTACACAAGAGAATGTATTTTATACTTTCTAAATAAATACTTTGCTCTTAGCAGCAGAGCAGCCTTAAAAGCAGCTACAGTATGCATAAACCTCTCCAAGTTACTTTTATGATTTTAAGGTCAGATGCAACAACTTCCTGCTCACTCACATTTGGACCTAAAGCGGTTACACAGTCACTGCTGGAGTTATGCATCTCCAGCAGCGTCAGAACCTGAAATTAAGACCACAACTCACCCAGTTGGAGATTCTTGCTTCAAAGTCTCTATTTCTGTGAACTGCACAGCCTGTCCACCACCCCTGGTTTTGAACACATCACCCTGAAAAGCAAAAACAATTAACAAGGTGCAGTCACTGGGTTAGTACAAGAGCCACACACAGCACTGGTTTTCACAACTGTCATTTCCTTGCAGGTTAGTAGCCAGCAAGCACGTTTGCAAATACAGTGTCCCCCATTATATATCTTATTATACACAGGACGATAAAGAGCAAACATCATCTACCCTGATGATCATGCAAGATACCCACAGAGCAGTCTCTACCAAGACAAAAATTTCTGTATGATAATGACAACTAAGTAACACTACAGAAACGATGTCATAGGCTTAGTTTCAATAGTTCCATTCCACAGCATGAACGTTGTCAGCTATGCAAGACTTTGCTTTTGGAAACATCACTACCTACAAGGTTACCTTACAGAAGTGAAGGCTTTTTTAGAACTTAAAAAGAAAAAAAAGACAATATTGGAAAGCCTGTGACTATAGGAAAAATGAACCAAAAGTTTCTTGCTACAAATGACAAAGAGCTCTCAATTTGCCTTAGATAAATACAATCAGTGTTTTGGGACACAAACATCGCAAGCGTTCAAAGCCTAGGCTGTCTCACCAACTTGCTTGTCAGCTGACTAGCAGAAATTATGTCCTGGAGCATTCGAGCATCCACCGCTGCAGCAAGCTTACTCATACCACTCGTGGAAATCAAATAACACGACTCCAACAAGACTGACTCTACAAGAGTAGCTGCAGACACAAGTCTAAGAAGCTTTCACTACAAATAGATTATTGTATTTTACTAGAGGAAAGAAACCAACTTAATTATTTTCAAGGAACACGGTGACCGAGATAAACCATTACATGCTTGTTTATACGAAGTAATGATAAAGTTCAAGAAAGATATTTTCAGACTCTAAAAGCTCCTTTGAATCCAGCTACACAAAACTTTCAAATGAAATCTCTTAGCAGACCGAGTCAAAGGTACCCTTTTGCAAGCCAGTAAGCCTGTAGCACAAATACATTGTCAGAAATAGGTTTTGACAGGACTATCACGAGTTTACGATGAAGGCGTTTGCTTTACCTTAATTAGTTTTGTTTCAATCTCCCCATCAGAGGCTAGCTCCTGATGCGTCAGCATATACTTGTCACACTTAGCTAGTGCCTTTTCACTTGCAGCCGCTACTGTGATGGCATGAGGGACATGCGGCTGCATGACTGTTTCAGTGGGCAGATTAGAAGGTGGCTTATGATCTACCCATCTCTCCCCAGCTGAGCGCGACCGTCTGTGTCTGAGGCGAACTGGAGGTGCATTCTGATCAGGGTGGAAGAGAATCAGAAGAAATCAGCAAGCTGTAAATCTCTCAGAGGGAATCATTAGCAGAAATAAACTTTGCAGGTCTGGTTAAGATGTATCTGTATGAAGATCAAAGCTTCACTCGTAAAGTGCTTTCAGAGAGAATCCTGAAAGGCACCCTTACCAAGAGCCTTGCATGAAATTATTCATGGATAATTTCAGTGCCAATTCCTACTTCTTGTAATTTTTAGCTAAGTGTTATCCAATCTGTTGCATTCCATACCTAATAAAGATATCCTCCTTGAGGAAACTTTACATTTGGTGATGCCTCTCCAGAGTTTCCAAATCAAAACAGATTGCTACGAACATATTAACCAACCAGAAAAAAAAAAAGATAAATTTATGTTTCCATGGATTCATTCATGAAGCAAAATGTATTTGAGGTAGCAAAGCAAGCGGACCCAGCATGGATTTCCAACATCTCTAAAAGGATGCAAGACCCTATAACACTCCTGAGTAAACATTGCTGAGAAAGGTTCCCCCGTGCTAGTGCTTCTGAACTCAGCTGCTGGAAATCCATGAGAAACGACTGATGTTCATGTATTTTTATTTTTTGAACGTGAACACTGTTGTCAGTTGCTCAGGAAAATGAGAACATTCTGAGAACTTGTTCAAAAACCTGGGTCCCTTCAAGATCTTTGAATGGGCTTTTGAAAGAGTATTTGTAGACCTTCTCTGTTCCATTTACACACTAATTTTTGAGATCTCTGAATCCTGGTGAGGTTACACAACCCAAACTTGGGAACACAAATTCCATCTCCTGCGTTTTCAGGTGATTAGCACCAATTAGGATTTCTTTCACCAATAGACACGTAGGGGAAGGTGGCTTTTGCCAAAAATCTTCCATAAAAAAAAAAAAAGAATTTCAATACTTCCCCCCACCTTTTAGTGAGCAAGTACTTTTTTTTTATGTTTTTTTGAAACAGTTCTGCCAAGGTACCTTAGAAGTTATGCTCTAAGGAGAGGGCACACTACCACTGGTCACATTTTACTGTGGCAGAGACCACTCCTCTCGCTCTGCTTACATTGGTTCGTGTATTAGTTAACTAGAACAACATTTGCTTAAAAGCATCTCCCTTGCTTCTAAGGGCCAGCAGGAAATTTTGAGGACACTCTCCAAAATTAATCATGCCGTGATAAGCTTTCCTCCTCCCAAGAAGCTCCCTCAAGAAGCTGGGGTTGTACAATTCTCTTTGATTTACCTGAGCTACTGCAACAGTGCCATAACATGACAGACACCACCGATAACAAACATTTGCACTTATCAGTTCAATGAAAAAAAAACAACCCAGTCTCCCACCTGTAAGCAAAGCCCCCAGTTTTAATGCAGATGTGAAAATTAGGGAAGAGACTATTCGAAGAGAGTTCAAGTTAACAGTCACACGAGTGTGATGTTTGTCCAAGCACTATTTCCAGTAGACATTTGCAGATATGGCTCATAAGACCACCTTTTAACCTGCCCAAACAGACTATGGTAAATTGCAGGCTGCAAGACAGATTCAAGGAGACAGACACAAGTTAAATCAAAAGGACATTCATAGCTAGAGAAAAAGTCTAGCTAGGTTCAGAGCTCCTTACAAGCACTATCTACATGCCAGCAAGTAATACAAACGCTGCTTTTAAGGAGTTTCTAAACATCAAGTTAAGAAGTCAAGAGAGTAAGTAGTGAGACTTAGTTTGGAAACAGTATTGTCCTACGTGAAACACATTTAGGGGAAAACTCCAGTCTGCATTAGGTGTGCTCAACATAAGAGAGCAGCTGTAATGAGTTTGAGCCAGACTACACAACACTACGTTTAGCTTTTGACAGGAGCAGCACTAACCCTGCAGCATTGATCCTCTTCTACTTCTAGCTCATCTCTATGCCTCGGAACCTTAATGACTCCAGTCCAGCACATCCCTCGCCTTCTGTTTGAGTTGTTATAGTCTCTAATTTGTTCTGGTTCTTGGTGTCTACTCCTTGCATTAGAAGTGCCACCGGTAATCTTGTACGAAGGGGTTTTCTGCTCCCATTCCATAATACAGGATGCCACAGAAATGCTGCTACAAGAATTAGAACGCCTATGCACCTGTGGGCTGCTCACGAGCTGCTGGCGGTTAGGGACCTGAGTAGTAAAGTTACTAGAAGGCTAGAGAGAATGGGAAAGAAGTTAGTGAACATACAGAACTGTCAATTTGTAAGGCAATAAAACAATGAACACAGACAATGTGCAAAGTGCCAATTCAGCTATTCAAGCTTAAGGTTTTGGAGAGGTATTGTGTTGCAGTGACAGCATTAAGAATCAGGTATTCTTCCAGCACCAGTAGCATTAGAAGGTAAAAGCACGAATAAAGATCACTGACTGATAAATACAAGAGATAAAGAATTCAAAGCAAGTTTAAGTTATCCAGATTCTGTGCTTGGGAACAATTTTCTAGCAACTAAAAAGAAGTAGTCTGCACTTTAGTTTGCTCTTCTAAATATGCTTTTCCCTAAATCAGGAGGTGTTTCAAAGGCCACTTACAGGTACCGGTGAAGGAGACACTGATCTCTGAACAGGCTTCTCTCTGTCTCTCTCCCGCGAAGGCCTCTCTGGCTTTTCATTTTTTGGTTCAGTAACAATGGCCTTCAGTTGCTTCAGTTTTTCATCTTTCACCCAAAGTTTGTTCTGCATTTCCAGCTGCTTTGCTGCTACACGACGCTCCTACAAAGACAAGCGAGGAAAAGCATGAAGTACCTTACACAAAAGCACAAATAAGTGTGCTGAAAGTTTGAAGAGAATTGCATATTCCACATGGAACAAAATTCCTTGCCACTGAGATAGAAGCTATTGGAAATAACCACATATCAAGCTAAAGAAAGACTTTCCAGATTATAAAATAATACCATGTTTAATTCCACAATCATTTTGCTTCCGAATTTATGACAAATAGGAACATGTCTAACCACAGTTTTATCAATGATCCTGTAGTAGTAAACAGTCCTGCAGTAGTAAAAGGTAATCCTGAAGATTTCCTTTCCTTATCACTTGTCAAGTGCATAGCTGAACACTTTACATGAGGATAAAAGGGAAATTCTGACAGTAGGCTTCCACAGACAACTGACAGAAGAGAATCACTTCTTAGAGTGCCACAAACCCCAAAAACCAGATTCTACATATTGAAATGAAGTGACACAGTGCTTGAGCTGCTCTAGCTGCATCAAAAGTCCTTGATGACTTTATCATACCTTACTAAATTTATAAAAGTTAAATTCAAAATGTCTGCTCAAGTCCACAATTAAAAGCCAAACACATCTGCATTTTTAATGTTACTACTGTATAAAAACACTCAGGACAAACAAGCTGTCCAGCTTCCCCCAGCACTGCTCCATTACACATTTCTAATGGATATGGCAGTACACTTACACACTCCTTCTCCCATTTCATGGCTGTTTCTGCCACCACGCCTTGCAATCGTGCCTCCAGCCGACGCTTGTCAGAAGCCTGACGTTGCAATTTCTGGCTCTTGCTTTCCAGTTCTTGCTGAAGATTACGCTTGTCATCTTCATAAATTGTGGTAGTTTTCTCCAAAATCTCAATCTGTAGGAAGAGAGGAAGGAATTAGCTATGCTGCATAGAAGCGCAACCATCTAAGTCCAGAACTGCTAGTTATATTTGACTGTTAACATATACTAGAAAATATTAGCGGATGTACAAATATATACAGGTGAATAGTCCACACTGCAAAAAGTTTCAGAGATTTTACAACTTTCTTATAAGTTGTCCTTCTTAATGTTTTAAGAAAATCCTCACCTCGTAAGAAAGCCAAAAAGCTAAGTGTTCAGTAAAGTTCCAAAAAAAAATTTTTTTATTTTAGAAACAAAATCTTGTTTCTAATATCCATCTTAGAAGTAAGCAACTTCTGATGTCAAGAAGCTTGTCAAACAGTATATAGAAAATACATTGTGTGCTTAGCTTTAGGCAAGCAAGAAACTGACCTTGTATTCCAGAGTTTTAATTTTCTTCTCCAGGCGTTCTAGCTCCATTTTCTGTCCTGCTATTGTTTTTTCTTTTTCAGACAGTTTTCCTTGAATATAGTTTTCTTTGGATACAACACTGGAGTCAAATTCTTGTAGCATTGTTTTAAACGCAAGCACTGCAAGAGAATCAATATATTTCATCTTCTCACTGCAGCTCTGTAATATCAAAAGCAGTTCTGTTTTTATCCTATCAGTTTTACACTACCAGCTATTTCATTACCTCAGAAAAGGTTTTTTAAATTATTAATCTAGACAAGATACTACTTTTGTGTTGGTAGAGAAGAGATGCCTTGAGTAGTAATAATGACACCAAATATCTAGCTCTGCACTAATATTCAAATTCTTACCATTTTTGCCAAACTCCTCCGACAACATTTGTCGTAGTTTATGGCGTTTTTCCAGGACTTCAATAAGCTTTGGAAGTGTTTGATCATCATTAACATCCAATAATTCACATGAAGGCAACGGTGGAAAGTTCTGCAAAAACATTTCTGTAACAGATTGCTCTTCTGTTTCTGTAAGATTTAGAGCCAAGAAAATCTGTCAGCAAGCTACAGAACAGAAAAATCCCATTTGACAACGCTCAGTCACAGATCATTCATTCCACAGAATCACAAAGCAGACAGAACTTAAAATAATTAATGAGAACTAGAAGTTTTCAGCCGAGATAACAGTCTTGCGAAAAAATTAAAGGTGACATTCCCAATTCATTGCTTTATAATAGCTCCAGGCAACTCCTGATTTCTAAAGTAGGCCTTAAGCATTCAAACACATCAAAGCACCATCCTCAGCACAACTTCCTTTCAGGAGCTGCATTAACAGCACCATGAATTCAACTTATCTCCAGTAAGAAAGAATCACTTTGAGACTTACACAGTACCTGGGTTTATACCACAAGCAGCGCTGCAGTATGAGCAGAGCAGCACCATTGCAGAGAAGGCTCACAACCAACAGTTAAGTGAAGTTCCTTTTGCGCTTTCAAGCCTCAAATAATTTGTTTCAAAATACCCTTCAGCTCCTCACAGGAAGAAAACCTCTGTGCTGTAATCACCTAGCATTCTAGTATTTACCTCCATTTATCGGGCCACCCCGCAGCTCCAATTTCCGCGAGAGCTCCTCCCTGAAGGCCTGATTCCTAAAGCGCCGTCCCGGCGTTAAGCCGCAGAGTGGTCTGTCCACAGGTCTGGCAAGTTCCACCTCCTGGGTCATTTCTGCAAAGCGCATGACTTGCTACAAAAGAACAAAACCAGGCTTAACAAAACTACCCAGAAGCAGTGCAATGTAAGTTCGAAAGTGATATTTTAGGTCAATAAAAGTGTTAGAGGAGACGTTATCAAGCTCTAATCTCTGGTAGTTTCTAACTAGATAGCTTGGGATTCTGAAGTGGAGCATCCAGGAACCTTCCCAGTAAAACCTCCCCAACCTCAGCCCCAGAGGAACCGTGAAACAGGCTGTGCAGATAGCTGAAGTTTCTGCAAATACTGTCACAGTAGGGATTAAGCACCTAAATAGGATTATTTGGACCTCTGTAAATAAGAGAAACTTTTCCTATTTTACAAGCAGCAGTTGTAATTTTTAAGAATAAAAACCAAGACTTGTAGGGCACATTTGCCCTATAATATTATACTTTTATCTGAAGTGCACAAGCAACAAAAATTATCATTCCCCTCATCTACTAAAGAAGTACAAGAATTCAGTGAAAAAAAAAAAAAAAAGAGGGAATGAGGCAAGATCTGCAAGAAAGTTACCAAGCTTTCCTCGTAGTCCTCAGCTTTAGGATTAACGCACACAATCATACGCACTTTTCCTTCACCATCGAAGTAGTTCTTGAAGAGATGAGTCAGTTTGGAATCTCTGTATGGAACCATCTTAAAATAAAGCACATGAAAGATCTAGTAAGCTTTCATTACACCAGATCTTCATCAAAAGATAATTAGATAATGGGCTGCATACCTTATTTGTTCCATACATCTGGTTTTCCCGCAGAACTTCAATACACGTTCTTAATGTCATTAGCGACTGATTAATATTACCTTAAAAAAAACCCAAGACAAAAAATTCTGTAAGCAGCCATTTGGATCACGTTCCCAAATTACTTAGCAGTTTACTCAAGAACAAATTGCCTGGACTTCAATTGTATTTGTTACAGATAACTGCTTTAATTAACTGAAGCATCAGAGTAAGTGCTACTAAAAACTTCCAGTTTCCAAACCGGAGCATTTGAGGTCATCAAATCAGACATCTGAACACCGTAACAGAACACTTCAGTTCTTCCTATGATAGTCTTTAATATAAGCACATATTAGCACGTAGAATTACCAGGCTGTCTAAAGGTGGTACATACCTGCTTCTCGCAGCCTGTTCCCTTCAGCTTTTGTTCTATTTGTTCTTTCACTTCCAGCCAGATCAACTAAAGACAGCTGGCTTAAAGTGATTTGTTCTTTCTCCTGTTACAGAAAACAAATTCCTTTAGGCTAATGATTAGCTCTATATTCCTTCTAATAGAGTAAGGGGACACCCCTCACCCCCCAAACCTAAACCAGTATGCACACTTAAAAAGAATGCGCGTTGTGCCTTTTATTTAAAGTCTGACTATATTTTTACAGCCCTTAATGTAAGAAGCTGTGCACCACTGGCTTTTCTTGTAACTTAGCAGATCCCTTCTGTCTTGGGCCACAAGGTATGTCTGCACTCATTCAAATTCTCCAAGTTTTAGATCTTAAATAGTTTTTGTTCAAAAGCTGCAGAGGCTAAAACCTAAAGGAATAAGCAGCTTCACCCCCCCCATTTAATGCCGCATTTTCATTTTGAAAAGGAGATCAATTCTGTCAAAGACTCAAAAATTTAAATTATTTTAATTTCTGCCGAAGTGAAATTGCTAACCCTCAAGACGTGGTAACTGTTTCAGTAGGCCATGCTGTAAGGTCCGCCACCTTTTCTAACCTAAACATACATGCTTACACGCACACAGCTCTCCTTTAACAGCCTGCCCCACAATTCACCTGTAGCACGTTATCTCCGTCTGCATCCAGGGGTGCCTGAGCCAGCTTGATTATAAAAACACCATGAGAGCGACTAGATTCTCGATTCAGCTGAGTGTTTGCAATACGCCTCTTCTTTTGACCTGTTCAGAAGAAAATAATCCCTCCAAAAACCTGTTTTATTTAACAGGCTTGCCACCTGGCAAAGACCAATCTGCTTTAAGCATGGCAGTGTGAAGGATTACATATCTGTATGAAATTTAAGAAGTTATATTTGAAGATTTACCTCTCCAAAACACTTCAAAAGCTTCTTCTGTAGATTTCACCTCTACTTCTGTGCATCCTGTGACATACATGTTGTGATTTTGGTCTTCGCGAAGCATTTTGGATTGCGGAGGTCTTAAAGATGAAGGGCAAATGAAAGAGAAAAAAAAAGCCAACAATAAAACTGAGTGGAGTTTTCTGTACAATACATGTCATGCAAATTTTCTTTTGTTTAACTACAAAATTCAGACTGAATATGTCAATTATCCATACAGCAGATGGAAGAGGAAGTGCAAGTACACGGACACATACTCAGCCAAGATTAGTTACACTTCAGCTACTGCTTTAATTTAGAAGCTACGTTTAATTGCAATTCTTACTGGAAATTATGGGTTTGGACGGCAGCTATTGTTTTTCTACATGCATACAGAAGCAAGGTGGCTTCAACAGTGTTCTATATTTGCTAGTAAAGCAAGAAGAGATAGGGAGTCAGTCAGTGTCTTTTCTGCTTCTACTAAAAACTTCACTTTTCAATATTGGGATTAATATGCTTATGCACATACATAAAGTCACCATTTCGCACAGGAGTGTTGCAATTGTTCCACCTACCAAAAAAACAGGGTTAAAAAAATATTAAGTCATTTAGCTTGTGTCTACAATCTTTTCACATATACACTGTAGCTTCCATAAACAGAAATAATCCAAGGTTCCTCATCAGCTGATTTTTGGATATAAGCACAAACACTAAACCAAATAAAATCATTCTTCTTTAAAAAGCATTCATAGATATTCAAACCCCTTTTCAAATCAGTACCCTGGAGACAGCTCTTGACATTTCAGAGACAGAGCATGGTTTGCTCTAGTTAGTCTTTGCAAATCATCCAGTTCTTTAATTAACACATGTACCAATGGACAGGCATAGGGCTTTCTGTAATGGATTTAGAATTTTTAAAAAAAATCTATTCAAAGTCTCATCTGCAGACTTTTTTCTGACTGTCTCAAGATTTACCAATTTTAGGCATCAGCCAAGTACACACCTTTCCAAAAAATAGCCAGAATTTCATTTACGAGACAATTCATCTCTGTTTTTATGGAAATTACTGACATAAGTGAAGTAATAGGCAAACTTGCATTAGCTATAAAGCAACAAGAAAATAGCAGCTTTCACCCAATACACTGTTTCCAGGACAAATAATGTCAGCTGTGGAACAGCTTACTCTTCAAGTTGCAGTCACCTCTAAGAACAGTACTCACAGAATAGCATGAATAGACTTAGAATCTCAGTGGGATACAACAAATAAAATATTTGCTTATTAATCTCCCATTATAACGAGGAAGGGAGCATCAAGTCTTCGCAGCAACAGAACTACCACCAGTACTGGGCACACTTAAATACTATTGTCTGGACTCTTTTGCCATCACCTTTTTCATGTGGTTTGTTTAAGTGATTCCCATGAATTGAACTAGACTTGCCAAGATTACAGCTGCAAAGACACATTGCAGTTCCTACAAAAGCGTAACTGAAGTAGCAATAATGGTATTCATAAAACTAACTTTGGTTTTATAGGCTCAAAGGGAGCTTCCTCCAGCAGGTCATATATGTAGTTGTTGTAGATCTCAATGTAGGAGACAAAGACGCTGTAGACATTATCTTCATCAACCTCTTCCACTTTGCAGTGATCTTGAACATTGATCATATCAGCAAATTCTGGATCTATTTGTCGCCTGTTGAACACACAGAGTAAGCGACTGGAGCATCCACAGCCAGCTAACATGTCAGACAGTGACCACACAGTTAAAAAGCAAGTCTACTTACAGATAGTATAACGTGAGTATAGAAATGATCCCACTAGCAACTAATAACACCGCAATCGGTCACATTACATTAAAAAAAGCACTCTGAAAAGTTTAAGCAGATGAAGGTTCATCTGACACCGCTGTACTCTGCTGCAGTAAGAAATGCCTCGCAAAATTCCTGCATAGTCAACATTTCTATCCTCCATTCAGCAATCTCACTATTTCACAAAATATCCAAGTTTAACTTCACAGTACTCCTACTCAAAGTCACAGCACTTTACTCGTGGGTTAACTGGTACAAAAAAACAGACTCCCATTGCCTGATTTTAAGTCTTCTAATCTAAATATTTAGCCATCTGATTGCTCAAACCACCATGAAATATACTAACTTTCCATTAATACTTTTCTTCAATTTTTTCAAAGGAAGGATAAAGAGACCATGGTTAAGTTAAAACCACAACAGAGTAACATTTATATTAAATTCATTCTGCACATTAACAATAATTACTTACTTGCCAGATGGAGTTTTTGGAACAGGCATGGCATCTCTTTTCTGGCGCTCTAATAGAGCATCTACTTCACACTGAACATCCACACCATTCTTGTCATCAAGCTTAAAAACCTGAGTAGTGAATATATTTGGACAATATAATAACAAAAACTAGAGAACAGAAGGTGTTGGCCAGCAAAACGAATTAGTTGATTAAGCTGTCTGGCAACTAACAAATAACATGCCCCTCACTAACACTTGATCTGCTGGCTAATGCAAAGTAGATCTGACAGAAAACAGATACTTCCAAGAAAACAATATTTTGCAGAAGCTCCCAAGTTAGTATGCTACCAAGGAAAAGACTTCCAGCATTATTTCAAATATATTTAGATACCAAAAATTCAGAGATTTTTGACCACAAGGAAAGCCTTATATCTCCTGTATTATTTTAGATATGGTTTCCTTTGGCTTTTGTATCTTGTGTCTAGATCTCATTCCCTAACTCAAAAAAAAAAATCCCTGAAAGACCAAGAGGAAGCTTTTGAAGTAGTTAATTAAAGAATGAGCAACAATTATAAGGATAGCCAAACCATACATCTTCACAAAACGTCCATCCTAGCTACTATGCCTGTGTCCTTGGCCCTGCTCTTCAGATCTCAAAGGGGTGGGTTCTGTTTGGTTGGTTTAAAGTGCTCCAGCCATATGAGTAGACAGGAGATAAACACTTTGAACAGAACATTTTATCTAGTGTTTTTAGGCTGTTACAAGCAACAGCGTGGAGAATTCACTGCAAGACTACTCACAAATCGCTTGGCCTGGAATGGTCCTATGCTGTTGAAGATCATATCCAAACACCGCGGGAGGAGCCCTCCATCACCAGGAGAACCGGTCATGGTGTGTGTTTTCCCGCTGCCTGTCACACCATATGTAAAAAGGAGACCTAGGAGGGACAGGAAATTTTTGTAATCACGCTTGCTGTCTCAAAGGAAAGCTCAGTTATAATCACATACCCTGTCTTTCCCAGGTCAAATGTATTTGGAAAAAACAATGACTCCTTTTGAACAGTTAACAGTAAACCATTCCAGCCCATCAAAAGCCACTGCCGTTGCTAGTGTTTGCATCTATCACCAATAGCCACTTCAACTACAGCTGACAGTAGCTATCATCCTCTCTGGGGAGGCTGCATTTGAAGCCAAAAATGGAAGGAAGTCGCCATGTCCCAGGTGTAGAGGGCTGATCTGTTACAACTGTTACTGAGGAATCTGACAGAAGCCAGATATTTCAAGGACCAGCACCGTGATATCAAACCCTACACAGTGATTACTGTAGTCAGTCTTTAGGTGGGCAAGTCATCACTTTCTGCAGAAAAAAAAGCTTCTCCAGTTAATGGTGTACAAAAAGATTAAACCTTGACACAAGTAACATGTGAATCATAATGAAAGTATAGAAAATTAAAAGTAATGAAAGGCAAGAGCTTCCAAGGATGTTGTACAGGGGAGCTGAACCACAACTTTCCATTGCAAACAAGATACACGTTTTTAGCTAGACAAGCTAAGAAATCCTTGAGACATGTGAAACCATAGCAATATAAGAAACTGTATGATAGACATGCAGAGAAGTGGTAGAGAACAAAATTGCTTACCATTTTTCCCATGAATGAGATCTTCCACTAGAGGTTTAGCCACCACATCAAAAAGCTCCTTCTGAGCAACAAGGGTGCCAAACACTTCTTTAAATGAATACTGCGTCTGAAAAAAAGAAGATACATCATCCTAAACCTTAAGTTTGCCTGTCCAGAAGTCCATTGTTTCATCCATTAGAACTGCTTTCCATCAGCTTACCAAAATGATAAAAGATTCTGCTTTAGGATTATACCAGTGTTTGAACCTGGTCAGTTGCTCCATTTTAACTTTCTGAGAATAAGATGTGTATAAAGAGCAGCAACGGTCTCCTTTTCACAGAGGTTAAGTCCAGACATAACCAAAACAATCACAAAGCCCAGTGACTAGAGAATATCACAATTTACAGCTTCAAGTTCAAATTTATTTGAGCTCCTACCATAGGATACGCAAGCATTGAGGAAAGGGACACCCACAACGGCCAAAGTCAAGTTGTTACAGCATTTAATCGTTTTGTTTTAAGCTTGTGTCTTTTTCCAGTCTAGCCTCAATTTCCAGTCATAGGTTTTCAATATGCTTTTTTGGGGATAAATTTAATCACTTTTCAATAAAAACACCTGCTTACATAAATATCTGAATTTCAAGGTTCTGAGCAACGGTTTATCAAACTTTTAATCAATCTTTGCTTATTTTAAGCCTTTGAAGATGACTTTATGTACTTCCTGTAAGAACTCCCCATACTGAAACTGGAAACAAAGTATTCTATATCCCAACTAACTTTTTTTTTTTGATTTAGAAACATCATGACCTTGTCTCATTGTGAGTTACAGCACTCTGTTAGGAACCTGAAGTTAACTGTTTCACTACCAAATCATGTTCAGTGCTACAGTAACTCTGGCTCCACACTCTTTTCTAGGAAACATCTATATTGATCAAGAAACAATACAAACTGCTCTGTGACCTGCTACCTACTTTTCCACACTTCAGGACATTCCACCACTTTGTATACATAGCCTACAGCTCAGCCCCAGTCTTCCTGTACTATAAATAGGGAAACACTGCTTTTTGCCAGACTTAAACCGTTAATTCATCTGTGTCTGGCTTAGCTTAGAGCTGGTGCCTTTCAATCAGTCCTACATGAAGAAGTTCTTCAGTCTAAATATTTGCCAAGTTTGCTATTGCTCCTTTTACCCTCTTCCTCCACCCTGTAGAAGAAGCCTTTTCATATATGAACAATATACTTGATGGCTAAGGAAATGGTGCCTTTTTGCTCTAGATGGGTTTCTGGTTTTGAAAATCCACTTTTCTAAAAGCACAAACCGATCTGCACCCTGCAAGAGACACTGCAAGCCAGGGGAAAACATCGACTGCAGGGAAAAGGCTCTCAGCCCCCGGCCCCGGGCTGCAAGGCAGCCTCTCAGCTGAGCACTGCCCCACGGCGGGCACACGCGTGGAACCCCTCACTGACCCCCAGGCCGTTACCTCCCGGTACTCCCCGTTGCGGAATATCCTGTATCCGTCGGGCGGGTGGATCTGTACGGTGGTCTCGTTGATCACCTCGATGCAGCACTCCTGGTCCGGGCGGCTGAGCGGCCGCACCCTGCAGTACACCTGCGGAGAGAGGGCGGGCAGCGGGGGGCCAGGGCCCGTCACCCCTCAGCGCAACCCAGGGGGGGCGGCGACGGGACGAGCCTCCAGGGCCCCCTCCCCGGTGCCCCGGCGCCGCCGGACCCCGCGCCCCCGCACTCACCCCCACCGGGTCCTTCAGGCGGGGGTGGGACGGCTTCTTCGGCGCCGGCCGCCGCGGCGTCCTGGCCCTGCTGGGAGAAGGGGGAGGCGTGAGGGGCGGCCCTGGGCCCGGCGGCCGCAGGCCAAGCCCGGCCCCGCCGCGGGCCGGGAGTACGGGAGAAGCGACTTACGCCGCCTTCATGCCGCGTGTGGCCGGGTATCACAATCGAGACGGTCGCGATCAAAGCAGACGCCGCCGCCCGTGCTCCGCGCTGCCTCTAACGGACGGCCCGCGCGCTCGCGGAGGTTCAAATCCAACGTATCAGCGCTCGCAGCCCCGATGACGTCATCGCGCTGCGCGCTGTCGCTCTACGGCGCCGCCAGCCGCCAGCGTTGCCACGGCGACGCCAACGGGCGCGGCCCGGAGCGCCAGCGCCCCCCGGTGGGCCCGGCGGACCCACACTCCCGGCACGGCGGGCCCGGGAGCCCCGAGGCCGAGCGGGACCCGGGCCCGGCGAGAGCGCCCCGAGGCCTCGCTGAGGCCTGCTGCCATCCCCGGGGGCGCTGCCGCCTGGGCGGGCCCAGGGCCGGGCCTGGAGGCTGGGGGCGAGGCCCTGCCGCAGGGAGAAGGCTGAAGCTGCCGGAGGGGGGGCTCTGGGTGCCCCGCGGGGCAGCGGGAAGGCGACCGCCACCCCCGGGGCTGGTTTTCCACCAGCTGCTCGCCTGAGGTGGCTGCGGTGCAGGGCCCAGGCTCCAGGCCAGGCCACGGCAGCCTCCGCCCGGGGGGCCCGGGATGTGTCTGCTCTCGTATTTGTTTTATCAGCTCAGATCAAGGAAAGGCTGAGGCTCAGGAAAAGCGCTGTAAGCCAGCAAGTCTGCTGTGCCAGGCCCTCCCTGTTGCAAAGCCGCTACCTGCCTGGAGGTAAATTAGTTAATTCCTGTAGGAAATGCTTAGTGGTGGGAAACAAAGCCTGAAATGTGAAGTGTAGACACCCATGAAAAACCTGGCCAAACAAGTCTATTGAAAGACTTAACTTTCAGACAAAGAAATGCATTTCTAATTCCAGTGGGGAAACCGGGATAAAGGGTGAAGTAATTGGGGTATTAACCCTGGTAGCAGTTTTAGAGGCGTCCAGTGGGTTGAACTCCTCTCTTAAATCACAGGCTCCAGTCAAGTCTCAGTTTTAGTGCAAGTTAACCCAATCAAGTAAGCTTACCATCTTAAGGAAAAAAAAAAAAAAAAAAGAAAATCCAGAGAAATCCCAATCCTTTTATTCTTTACTGTGACTGCTATCAGGAGAAGCCAGTGTCCTGGGCCAACCTTAATTTCTTGAACAGTGTTTTAAAATACACTGAAATGGATGAATTTCTTAAGTTCTCATAACGTATCAAGGATATAAATGGTCAAGATCAAACAGACCTCCCCAGGAGCAGAAACAGAGACCCACTTGCAGTCCCACTGCCACGGGGTGCCTCGCAAGGCACGACCATCCTCATCCTGCATACTGAAACTGCTAAGATGAGGCTGCTACCCTAAAAAACAGACTGAATTCCCAAAGCTCTGGAAATGAATGGGTAACAGCATCTGAAACTGCACTTCTCACAGCAAAAAACTCCACTCACGTTTCCACTGACTGCCACAGCAGCGGCTTGCTTCTCGTGGATCCCAGACCACTTAGGACTTAAATGAAACCCAGCATGCTGATACCCACCTGGAAAATGATACACGCAGGATGGATGAGAGGACGGTTCAGTATCATCCCAGGAGGAGAGGTGTTTTAACAAGCAAGCTAACGATTTGCACACCAGGCGCCTTTCCCAAGACTGAAGGTACAGCCAGACAACAACGCCCGCCTCACCTGGAGAGCTGTCCCGGAAGACTGTCCTAACTCCTGCCACAATCATGTTCATAACCTCATTCCAGTTTATTTAAAGCCACGTTGTGTGTTATCCCTTTCTGGAAACAGACGTGTGTCTTTTGGATTAAGCGTTATTCAGGAATATTCAGATTCACCTTTTACCTTAACCCAAAGGAACTTGATAGACCTAAAAATCTGCTGTATCTGCACAGTTCATCAGAGCAGTAAAATCTGCCTGGCTGAAGAGCAGATAAGTGATGATCTCTGGGACTTGGTCATAAAGTTAATGGGTTTGTTTGGGATTTGCTCCAGATTGAGCACAGACACACTGAAACAATGTCTTTCAACAAATAAATATCCTGTATTATTTACTTGTAACAATTTGACACAGAAATTTTATTTCTTCATGTGAATAAAATCTAGTACATTGAGTAGATTGTTGAAGGCCTGTCTCCAACTGAAGAAGAAATCTGGCTGACCCGTGCTGCTTCGAGATCATTCACTGAACGTGTGTAAAGTATTGTGCCAGACAAAGGGTCCATGCAAGGCACTGCAGGATCCAGAGGGATTATGGTAGTGTATAATATGGTGCTGCATTTTTTATGTAGTTTTCCTACAAATAATGTCACCTGAGGAAGATGAGAGGAATTCCCAAATTCAAAAGTTAAATGACCAAGAAGAAAAGTATAATGATTCATGTAAATTTTACAGACTCTTCAATCATGCTTTGCACGCAGAGCCAGATTCCTTTCTGGTCACACGAGTACACAAGGTAAATAAGCTTTGCAATTATTAACAATTATCTCTGAAGTGATTAATTTTCACAGACGGTATTTTTATGAAATTATACAAATCAGGTTAGCATATATCAGTGCGATAGTTATATTAGTTTTCTCTTTCAATGAAATAAAACCGTTGAATAAACAATTATGTTCCAGTGCTCATAAATATTAACATAAATCTTGGTCAGCTTTCAAAAGAAAGCTATTTTTCAGAAGACTTATTTGTCCCATAATATATTTAACGAGCTGTTGTATTGTCACTCAAAAGTGCATCAATTATACCTTGACAGAGGCAATTATACACAAAACAAATTATACACCCGTATGATTATCAAGAAGCTTGATAATATTCCCTAGCAGTAATCTTTGCATCGCGTGTTCCTGTACCTCCTGCGTGGCGTTAGGTAAATCCAACATGACAGCCCCTGTGGCTGGAGCCGAGCTCTCCCTGCAGGCTGCCTCCCCCTCGCCCGCACCTGAGGGGGGAGGCTGAGGCTCCAGGCTCTCACCGGGCTTCTCTGCTTCTGCTTCTAAAATCCAGATGCAGCAGCAAGGGAAAGCAAGGAGCAACAGCACTATTCCTGGGTGAGCAGAGGTCTAACTCTGGAAAGGCTTTAAAATTACAGGGTTTGATCCCCCGTGCATTACCAGCTCAGCTGTTCTGCAATCCTGCCTTTCGCCCAACAATGTCCCTGTCCCTACGCTGTACAGACTCCCACTTCTTGCTCAGCTGATGTTTTATTCTCCCCAGACACCCCCATCTTATTCACTCATGACAAAAAACCCATTCTTCTATTTGAGTGGGACGAGAAAATAGCTTCAGAGGTGACACATCTACCATCAGTCACATACTCAGACCAAGTGTCCATCTAGCCCAGTATCCTGCCTCCAGGAGCACCCGGGAGAGGATGCCTGAGCATGGTGGTCATGAATTTCTCAGCCACTGCCCTCAACAAGGTGTCAAACACCTTTTCTGAATAGCACGGCTTCACACCCGTGTTAAACACTTGACACAAAACAGTGATTGTAAGGAAGTCCACGTCCTCACCTCGCGGGTGCAGGGAAGATATATCTTCCTCTGTTTATGTTTGATGCTACAAACAAGATTAGAGAAGGAGCTCAGCTGCGAGTGCAGGACGGAGATGTCTGGTGCAAGGGGGGAAGGACGGAGCCCCCACACCCTGTGCTTGGGGCTGTGTCAACCACTGAGCACTTGCATCACCCGCACCGCCGGGAGCTCAGCATTTCCATGGGAATTAAAATCCCAGGACTTACCTACACGTGGGAATTGGACCCAAAAAAAAGCTTTTTTTGGAGGAATGTCACATGGAGAGTTCTTCTAGAATAACTCCTTCCAGGTAATTATTAAAAATAGCTGAATTTAAAATGTAGGCAAACTCTGGTCTCTCTCAGTCCCACATCTGTCAGGCACTTGGGTTTAGCATAAGGCTGTGTAACATGGATATTTGAGGTTTTAAAATAATGCCACTTTCAAGGTGAAAACCTTAGTTAGGGGGCCCCTGGGAGAGCCCTTGCTCGTGCCTTCGCCAAGGAATCTTGGCTATCGGTCTAAACTGGTGACAAGGACATCTGTGTCACCAGATGACCAGCATTACCCACATTCACTTGCCTCCCTGATTCCTCTGTAAGGCAGACCTGATGAATGCCTATTGCTTTGGAAAGTATTAGCACTTATCTCCCTTTTACAAAAAAAGTTAAGATTATTTTAAATATTTCTTGTGGTGAAATGGCAAGTTGATTAAAAGCATTTCATAATCTGTTCCTAGCTTTAAAGCTAAATTTGCAAAAACCAGTGCAATATGTTTCGCTCTTGAGAAAATTTTGAATAAATATTTCCTCAGAGAGCACAGGCAAATAAACTCCTCCTCATCCATACCATACATGTATTGTTTAGGGTCTTTCTTGTGGAGCAGCATAAATACTATCTAGACCCGAAGCCTAATGCCCGTGTGGTTTTTCTCTCTGCAGAGGCTCTGGCATGAAGCTCAGGGACATCGAGCAGAGCCCGATGACAGCAAGGCTCACGGCCATGCAGATGCCCATCGACCCGAGAGTCTGCAGGGAGGAGGGAAGCAGCAAGGTGGGCAGGAGCCGGTCACGGCGCTCAGACATGTCCATCATGATGGCCTCCATCTGGAAGTGCGTGCCGATGATCCCACAGACGTGGAAAACTTGGTGGCTGTGCCCTGCAACAAAGCCAAAAGCCAAGAAACTCCCTGGGCTTCATTAAACCACCACCGTGAGGGCTCAGCAGACCTTCTGCCTAGCATCCATTGCCTTTAAATATTTATTCTACTAATTACTATGGCTTTTATCATTGTACCACCAGAGCACAGCAATCTTCCTCTGCAAAATGCAGCTGGCTCTAATGGAAATGAGGGATGTGCAGCTCGCTGCTGCGGTCCTGGCACAGGCAGCATGCTAAACAGCACCGTGCTTGTGCACAGCGTGGTGAGGGGAACGGGGAAAACCCCGGTGCGGCCAGGACTGCCATCCATCCTCCTTGGTGGCTGCTCCTGCAGTGCCCTGACATGGCACTGCGAAGCACCGCTGTGCCCCAGGTGAGGGGTTTTTGCATGAGAAATGAGTGCTTTGTGGTCATGAAACCCTCTGTGAAACAATTTGGAAACAGCATGCTTCCGGAGTTATTCCCACTTTACCTAGGCGGGAGACTGCTGTATCTCGTATGTAAAACTACATTTCAGATTTCCAGCAGGGAATATATTATAACCTCTGGGAGTCACTCATGCATTAATGTGCTTTCTTCCTGAAAACAATGAGAAAACAATGCCAGCTCACCCTTTGGGCACTTACCAATATAATCGAAGTGTCCTGGCGCAAGCCTTTCTGGCAGATGGCTAGCGAAGATGAAGCAAGTGAGGAAGGCAAAGACAGTGTGCTTGTAGTGGACCAGGATCGCAGCCTCTGTGCAGCTCTCCGCCGCGCACAGGTAGAACTGCAGCAGCAGAGAGGGGTCCGCACAGGGTTCCATGCAAGGGAGAGAGGAGAACAACACATTTCTAAAGGAGGCAGCATTGTTCCCTGAGCCCCCATCACCTCTGGCATCACCCAACAGAAGAGCTGTCGCTTCCATTTCATGCAGATCCAAGCCCCACACCTCCTGCCCTTAGACCTCACTGCAACAAAATTCCCACCCTGTTCCAGTTTAGGAACTAGAAAACTTGCAGCTTTCACAGGCAGTAACATTGCAGCATGGGCAAAGTTTGAGTGCAGCGCTTTGAAGTGGAAGGAATCTGCCTGTCAATTGGTGCAGGAAAAAATAACCAAATCTCTTTTCCTGCCAGAGTTTGTTTTGCTTTAAAAAAAAAATAAAGGCTGGCATATTTTCCCAAATATTTTCAGACTAAGACAAAGCAGCAGATATTTCCAACCCTGCAGCAGGCCAATGTCTTGGTGCTGTGAATACGGGCTGTGGGAAGCGTACCCTGTAGAAGAGAGGGATGCTGTCGAAGAGGTAGGGGTACACGAAGGCCAGGGTGCGGGAAGCCTTGCTGAACCTGGGCTGCTCCGCCTCCAGAAACCTAGAGGAAAACAGAGAAGGCATTTCACATGGCACAACACAGCACGTTAGGTTAACGTAAGCGCTGAATTCTGTTTGCCAGTCGTCTGCTGGGAACTGTGGACTGCAGAATATAGACTGCATGTACATCCTCCCACGGATAACTGTGAATTCAGCCAGAGTAGCACAGGTTTTGTCTGCTGAGAGTATTAAGGCTGTGACCAACCTCGGCTCACGTGGCTGAACCTTCCCTGGCCAAACCTTGAGCCGGGGCAGGAAAGATTTAAGGACCACCCTCCCCTGTCCTATTCTCTGGCATTCACAGGTGCATCTCTGCAGCCCTGAAAACAATCTTTTTTATACTGTCCTGGCACGGGTGGTTTTGCTTCTTTTACCATTGCTCATTAACTGTTACCCATCAGCAGCTAGGATCAGAGCTGGTCTTTAAACAGCTGCTTCTCCTGCAGTTGTTTTTAACTGAGTTTTCACTCTTGGTTTTGAATCCCAGCTTTCTGAGCATGGCAATCAAGGAGAATACATCTGCCTTGGTTTGGAAGGCTTTGTAGGCAATGCAGCATCTAGGCTGTGATTGTCACTGTTTGTTAATTAAGCTGTATTGCAGCTTATGTCTGAAATGCGGGCAACGCCGTGGCATCCTTCTTTTTTACATCCTGCCAAGACTTTGTGATTGTCATTTCAGAGAATGCATGGAGAGAGTTACTGAGATCACAAACTAAATTAATTAAAGAAGTTACTTTTTAATGACATCACCATTACAATGGAAGAAGCAGCCTGTTGGTTATAATCACACCATATATGAGGAGGAAAGTGTATGTCTGGACAGGGAACACTATTCTGCATTTTGTTCCCCAGGAAATGCAGGACATGCTTTGCAGCTGAAATCACAAAATAATTGACCACCCAGGTCCCCCCCAAAAAACCATTCTAAAACCTGGAGCTGGGTCACAAGCCCTGCGCCAAGCCCCCAGCCTGCTCTGGCTGCATGGGGACATGCACAACTCAAACAAAACCTGGAGATGGAAAGCCCAGGAGAGCCTCGAAGAAGCCTAGCAGCACACGCCGGCCCAGCCACCAGCCATCCTGCCCCATGCAGCACCTCCAGCTGCCCGTGGCGAGATTGGCACAGGCGCCGTGCCCCACATCAACCCCTGCCCCTCCGGCGTGGGGGCAGCTGGAGGACAGCACGCTGGGCATCAGGATGGGCCCTACCACGAGGAGGGCTCCAGCAGCAAGCCCATCACCCTGCCCTCCCGTCGCAGCCACAGGAGCTCCAGAATGGGAACAGAAAGCTTCTCCCTCCGATGCTTCCCTGCTGGGAAAGGCCAGCTTTTATAGGGTATTAGCCCAATGTGGAAACAGAGAGATGAACTTGAGCAGAATTACAACAGACCTACCCACAAAGCAGAAGGGCTTTATCAATATGGCCCAAAATACAGGTTGAAACCCCCACAATTACACTCAAGAGCCACTGACTGATGAGGGCTTTCGTCTTGCTCATCCTCAGTTTGGCCATCCACCGTGGCTTGTGGCTTGCTCAGAAGACATCACGATGAGGAAAAGCCTCCTGCTCTATTTTTTCCTGTATTTCTGCATGATTCCTGCTGTATTTTCCTACCATGGTTTCCCCTGCCCGGTGCTGTACTCTCGTCCTGCTCACCTGCTGCTGTGCGGTGCTGCGGTCGCCCTTGCCACGCATCTTCCTGCTCCTTCGGCCACGCACCGCTCCAACCTGCGCTCCTCTGTTGCCAAAACAGAGCCACCGCATCGCAGCCTGGGCACGTGGCCACACGCACGGTGACCCTGGGGACAGTGCCTTAGTCACACAGGATGGCATGAGGTGTAGCAGAGTTCAAGTGTACTCTGTTCTCATCGTGAAAAGCCCGTACAGGTTTTTCTGCTTTTGCGGGGATGTCTGCAGGGAGATGCCAAATCCTCAAGAATGAAAGGAACCTTTTGTGCAGCTGCTTATCATCAGGGTGGGGGGATGCAGTCGGATGCTCGCTATTTCAGTGCTACAGGGGTACCTAGCGCTACGTAAAGGATAAACACACTTATTTCAGTCCATCTGCCTGTGTTTCCCTGTATGGCAGTTCAGTGTTCCCAGGGCACAGGATGCAAAAACCAACCAACAAAAATCTTCCTGTTGACTCATCAACCAGCCATCTAGGATTGGAATTTTTTCCTGTGAAGTCGGTACAATTCGCTGCAGGAGCTTAGCAAATGCCTTTCTTCAGATGCCCCACTGCAAGTCCCTGCCTTCATCATGTCGATGCATCCTCCTCTGCATTAACCCCTGCTCCTGTCCACCTTCATGGGGTGCATCAAGAGGCTGGGCACACTCTGCTGCTGCGTCTGGCCACACTGCAGAAGGTTCTGGTAGCGCTGACAGCCTGAGCACGAACCAGCTCCGAACCAGAGAGGCGTGTTGCCAGCCTCTCCCCTCGAGTGGCCGCAGTGCCAGGCAGCCACAGACCCTCCCGGCTCCTGAAGCCAGCCCTGCCCAGGGTGCAGCTGGTGGAGCAGCCCTGACAGCATCGCCGGGCGGCTGCTGCGCCTGCTCCGGGCTGGGCAGGAGCAGGAGTGCCCGGGCAGGTCCCCTCCGAGTGAGTGCACCTGGCGCGGGAGCATCACCACCCATTGCACAATTCGGTTTCAGGTCCGCTCCCGTCCATCCCCCCCACCTTGGATGGACGTTTTGGCTGGTGTGACTCAGCCGAGGATGACACCGAAGTGAACACAACCAGTGAGCAGCACCCTGCGGTGGGAAACAGGGTGACCCAGGTGCTGGTGGCTTCGCAGGGGTCTCAGGGCTGGCCAGCCCTGCTGCCCCCCCATCCCCAGCCCACCAGCTGTGGCTCGGGCACCGCGTGGTGCAAGCCACTTGTGCAAAGCAGGGAAGTGCTGTGGCAGAGGCAGGTGCAAACCCATGCAAACCCTGTGCAGCCCCACCAGCCTTACTCTGCAAGAGAACAGGCAGGAGAGGGGCAGGCGGCTGGGGGCTGCACACGCAGCTGAGATACTCACACATGGGGGCATGCAGAGGGCTGCGGGGACACTGGCAGCCCGGCTGGCTGGGGCACCATTCCCATGGCTACCGTGGTCCCCAGAGGTGGCCCAGCCTGCGCAGGGTGCGGTGATGAATTACGGGGGCTCATTCTGTGCTCACTGGCCTGGGGGTAAACCAGCAGCATTGCTGGCCCACACTGGGACAGTATATTCAGCATTCCTCCTCACCCAGGAATGTTTTCTGGATTTTTTTATTTTTAAGCCTAATTTGATGGATTTACTACTTCTTTAATAAAAATTACTGGGACAATAGGAATTGCTACTCTATCACATAGCGATAGTTGCATGTTTTTCACATACCTGTACTTACAGTTTTGTAGCAGAGAGATGCTGACAATTAAATTTGCAGACCAATAATTTTTTTTTAAACAATCCAAATTAATCTGGAACTGATCTCAAGTTGCTGATATTTCCTAAATGTTATCTTCAAGTGGTAAGTACTAGGATTAGCACATGGTCAGTGAGCTTCGTTTGCTAACCCCATCTAATAAGACAATAAAGAGACGCACAAGACAAAAATAAGAGGGGGAAAAGAGACAAAAAGAAAGAGAAAGGAATGAGGAATATAAGGAAAAAATATCAAGCCCCAGCTGGCATCATCCACTGAGTGAGCCAAGAGAGATCCTTGAGTTTGCATTACTGCTTAGTAATAGCAAGGACAGGTCCAAATCTTTCACCCCAGGGAGTTACTCCAGTGAGTAACCCTCAGACCAAAAGGTGAGTAAATCCCCCCATACTCAGCAGACACTTAAATGAGCCAAATTTGCAGGATCCGTAGGGAATACTGAGAGCTTCGCACACCCCTTCTCAGGAAGACACGGCGATGCCCAGCTGCATCCCACCCTCCTGCAGCAGAGCCGGCCGGGCAGCGTGATTTCTTCCTGCTGCGTTTGTCAGGACACAGGAGAATCTTCCTCCCTGCTGAGGCAGCAGCACCAAAACACAGCCCTGTGCCGGGGGGGTCCTGGGGGCCGCCCAGGCCATGCCCAAAGGCCTCCCAGGGTTACGTGATGTCACGACAGGCGACCCCATGCCAAAGAGCAACCACATGCCAAAGACACCCCAAAACACAAAGACACCCCAAAACAGAAGGAAGGAATCACACCAGATGATTCACGCCGCTTGTGAAAACAGGAATTGTACATTTTGCAAAGCGAACTGCATGTCGTCGTAATGACAGACATGAGTGCTTTACAAACACAGCCTTCAGGGAGGTATCTACCATGAGTTAAATAAAAACCAAACCAGCTAGAGATCATGGCATGCATCACTGGAAATCAGCCAAGTAGTTTAAACATTTGAGATATTCCAAACAAATTGTCTAATGCCATTCAGGAACAAAATACAGCACACGCAATGCTGCTCATGCTTTAAAAATGAAGCAATTGACGGCGAGAATGCTGAGGTTCCTCCTCGGCAAATTTGTTGCCCGCACCTATAAACACACACACGCTCGCACACATATAAACACACACACACAGCACTTAAGGTGATACGTGCCTTTGGCACGACCATGCTCATGTGTAAACACAAACACGTGCTTAAATGTTGGGTGCAGAGGAACCCACCCCTTTTTGCAGGTTATGTTTGAAAAAACAACAGCCGGAACAAGGTGGATATTTTCCTGCCAGGCATGCACCATACAAAATCACCTTTTGAACTTTCAAAAATTAAAGCTACTTCACTTGTTTTGCATTTTTGATTGTCAAACTCTGCTAGTGCCAACATGCAACATGTTTCCCGAACCAAAAATCCCCTTCTTCCCCTTCCTGAAGTTAAGGCTCGTATTGTTACAATACAGAAAGTCTTTATTAGTAATACTAATTAATGATTATGCTGTAGCAATGACGGCAGATAAAGCAGAAGCTTACCTGGAATAGCAGGACAGACTGGTGCTAATGACAGTGTTAAAGACTGCAATGGGGACGTAGCAGTGGTGGAAAGTGCTGTTGACCCATTCTGCTGGGAAAATGTACGCTGAGTATGCCAGCGCAGACCCTGGAAATACAGGAGTTAGTTCCCAGTTAGTTCCCAGTCCCAGCAGGACCCTCAGCATCCTCCTGAGCCCAGCTGTGAACCTGTGAATTGGCACTGGGCACTCTTAGGGAAGGGAGATAGGAACGAAGGTAGAAGAGCAGCTCAGTTAAGAGGAGCATCAGGCAGACACCCCAATAGCCAGCTCCAGCAGACACCTTTCCATGAGGAACTGGAGGCATGTTGTGCCACGCAAAGATCCCAGCTGCTGCTGCGGCTGCTTACCCTGGGCTTGCTCCCCAGCAAGATGCCACCAACTTCACTGACAGCACTTGTCTTTAATGTGTTTTTTTTTTCATTATTCTATTTACTACAAAGATGGAAGAGCATCACCCAGCCAAGCCTCCATCCCGGGGCTGCCCGCCACCAAACCCAGCCCCAAATTATCATTTATGGTGGTGTTGGAGAAGCTTCACGGTCCCTCCCAAGCACCAGGCTGAAGGAAGGGGGAAGAGGAGGAGTGGAAACTACATACAAACAGCCACTGTCCCCGCTTGTCCCGTGGCTACAAGCCATCTGAGCACCCAGGGTTCAGCCCTGTCCCTGGTGTCACCCTGTGCTTCAGCTCCTGCTGCCCTGGGGAAGTGCCAGGGACTGGCACCCCACCGAAACCTCTGCCCGTCCTTACCCAGGCTGTACATGCTGAGAGCTGCGTAATCGAAGAAGTAGCAGATGTGCCGGGCGCGGGTGGACATGGTGCTGAAGGTGTGGGCGCAGCTGGAGGCGAGGGGGTAGATGCAGCAAGTCAGCAGGTAAGCGAGGAGGGGCCAGGCGTGGGGGTCCTCCTGCCCCCCCGGCCCTCGCAGCCGCCCCACCAGGGTCCATACGAAGTACCTGTGAGATGGAGGAAGGTGAGCATCGCACCCTCGGGTGTCCCCCCTCCCTGCTCCCCTAGCCTTGCTCCCACCACCTTCTCCCATGGGTGCTGAAGACCCAGAGCATGGTACCTACCAGGCAGGCACAAAATGTGTCCAGATATTCAGGGTCTCGTTGGTCATTTGGAAGACGCTGAGGAGGCAGTCTGCTGCCGAGCTCCTCGGAGGGCGATACCCAAAGAGGATCCCCTGCTCCTGGTAGCCCTGCAAGGCAAGGACTGGCGCTGGAGGCAGTCGGAGGAGAAGGAAGGACAGATCGGAGGAGAAGGAAGGTTGCCAAAAGGAGGGTGCCCATAATTCAGGACCCAGGACCCTGCTGTGAGGACAGAGTCATGTCCCCTCCATGGGAGGTAATCCCAGGGAAGGGCAGAACCCTGCCCCAGGGAGGGGGCGGCCACCCCGACACGCTGCTCCCACTTGTCACCTCCCCAAACCCCACCAAGCCTCGGACTTAGGGAAGAAAAACTCCTCTCTGACCTTAGGCACTTGGTTGATGCTGAGCAGCCGGGGTAACTTCAGGCTCAGCATCGTGTGGGTTGGGGCTCCGGCTCCGAGGGACGTTTTCGGCTCAAGCTTCCCTGGGGATGAGCCCCGGTGGTGCCTCACAGCCCACCTGGCCACATCTCACACCCTGCTGGGGAAACGATGGGATGGGGAGGGGGCTGTCCTGTGGCAGCCGAAGCGATGCTCCCTGGGCTCAGGACAGGTGGCCTGGGGGAGACAAGCATTGGTGGGGACGTGGCACGGTGACACCATGCAAGGTCCCAGACCCATAGGTAGCCAACACTTCCTGGGGTGTTCCCCTGGCATGGGGAGGGCAGACAGCATCCATCCCTGCAGGGGATGATGGGGTCCCTCTCTACCACCCATACCCTAAAGGGCAGGGGGAGAAGGACAGCATGTCCCTGTGTCTACCGCCCAGAGGGACTGAAACTCCCTGTTATCACCCCAATAGAGCCAGGGGCGATGTGGGAACAGTGCTTATGTCCCCAGAGCACCCCGAGGTTGCACAGAAAGCCCTGAGCATGGGCTGGGGGGCTGAGGGGTGCAGGCAGGTCCCCTCAGGGAAGCAGAGAGGACTTGGGGTCCCAGGCAGCACCTGGGTTGGTTCACCTCTGCCTGCTCCCCATCAAATATCCCAGTGCTACAGTGCAGCCCCTCCAGCCCCAGTGTCTCCATCTCTCACCCACTGACACCTTTGGCAGTGCTGCTTCTCCCCCTCCTCCTCCAACCTCTGGTCTGTGAAATAAAGGTGGGAAAAAAAATTATTTCCTGTGCCCTCCTGCAAGGGACCGCCTGGCCCGGGCGAAGCAGGGCGGGAGGGGACCCCGAGGCTCGGTGTACCGGGTCAGCTTGGTCACACAGGCACATCACTTGGATGGTCCCCCCAGGTTTCTGAGAGATGTCTGCAACCCCCCAGCCCAGGGAGCCAGAAGAAAGAGCCTCCGCATCCTCCTGAGAGCCGCTCCCGGGATGGCATTTCGGTTGCCTCAGCCATCCCATCACTTCACACTGAGACACACCAAAATTCAGCCTTCGGCACACGTTGCCGGCGCTGACAGAGACTTGCCAGTCCCATGTAAACCTCCTCGCTGCCCTTGCCCAGCCCCTGGCATTACTCTTTGTCTTCTCCTCCTCTTCCTCCTTGCCCAGCTCCCCCTCCCCGCACGGCCAAGCAGCTCTGGTGCAAACCAACACGGGTAAAGCACCACGGGCCACCGTGCACGGGGAGCGCCCGGAGAGAGGGAGGTGGTTAGCAAAAGGGAAAAAATTAACGAGGCAAGAGAGCAATAAACCCAACGTAAAATAAAATTGGAAATGGCTTTAGTTAAAGATTAAATCAGAAGCTTTTCCTTGTACTGTTGAGCTATAAGCGTGCTGCCTCAAGGCTACCCAGAGCCTGCAGCAGCCTTCCTTGATGCCCTTTGGGAGTCCTGCACTTCTCCGCGGTGGAAAGGGGACCTGAACCCTGCGGTGGCTTCCAGAGCCTCAGGACCCAGCTGGAGGGCAGGGGGCGAGGGCTGCCCTTGGTTATTTGCATGCTCCAGAAACCAAGGGCAGCCTGGCACCGAGCTCTGCCCCCCCCCCCCGCCTGATACCAACACAAGCGGGGGCGATGATGGGACGGAACACAAATAATGTCTCTTATCTCAGCGAAGCCGAGGAAGCCGCACCAGCCCCTCGCAGAGGCGCGCCGCGGGGTGCGGGAGCCCTGATTTGCAAAGAGCCTTTGGAGGGGAGCTGGGTGCGCTGGGGTGCAGCCCAGAGCTGGCCCCCGCGTGCCCCACACCGGGCTGCCTCCAACCGGGGGCCGTGGGAAGCACCGGGTCCAGGCTTAACCATGAACTTGTATTTTTAAGAGCAAAATGAGTCACCGGAGCTGCGGGGAGCAGCAGCGGCCCCGGCACACCCTGCAGTCCCGTGTTTTCCTCCTTCGGCGGAGGTTTTCCACCCGGGGAGCCGTGCCCCCGTGGCAGCGGCGTGGGACGGGAGGTGGGGGCACGGCTCCTTCGCAAACAGCAGGTCACAGACCCGGCAGGCTCACCCAGCTGGCTGCAAACACTCCCCTTCCTCCTCCTCGCCCCCTCTCCTCCTCCTCACCCGCCCCCCGGCCACGCACAGAGCCCCGTGGGGATGCCAGGCACCGCGGGCTTCACATCCAGCCCGGGAGCCTTTGCTTTGCGCCAGGTTCAACCCAGGGACAGTTCTTCCCTGGCACCAGCTTTCACCCTTAAAAGCTGCGGTTTGTCGCTGGTGACAGGAGCCCAGACATGTCCCCTGTCACCCCGTCGCCGTCCCACCACCACATGCACGGACTGGGCTCCAGCGAGCGGCTCTGCCCTCGGCACGGCTCTCCCCGCCAGCACCAGCCGGCAGCCGGTGTCTTTCGATGGAGGGAGAAATATTTGAGCTGTTAATCATTGACTTTTACGACTTTCTTGCGGCGGTGCAAGGAGACAGACTAGTTGAACTGCAAAACTAGCAGCTGGGCTCCTTGAGTGCTCAGCACCGGCGTCAGCAGCATGGGACATGCCAAGACCTTTTCCAGCAGAACAACAGAGGCTTTGTAGGAGGTTGTTTTTGCTGCGGGTGGCTGCTGGTATCTGCTCAGGATCTGAGACGAGCAGGCAGCTCCGAGCGTACGCGTAAGCTTAAGGCTTTCCGAAATCGGTGCGTCTCAGGCACGTGTTGGAGCTGTTTGCCAGACCCAGCGCTTTCATCCGTCCTCCTTGCGGGACGCCCGCGCCTCGGTGCCTTGTCCCGCTCCTAAACCGCTGCCCAGTAAAACTTCCATAAACTCTACAAACGCCCAGCACCGCCACCAGCTGCTGGTGCCGTAGCAGGGCAGTGAAGAAGCAACGGCCTGCCGGCCCCGCCGCCCCGTCCATCCCTGCCACACGCAGCTCTTCCCCACCTTCATCTTTTCACGGCGCGTGCGAATCGCTCCCAGCGCGGACCCACGGGCGAGCTCATGCTGTGTTAAACCCTCAGCATCCCCGGGGCAGCGATGAAAAGCAGCGAGCCCGACGGATCCAGGGGATAAAAGCAGAGCGGCCGGTACTTACGGCGCTGCTCCTGGGAGCGGGGCTGGGTCGGATGCTGCGTTATCGCCGGCGCTGGCTCCGGGTGAACGTATTACTCATCTGTGTACAAACACAGCCCACATGGCTGAGCCCGGCCGGGCGTAGGCAGCCCAGCAAGCGCGCTGGGGCAGGTTTGCCAAAGCTGGCAGGAGGGCAGGGAAGCTCTGCCCAAAGCCCTGCTTGCTCCCCGCACCCGGCAGGATGGGTCCCGCACCCCGGCTGGGCTCGGCGGCGGCGGCGGTCAGCCCCGCCGGCTGCTTTCCCAGATTAAGAGCAAATTAATTCTGGCTCGTCTTTGAGTGGAACAGGAAAAAGGCAACAAAATAAAACCGGAAATAACTGTGGCCAAACGCTCTCCGATCGTGCTCTGGATTAGCTTCGGCCGGGCTGCGAGGAAGTGGAATAAGGGCAGGAAAAAATATTAACTCACAGACCTCCCTGCGCATCTTCAGCTGCCAGGCCCCACCGGAAAACACCCGAAACTTGCTTAACTGTCTCCAAGGAGACTGTAAAGCTCAAACTCTCATGTAGATGAAGAGGGAGGTGCTCCCAAACTGGAGAGGGCTCTTACATCATTCCCAGCTGGACGGAGGACCACGGCTGGCCCCGTGATGGAGGTCGCCTCGGCCACCTCGGAGCAGGAGCCACCGGCTCTCCCCGCACCTGCACCGGCTGCAAGACCCAGCATTTCCCCTTCTCCCCCGCTAAAGCCGCCGGTTTTACTGCGACGGTTGGTGAAGTGTTTCACAATATTTGAACAGTGGTAGGTCTCAGACCAGGAGGGAGGCACGAGTATTGCTCCTGTATAATTAAGTAGTTGGAGGAACTGGAGCCAGGCGTAATGCACTGCCCACGGGTCACGGGGAGAAGCACCAAAGGGCATGTGAAGTCAGGGCTGGTGAATGTGCGGCACTATCCTGAATTTTAATCCTAAGGGAAAGTCTCGTGACAGCAATTTCTGGGTGTAAGGCCGTTAACCCTTCCCTGCCAGCACTGCAGCACGGCTTCCCCTCAGAAAACGGCTTCGCAGGGCTCTGCCATCTCCTCTGGGGTGCCATTCCCACCAGGAGGGATGCCCCAGGGCTGAGGTCATGCCCCATTTCCCAGTGTGGGAGCCTTGCTGGCTGACCCCTGGGGGGGGGGGGGGGGGGGGACGGGGGG
>JAVJGJ010000060.1:4443738-4465122 GCA_035590215.1 Microhierax caerulescens
AAGCCCTGTGGGTGCTTGGGGTAAAGATGGGTTTTCAACAAAAAGGCTTCTTTACGATCAAATTAAGGGGTTAGTATTGCCCACCCAAGTGGTACCAGTCGGATTTTCTTTCCCCCACCCCCTTCCCAGCAATGGGCTTTGCAGAAATGTCTTTGTAGATGCTTCCTGCACACAAGCGGCTGAAGGTGCCGCTCAGTGCCTGGGGGGCCCTGGCTGATTCGGTTCCTTGGAGGGCACCGTGCCAAGGGCGGCTCGATATCCCACCTGGAAAACAGCAGGGAAGGGAGGAAACCCCTGGCCCGGGGCCAGTGCCCGCAGGGTCCCTCTGGGGGGGCTGGGGAGCAGGGTGGGGCGCTGGGGGGGAGCAGAGGTGGCGGGGGGCAGAGCCGGGTCCCGCATGGCACTGCCACGGGCTGCAGCCAGCCCTGAGCACGCGTGTGCCCGTGCTCACGTCGCCCCGAGCCCTCGCAGCATCCTCGGCGTGAGCCAACGCCAGCGCCTGCACGAGCCTCTTCCCCAGCGTCCCCAAAAGCCTCTTTGCGCACCCAAAAAGGTTCAGCTGAGATTTTGCTGCCACACCGGCGCCTGGGCCTGGGGAACGTCTCCGTGCACCATTTACGTCTCCCAGTGCGGGCAGAGAAGCTGCAGCCTCCTTCGCCGGAGCGCAGCTGTGCAGGGAACCCACACCAGCACGGGGCACAGTCTCTGTGTCACCTCAGGGTGACAGAAGCCACTAAGGCACGGTGAGTCCATCTCGAAGGGAGTGCCTGAAGGCGGCGGCACCGTTTAAGCTCAGGAAAGCAATCAAAGTGCGCTCATCACCTTCGGAGCAGTATTTGTGCTGACAGAGGGGGCGAGGGATGGAGGGAGGAGGGACGGACCCACAGCGGGATGGTGCATAAGGCAGGCTGTCCACGGAACATTCTCCTACCAGAAAACAACATCAATCTAGCCTTGCTTTGGAGGGGAAACCAAACCAAAGCAACAGAGACACCTCACCTTCATCACCACCATGAGCAAAACCTGGTACCAGCAGCACCCGACGTGCTGGAGGCCAGGCCCATCCTCTCGTTTCTCCCCACCCCTGGCACCAGAAGCCTGACCTTGCTGTAACAAACCAATCACCCGCTTCACACGCCAGCTTAAGCAATGCTGGAAGGAACTTTAACGACCCCTGGGGAGGTGCTCTGCCTCCTTAGAGACATCACCAGCAAGCAGGAACATCTACTGCTCTGCTCCGAGATGGGAAACGCAGGAGCAGCGGTGAGAGCAGGCGCAGAACCCCTCTGCTCCCCACTCCCACCCTCCCCTCGTTAGTGGTTATTACCGTGGCACAAGGCGCTCCGTCCTCTCACTCTTCAGTTCAACTCAACGAGAACTACTCGGCAAGCTGCTAAGAGAGAAACTCAACAAGATGAGCTCTTAAAATATTTACTGTCCTAAAGATTCAAGCTGGTGAGTGCCAGGATGTCTTTCAACATTTGCACTTCACCACTGCAAAACTCCACCTTGTTTAATAGGCTGAAACGCCGAGCACTTGGCATTTAAATAGCTCCTGCCGTTTTTGGAAGAGATTAGCAGAGTATAGAAGCAGCTATTTAACATTCAAGAAGTGCAGCGCATACATGGGAGTTATCAGTCACTCCAGGCAGATGGTAAATGTATCTCCTTTCACCACAAACTGAGCAGCAAACATTCAAATTCATCACCAAGACAACATATTTAAATCTACTTCTATTTTCAATTCGTATGTTTTTAACAAACTGCTAAGTAATGAAAATCAATATTTTCACTCAAGCAGTTGGGAGACAGTCCTGAAGCTCTGCCCGGCTGCAGATTTGCTCCGTGCATTTCAGTCAGGCGAAATTATCCACGACCAAGTCAAACGTGGCATCCTGGGTGCCGGTCACGTTTACAGCCAAGGCACCAACTTTCCATCATCAAGCTCCGATCTAACGGCACTTCTGCATCAAGGTGGGAAGCATCACTTCAGGCATGGATTGGCTTCGAGAGATGATCTCAATCCCAGAGAATTTTTTTGGGGAATTTTGATAGGACTTGCAAATTTTTTGCTGAAAACAGGAATTAAGAGAGCGGTGCACTTCTTACATGTTACAGGTGACCTCAGCCAAACACCTGTCATCTTGGTTAGGATATTTTTTAGTGACCAACCCATTAAAATTGTTATTTAACAAAAATAATAGAATATCAAAAAATGAGATGCATTTAGCAGAAATAACTCACATCAGCAATATACTGCGTGAACTGAACTTGAGCAGGCAGAAAATATAGATCTGTGGTCCTTACCTCAAATCGGAAAACTCTTCACTGTTAAAAAAAAAAGCATGTTTCATCCACAACCACATGTAGAGCAGAAGGTACCGACTGAAATAACAAAGACACGATGTTTATCTTAAGATAAAAAAATTTATTTTACAGTCTTATAAAGCAGCTTTACATTAAGCACAAACGTTGATCCATTTACTTTGTATATAAACATAGTAGAACCTTTCCTGCTGCAAAAAGTCATGTCTTGCTGTATATAAAACTAACATGTGCACATTGTGCTTAAACTGCAAAGTCTGTACAGCTTTACAAAGGACTACCCTTTACAAGAGCATCCTGTAAACAATTTATTGCATATTTAACACATGGTATATATCCCACATGTAAAAAAAAAAGACCAAAAAAACCCCAAAACCAAAAAAAAGCCAAACCAAAAAACCATAGAAAAAATAAAGTACAATTACAAGGTGAATGAAAATAGCAGCTTTCAGTGAATGTCTTGCACAATGGCCGAGAAAAAACAGCACTGCCACACTTGTACAGTTGTGCTTGTGTGTCACTGGTTTGCGTATACCCATGCGCACTATGTTTCCGATGAAGTCTATGTACAGTAAGCCCCATGGAAAGATTAAACAGATCTTAATCCCTAAGATCTTTGTCAGTTTGAAGACCGAAAACAAACAAAAGAACCCCCAACTTAAGTGAATTTGATGGAGTTATGGGCACCAATGTCCAATAATCCTCTTCCATTGTACAACTCAATCAAAAAGAATAACAGGAGAAACCCCACACTAACTCTCTTCGGTTCCACCACCTCGGATGGTGGTTGGTTTAAGGAACGTGTGTGCTAAGGCCAACAAAAACGCAGTGGAGATGTTAAGGATAAGGTGGTCTGATAGGATGGACGGCGTTGGCTTGGCCAACCTACGCTTCTGAGCTCACCTATCCAACAGCTGCCGGGCTGGCTCTCACGACGCGTTGGAAGATGAGTGACACTGCAATTTCTTAACTGGCATTTATTTAAAAAAAAAAAAAAAAAAAAAAAAAGGAAATTGTGGCCTCTGTAAGGCACCGATACCATCTCTTGAGCAGTACCCAAAGAGTCTCTCCAGATTCTCCAAATCCAAAATGGGCAAAAGATGAAGGAAACATGCAGGAGAAAGATGTTTCTGTGTTTGTAGTAAGGACCAGTCGTTTGTAAAGGAAGCACATTTTTCTGAGTTTTGTGTGTGTGTGCGTGCGCGTGTGTGTATACACATGTATGTAAAAAAAAAAAATTCACCTCTGCTACCTTTGGTATTGAAATTTCTCCCGTGACTTCCACCTCTCATATTGACATGTTCATAGCATGAGTTTGCAAAGATCAAGTAATTAAAAAGTTGGTTCAAATATCTGCGAGAAACAGAAAAAGCATCAAAAAATAGAGAGAGAAAAAAAAAAATTAAATTCAAGATGCATATTGTCCTTGTGCCCAGCCTTTTTGTGATTCGAATGAACTTCATCCTCAGTATGAACGTCTTAAGCTTAACCCCCACCTACATGTACAACATGTAATAGGATCAGTGGAAAAACCCCAAAGCCAATCCATGTCCTTCCCATGCCGGCGTACGCCGGGAGCTTTCGAGCCTGGGACTCCTACAGCGAACGCCAGCATGCCTCTGCACAGCTGACAGCCCAGGATTTATTTGCTACGCTACCAAACAAAACACCCCGCTCCAACGATGCGGTCGGTTGGGTTTACATCTCTGGATCAACCCTGATGCCACACGCCAAGAAGGCAGACTGACGGTGGGTGTAAAGGACTGATAAACAGGAAAAAGAAGTCGCCTGGTTTCTGCTGCGTTACGACAGGACGGTGAAAGTGCTGGGGTTTAGACGCGTGCACGTGGTTATTGCGCGGGCGCCTTCGCTCACCTGGCAGAGCCACGAAGACAAAGCACAGCCAAGAAACCAGTGCTGGAGATGTAACAACCCCTGACACTACGAGTAAGGCAGTAGGCAGAGGTGAAACATGGTATTAAAGCACAGGTGGAGCTGGAAAGCCCTCTGGGGTAATTTTAATTTTTAAAATGCTTGATATGCACAAGCAGGTTAAAAATAAAAACCACCGTAGGAAAATGTTAACTACTTCCAACGGAATTTCCTGCGTGCTACTCAAAATGAGCTCCGCGTCACTCCGGAATTCAAGACAGGTCTCCCAAAGAATGAAATTGCCAAAGCTTAGAGAAACCTCTCAGGTGTAATTAAAAAATACAGTGCAAAACATCGGGCTCCACGACAAGATTCCAGCTACCAGGGAGGAGGCGACACCAGCAAACCTGACGGGAGATGGTAGATGGGGCTTTACAAGAAGCGGGTGGCGTGGTTGCAGGCTTTGTGCGGTCCGTGAGCCCCACCGAGTTGTGCTTACGTGACGTGACTTTGAAGCCTGCACGTGGCCCACGTGTTTTCTGTCCACACGTCTGTAAAGAAACCGTACAGCTAAAGGGTCTCCGGACAGAGAACCGGGTGGGGGCAGGGGGGAAGTTCCGAGTATTTTTCACCCCAAGGAAAGAATTCAAATAAAAAAAACACCAAACCAAAAACACCTTTAAGAAGATACACTGTCCACTACCCAGGCTACAAGTAAATACAGATTTACGGCATCACACCACATGATCTGTTACGCTGTTCCAACATAGACACATATAACTCCATTTTAAAAGAGGCCACAGACTAACTTTTCAGGCAAGTGCTGGACTTTAGAGACCTGTATGGCTTCTGCAAATATTTTCCTACAAAAAGGAAAAAAACCAAACCCAACCAACCAACCCAACCAAAAACCATCCTCAAACTCAGGAGCACAAAGGGGTTTTTGCTTTGTGCCAACAGTTTCGCTGTGGAGCACTAAGGACAGGTGACGTTCGCGAATCCTACCCATCAGACCCGAATGCTTTCACACTGGAATGCAATGATTTCAGGAGATCAGTTCTAAGGATCACTTCTTTGAAAAGGTCCGTAAAAAACTTAGGACGTAACCTTTGAAACCGTACCTCTGCGAGGCAGCAGGACCGAGGGGTTTGGTTGTCAGCTCTAGTTGTGCTTTGCCCGGCCACCTCGCAGGTAGCTCTTCCACCTCTTGACGAACTCTTTGAAGATGGGGGACTCGTCTATCGTGCTGAGGAGCTGGAGCTGGTTGATGTGGGTGGTGTGATAGTCCCACCGGGCCAGGTTGGGAGCGGTGCCGAGCATGAAGTGCCGAAGGTCGTAGATGGTCCCTGAGCCGGTGTCGTAGAGGGGAAGCATGGCCTTCAGGGACTCCATGCCCCGCTCGTAGAGGACCCGCGCCTCCTTCCCCAGCTTCTCCCCGGCTGTTTCTTTTAAGTCATACAACCCGATTAAGGAGTACATGAAACCGTTGAGCACGAAGGAGCTGGGGGAGGTCGGGTACTCCTCGTACCAGTCGTGCCGGTTCATGAAGACGGCTTTCACCCCGCGCTGCTCCGACAGCAGCTTGTACGGCGCCGTGGCCCGCAGAGCCGAGCTGAGGAACGCGTGGTCCTTGGTCAGCAGGTACGCCCGCACCAGCGTCGAGATGGCCTGGCCTTGCGCCATGGCCGAGTACCAGCCCGGGTCCAAGGACTTAAAGCCTTCCCCCAGCTTCCTCGTCACCATGATGGGCCAGCCGCCCCTCTCGTCCTGGTTCCTCACCAGCCAGTTACTGGCAGCAAAAAAAGCCGCCATGTGAGCAGTGGCGGAGATGGTGACGTTATCGAGGAAGCCTCTTCCCTTGGCTACCAGCCTCACCACTCTCTTGGGCATGATTTTGGTCTGCTTCACGGCTTTCGTGTTCGAGAGGCCAACACCCTTGCGCAGGTCGGTCACCAGGTCTCTGGTGAGGGTGCTCCAGCTAGTCCTGGGACCGATGCCGTAGTAGATGTCTCGGTCCTTAAAAGCGATGAGCTGGGTGTTGGAGATGTAGTGCACGGTGAAGAGCTGGTTCTTCTCTGTCGTCTCAAGAACCACGGAAATGCTACCGTTTGTTACAAATTTGAGATCAAAAGAAATAATAAAATCTCGGGTGTTCCCAAGCTGCAGAGATACCCCCTCGGTATTTTCTGCAAAACAAATCAGAAAAGCCTTGTTCAGTGGTAAAGCGCTCACTTCTCCAAAACATTTAAGCGATGAAACGCGGCTTCCAGAGGTAAACCCTCTTACCAGGCAGGATCCAAAAGCTTTCAGGGCAGCCCATCAATAATTCAATCATTCTTTCTGCACACTATATTATTTAATTAAGCATAAAAGTAAATCTGCGAGCGAAGGCCGGCCCCCGCAGCACCGGGGAGAACTCGTTTGCGTCTTACATTAACGCGCCGCAGCACTTCGCTGCCCAGCAGAAGTGCCAGGGGCTCGATCGATCACTTTATCAGGTGCTTCTGGTACCTGATCGATGGGGGAGTGCGAGGGCAAGGGAAAGGGCCGCCAGCACGGGGGGCTCACTGCTGCTGCAGCTTCTGCTGCCGGGATACGGGGCAGGCAGAGCCGGACTTTTCCTATGGGATGGGGCACAGCAGCCAAGCTGCAAGAATGTAGGTGCTGCGTGATTTTCCTCTTCTGTAATACAAAACGTAAACCAACAACCGCCTTTTTGTTCCAAACTGAAAATTTCCCTTGGCAGAAAAGACACCAAAAACGTGGCACTGCTTCAGCAGTCATATTTCTGAATAAAGCTCTGCTTTCAGGAAAAGGAAAAAAAAAAAAAAAAAAGAAAAGAAAAGCTGGGAGTGCTGAGAAACAGATATTTAGGATCCCCCTGGGACTAATATTTAAATCTCCGACTTTTTTCTTTCGCAACCTGGCAGTTCCAAAAACCAGTGCGCTGTTTAGTTTAGTGGGGGGAAAAAAAGAAAAGACTATAGAAAGACTAACGTGTTAAAAGTATTTATTAACCTCTCCATTGGCAAAACTCACTTTAATTACAAAAAAATTTAAATAAAGCTCCTAGGCAATACCACATAATAAAATCCAGTGTCCTCTCACAAGCTAGATTTTAAAATGTAAAGTCAACTTCTCCCCAAAAAACCTATGCTAGAAGATCAAAGGGCTAATTAGTTTGTAAGGCTGTGGGCAAATCCTGTAGCTTTGAAGGCACAGAGGGATGATAAACACTTAAAGACAGTCATCTTAAATTAACGGCTTTCCATAGAATAAAATTCTCCCGTGCGAGGCGATCGTTCCCTTTCTGGTACTTCTCGATGTGTGAAACATCCCATAAACGTTTCTACGTGCAACCATTGGGCTGGGTCAGCTGCTTCTGCACAGCAGAGGCTTCTCCCCATCTCCCAAACGAATCTATGGCATTTTGCAACACCTTGTGTTGAAAGGTGCCATTGTACAGTACCTATTATTTAGACCGAATGTCACGTCTGCCAATATTTTAAAGTCAAAGCTTCACTCCTTGGAGTTCTGGAGATCAGTATTTGCTTTGGGAGAAGAAACCGAGCGCTCTGGTACACAAAATTTTGCTCCTGTGAAAAATCTAATTAAAAAAAAAACCCCTCACAATTCTTGTCAAGGAAGTTCTACGGTTCCTGGTAAATAAATGCTTGTGAGATAATGAAGCGAATTATAATGGGGGTGGGGGTGGGGGGGGAGGAGAGAAGACTTTTAAGAAGCAAAGGAGAACTAAAGGCTACCCATCATTTGCACTGCCTTAAGCGCCTATAAATCCATTACTTAAGGACATCGAAGATGACTGGATGCATATCATGGCCTTCGAGCCCCGCAGATTACACTGCCATCAATAAAGGATGAGGAGAGAATACATAACAGATCTTTTAGCCTTTCCTCTCCCCGTATTTATCTACTACAAAGACACAAGACAGTTCGACAATTTTTTCCCTAGAGACCCAAGCCTAAGGTGCCAACTGAAAATTACTTCATTGTCTTTTTAAGTAAGGGACTCATTAATTCTAATAGGTATTGATTGAGGAAAAATACATTACGTCCTTATTAATGACTCTGTCCTAGCACAAAGGAAACTCTTGCATAAAATAATGAATTTCCCTGCTAAGTACAAAACAGAACACGGTAAATTGAAGAGACGGCAACAAAATGCATCTTGCACATCTGCAGGTGAAG
Organism: Microhierax caerulescens; assembly: GCA_035590215.1. Taxonomy (NCBI): domain Eukaryota; kingdom Metazoa; phylum Chordata; class Aves; order Falconiformes; family Falconidae; genus Microhierax; species Microhierax caerulescens. The sequence goes on from JAVJGJ010000060.1 coordinate 4,452,145, forward strand.
GAGAGTGCCTGTATCCCGCCCCAGACCTTCACCGTCCTCCCCCTGCCCCCCACAAACACCGACGTGGCACGAGGGCAGCTGCTCCCCCGTGCTGCCTTCTTCAAGGCAACTTGGGTTAACCAGAACCAAGAGCTCAAATGTTGCAAAAATAGCTGCATCCCAATGAAGAGAGAGATCCTGGGTCCAACCAGAGAGCAGCACGTGCTACGCTTGCTCCAGGCTGAAAATAGACCTTATCTATCATCTGTCAACATCTGCTTATCACACGTCAGCGCTATTTCCCAGGCTTCACAACTGGTTCCATTTTTGTGTTTTGTTTTTTTTTTTGTTGGCTGTTTTTTTTTTTTTGCTTCTATTTTGAGACAGAAGCTGAAAGGCTCAGGGAACGTGGCTGTAGCTTCTCGCTGCCCTCCGTGCATACAGCCACCCATTTTTTCATTAAAATAGTGTCGAAAAAGCAGTGATGGAGGGAAAACAGAAGAAAAGAAAAACTCCAGAGATACAGAAATGAGCTGACATTCTCAGGTGAGATCTGAAGGATAGGGAGTCATGCAGGACAAATGAAAACACGCTAATCCCAGCCAGTTAAAAGCTCCCCTGGTACCATCTGTGCAAATTAACAGACGTGGCTTAGCTGCCACGCGTTTAGGACAACCCACCTGGAGCGACAAACTGTTTGACGCTTGTGAACTTGGCTTTATCGGATACTGTGGAGAGCGAGCAGCCTTTTGGCACCGTCCAGTCCACGGCCCTGCCACCTTTGTCCTTCTCTTCAGCCGTTTCGTACACCTCGATGTGAGGTGGTTTCTCTGTCAGGTTCTTGCTGTAGTGACTCAGCCCGTACTGCGCAATCTGGATGGGGTAGAAATAGCCTTGAGGTCCCCACTGCGTGGATAATGGCACACCTATGAGAGGGGAAGAAAAGTAGCGTTTTATCAGTCCGTTTGGGAAAAAAAAAAACAACCCACACCACCAGTGTTTGCAGCTCTGCGTGTTCCTCCTCCATATCCCTTCACTCCTTTACTTCTAGCAAATGGTATTTCTAGGCTTCACCATTAGCCAGACTCGAGGGAAGTCCAGTTCGAGGAGTGAATTGCTCCCCTTAACGCTGAGGTCCATACCTAGTCAAAACTAAGCAGATTTCAGTGGCAGAGAAGTCCTTATTGTGGTCTTCCATACGTTCTCATTTAATTGTTTACTGAAGCGTTATACTTTTTTTAAAATACATTTTAAATGCCCTAACAGATTTTTTTCTCCCCTACCCCGGAGCCCACTAAACCTCCAAACGACATTACATCTAACACAGCCCCTTTAACGCCACATAAATCTTTGCAAATTAAGTGTATATGTTATGACTAGATTTTGGTAAGAGTTATTTGATGCTAAAAGAGCAATTTACCCAGCATCCACAAATCTGCTCCAATTACCCTGGCTCCCCTAAGAGCATTACAAGCGCAGTCTGAAACGATGCCTGCAGAAAGCAGCCGGGCTCTCCACACAAGCCCAGCAGAACATGCCCCAGTTCTTCTATCCAAAGCGGTCCCTCGTCTTCAGAGCTACTGCTCCAGCCCAGCCATCCCTGGGATTAACCCTTCGCACACAACTTGCTGTTCCAAAAGCTGGGAGCCTTGCAGGAGAGCAAATTTCTCACTCTTAAACTTTGGGTTAAGGCAACTTTCGATTTCAAAGTCTTCACGGACCAGAAGTAACCCCTGCAGCAGCACTTCTTTAGAGGATTCGAAGCAGGGAGATGGAAGAGTACATCATCAGTAGCCTGACGCATTGCATTTCACATGCAAAACCCATCGAATGAGCTCAATGTCACACAGCTGTCCTCCAGACGGAACTTCCACCCTCCGTGCCATCGCTACCCGCAGGTAACCCTGCCGAGCTCCAGGCTCTCCTCTGCCTGCCCTCCACCAGCTCCCGGGAGCTGCAGCCTCGGGGTCTGGGGGGAAAACCCCTCGTGCCACAAACTGCCTCTTGCACCACGGGCTGCGTGGGAAATGAAAACAAACTGTGCAGAGGAGACTGATTTATACACATTGCTCCATAAAGCGGCAAGCACAGGGTACTTACGATACGGGTAAAACCAGGGTTCTCCTAAAGTCCTGAATTTACATGGAACAAACTCCCAACCTCTAAATATGAATACAAAGCGGGAATAGATCAGTAGGACCCTCTCGCAGGAAACCAAGGATATTTAGGAATGTGCATCTTTGCATGCGCATAAGAAAAGAAAAAAGATGAAAATAAACAAATTGGCGTTTGCACCATTTTCCCCCTTGGCAATGTTATGCTCAGAAACCAATTTCTTCTGAAATCTGGTACAAAAATTACTTACACTAAATATAAAAAGATACATTTTCAGACACATTTTGGTGCTTTGTGTTACCAATAAATATTACGGATGGAGATGTGATGGTTTACTGCTGCTACAAGAGAAAACCATCACAGGAAATATTTAAATACCACATATTAACTCCTGGAAGCATCTCACTCATTAATGTTAAGCATTTTCAGTTAAGGGTGCATTCATTGAGACTGAAAGACAAAAAAAAAAAAAAAAAGAAATCTGCTATAAGAGCTTTACTTGAAATGTACAAGGTGACAAGATAAAATTCTCCAGGTCATAGGACATAACACAATAACCTTGCAGAAACAGAGAAGGTGAAAACGTAACACAAGGCTTTTTTTCATCAGGCAGCAGTATGAGAATCTCTAGGGCTGGGATGGTGCAAGGCAAGAGCCTAAAACTGTCTGAAAACGTGTTTTAATATTAAACCCCCTTCCCTACAAACTACAACTATTTGTCTTCTCTGACCCGTTCGCTGGGTACCAGTAACTCTATTGCCTTTACAAAACCCAGGTCCTGGCACCCATTTCACAATGACAGCTCTCTCGCTACAAAAAAGCAAGCTTTATAGCTAAATAACCACATTGTTGAGTACTAAACTCACTGGTCTCTCGAGGCTTAAGTAGAGAGCAGCCACGCACAGCACCATGTGTCCCCAGCACGCACATCTGGAGGGGCAAGAGGCTGCAGAGTCCCCCCTGGTTCTCAATTAGCTCTTACTGAATTTCAGCTTTTTGCTAAAAAAACATCACAAGAACCGCAGAGTCCAGTTGCAAGGGGCATCTCACATGTCTTCCTCGTTTCATACAAAAAAAACGGTGGCGTTCCTAGGTCCAAGCACACCCCGAACGACAAGAGCAGCACCCATGGCAATTATTCATATTCACAAGCCGTATTTAATCAGCAATGAGTGCAGCAGTTAGAAAGGAAAGCCACCTCCTCAGGTCTCACAGTGCACGTAAACCCTGAGCAGGGCAATACTCACACGTAGCGGATGTGTAGTTACCAGGAAGCATTTGCATCTTTGGGAAAGCCCTGAGTTTCAAAGCCCTATTTCCCTTCCTTGGCAGACATAATGAGGATGAGAGTTAAACATAGTAATAAAAATGTGAGAGCAACCTTAAAAAAAAAAACAAAACAACAAAAAACCCACAGACGTACCCTATGCATTTGTTTATGTGAAGCCTTTACAGACAAATTCACCATAAGACGCCAGCTTTCTGCAGTGACCGGAGCTCACATCAACACAGCAGAGCATCACCGACCACTGAGATGCAGGAAAACTCACGTATTTTAATCCTTCAGTGATAGTTGGTCTTTAATTTATGAGGGGTCACAGTGTCACATTTCATAACAGCTTTAAAAAGTCATTAATTTTTTAATATGAAACCCGACACAAGTTTTCCACGATCAAATCTTCACCGAGACGCGGGAAGACCTTACGTACTAATTACTGATTGCACGGTTTTTAGCAGAAGTGCAAATTGGAGAGGTTTTACCGTATGTTAATTTTATCCAGGGACATTCTAGCGGCTGGAGAGTTTTTTGACCCTTCAGCCCTTCTCCAAAACCTGCTGAGCTCACTGCGCAGGATGAGGCCAGGCGATGCCCTGCCTGCCCTGGGTGCAGCAGCACGGTGATGCCCGTTTACCTGGACCTGTGCAAAGGATGAGGTTTGGCCAGAGCTAATCCCGCGCTGCTGAGCAAAACCCTCTCCGCTTGCTCAGGAGCAGCCCAGCGGGGAAGGCTCGACTGCTGCGTCTCCAGCACTGCCCCAGCAAGGCAGGGAGATGGGATATTGTGAAACCTGAAGGCAAACCCCCAAATATTCAGCTGCCTGTGAGCAGGTTGCTGGCAGGGCCGTTTGACTCGGAGCATGGGGCTGTCTCTGTGCCCACAGGGAAGCGGGAGCCTCCTCAGAAAGCAGGGCCAGGCTTTTTTTTTTTTTTTTTTTTAAATTTCGTATTTTCAAACAATTACAGCTCCTTGACAGATACAAGCGTCCATGGCAATGCCAGAACCTGACACAGCACTGTAGGAGAAGCATCCTGGCACCTCTGGGGTTTGCTACAACCAGTAAAACCCGAGATGCAGGACAGGAGCTGGGACAACTTGGCATCAAGTGAAGACTGCAGGTGAGTTCCCATGCTGAGACTACCGTGACAAAATGAACATCCCTTTGCATGTCAAATGATGGCAGCACGTTTTAAGAAGCATTTCAACTACTAAAAAAAAAAATTAAAATGCTCGATACAAACCTTCAACACCACTTATGCACTTCACTCTGTCTCGAACCTCTACGTTGTAGCCCTCAAAGGACATGAAGACCCCGTCGGGGTGGTAAGGTGCTCGCTGTGTGTATACTTTGGAGTAGCTATGAGAGAATTCAAACCTGTCATAACCATCGTACTGAGCAATTTTCCCATAAACCTCAAAGTATTTCTCTACCCAGCTGAACGGCAGGAAGACCTCGTTGCCTTCCCTCCTCCCTTTAATGGTGTGCTCGTCATTGATCAGACAGTCAATCTCCTCGTACTTCAGCCCCGGGGCTTTGTTGCTGTTGAAGCCTCCCGCGACGGGGGGAGCCTTCTGCTGCTCCTGGGGCGATGCCTCCTCGCTCTGCTGCCGGGCCGGGTCACTCTCGGAGGCAGCGGCTCGGCGTTCGGGACCGGTGAGGCTGCGGGGGAACGGGCCAGCTCTGTCGGAGGAGCATCGGTTCCAGAGCAGCACCATCACCAGGGTGAAGAGAGCGCAGATGATGATCAGAGTCTTGTAGTTGACCCGAGCTGCCAAGCAACGCATATTCACACCATACCTGCAAAACACGGAGGGGAGAGGGTTTCAAGACGTGGTACTTACAGCTGGAGCTGGCGATGCTGCGAATTCGGAGCACCGGTGCAGCATCGTCACGGGCGTACCACGATGGTGTTCAATAGGAAGGGAGCGGGAGCTGGGGGGCACCTGGAAGAGAATTTGGGTTTTTCCAGTTCTCTGTAAGCAAAGAGATCAAATGCACCAAGTCATGGTTCACCACCTGGCTGCTGCAACAGATTGTTTCACCAAATGCAAAGGACGCAAAGAAATGGCAGCGATCGCAGGGCAACTGTTTCCAAATTAAAAGCTCGATGTTAACGAGATGCTCAGCAGCCACCAGGAATCAGCAAACAAACTCTCACCGGCCTCAGCACACAAGGGAAGAGAAATCCTTAGCAGAATATAACTGCCACCTACCCAGCACCACGAAAGAGGGATTTCCAACAAAACAGCCCTATAATCAAAACCTGGAGCCTAGAAATATTCACAGTTCACACAGCTGAAATCACTGAAGATACCAACATAACAAAGGATGCCTATTTTTGCCTTTTTTTTAAAAAAAAGCTATAAACACTTTCTGAGAAGCAGCTCAGCGCTGGATCGATTCTTAATGTTACTGCACCTCAAATGCACTTTTAAAATAATAATGTGTATGAGGAGCAGCAAGCGGGCTAGTGATGGAGGACTTTACAGCCAGAGCCCCAACGGGGATGCTGCCAGCAGCCCCCAGCCGGAAGCCTCCAGAAGAAGCGAAGGAGGGACTGGGAAAGTAGAGGACTGTCCCCAGGGACAGGACCTCCATGGACATGCTTGGGGGCTCACGTGTCCTGGTCCCCCAGGAGAAAGCAGGAACTATGTAAACCCTCTCCTGGGATTTTCTTTTATTTATTCTTTTTTTCCTGCAAGATAAACTCCTGCTGCATGCAGCATGCTCCACCACCACTGTTACAGCCCCGGCAAGAAGCAAGGCTGAGCAGTGTGGAAATGAAGCCAGAAGCTGAAGTGCTTCAAGCACATTTGCTCTGAAGACCCTACTTTTGCTGAGGAATTAAGTCCTTCAAACAAATGACACGTGCATTTTCCAAACGTGCAGGAATATTTAAGACACACTTCATAAAATCCTTATTAAACAGAAGTTTAATTTCGACTCCCTAGTAAGCTGCAGTATCAGAGCCACTGAGTTGAAATTTTAAAGCTGTTGCTTAATTGCAGCCCTGTCTGACATCCCCAGGGGCTGCTCGAGGTGCCAGGATGGCACAGCGGTGCTGGGTCCGGCGGCAGCGATTTCACCAAGGTGCTCCAGAAACGGTGGCAGATATTGCAAATATTCTGCTGACAGGCAGGAGTTAACCATACAGCAATTAAAAGGAGTTTCACCTCGAGTCTCACCCCACCCCCCTTTTTTAAATGGAAATAATCAATTATCTCTCACTGGTTTTATGCTTCTATACTGTAAGCACCATCTGGTCATTTAAAAATGGACTTTAAAAGCTAAGTGTCTTATTTTCTGAAAGCCCAGTTTACTACAAGCTTTTAGAGAACATAAATTTATATATAATTGTATTTTTATGGAAATGCTAACATAAGAATAAATCCAATTTTCTGCATCAGCAGATAATTTTTAGTGATGATGCTTTCAGGATGACCTCAACAAATATGCTCTGCTCTTTTTACACGAAGGGATAATTCACTTTTAAATTTCTGACACACTTCACCCCTACCTATAAAACTCAAAATTAATTAAGCCATCTGGATTACCAGGGGATGGGGAGAGAGGGAAGGGGAACCATCATCACCACACTTTTTACATCCCTATTACCCCATGCCCGTTACTTCATGGTTTTAAACAGATTCCATAGCTGTGAAAAGGTCCTGGCTATGCCATTATACACAGCTTTTATTTTCTTTTATTTTATTTTATTTTTGTTCTGCTGCCTTGGACAGTAGAGGATTTGGAGCAGTGCAAAGCGTTCCCTATGCCTGCCTTACAACTCCAGGGAAGAGCTGGAGATGCTGCAGGTTGGGTCCAGCTGCATCCACGGCTTCCTGGCAACGCTGCTGAAATACGCAGGTTTTATGAACTATAAATGAACTGAAGAGGACTTGGAAAGAAAAGCGGAGTCTTTTCAGAGAACCGACACATTACATCTTGCCAGTCACTGAAAAAATCTAGAAATATCAGTGCAGGAGAGAGGCTTATTACATGTTAAATGGATAGATGGATTTTTATTCAACTGCCGAAAAAAAGAATTCAGAATTCCAACAGTAAAAAGAGGTAATTTAAACCCACAAAGGGACCATGTTAAATCGGTTTATTCCTTGCTGCTCTTATGAAAAGGATTTCATCATACCATAGTTAAAAGATTTAAAGAGTACAACACAGGAAAGTCGTTTTCAGGTATGAAGTAATATATCCACAAGATCCACATTTGTTTTCTCCTCATTTTGCTGGATGACATACCCAGCCTCTCCAAGACCGTGCACCGAAACATCTCTCACCCAAATTTTATCAGAAAAAGTTTATCAGAAAAGCTGATCCTTAGCCCTCAAGTAATACTGGAACTATGGGTTTTAAGGGACAAATACTTCTCCAAAGTCTGGCTAAAATTCCTTTAATTCCTATGCTGAATTAATTAATTACTGGGCTCCAGAAGCTGCTGCAGCAGAGCGATGCACTGCTCTTATTAACAGTGGGGCCATCGCCTGCACTGGCCTACGGTGACAACGCAAATGATCTATAAATTAATACACGTTTAGCTCTACACTGTTTACACTTACGTAGTTGCTGTACAAATCATTACATAAATTCTAATTAAAATGCAGTGAAATAGCATTTCTTACAGAGCGAATGACTAGTTTCAAATGTACCCCAAAACAGGGATGTGATTAGAGACGCTTACTTTGCTAATCGAAGTGAGGTGTCAGGCTTCTGAGACACTGTTTTTAATATAAGGAACAACTGAGTTAAATAAAAATAAAATCTTGATACCGCTGCTTTATTAACGACGCCTGGAAAAAGGACAAATCTTGGCATTCCGTGCTGTGAATTAGTAATTCACAGTCCCAGTTGTGTATCTGAGAGTGACAGATTCAGTTCTGGTACTCAGTTCTTACATAAAACCAAGTTATTTGCCTTCTAAAAATACGTACGTCTGTCTCTTTCTTACAAAGTCCCTTGTAAGATGGGTTTTTTTGATCTGCAAAACTGTGTTGAATATATTAAAAGTAAGAATTTCTCTGAAGATCACGCTGTTGCCCGGTTTCTGTGTACCTGGCACAGGAACGATCCCAGTGCTTTGCTTGTCATTGCTCAGCTTCAAAGCCCAGGACGAACACGGGAGGCTCCTCTCTCAGATAATAACCATCCATTTAGGCCATTTATAAATCCAGCAGGCAACGCTGCCGTCTTTCTGTGCATGGTTGTGTTTATAAGCAATACTTAATAATATTATACAATATAAGCTCAGGAAGACCTTGGGGTATTTCCTAGGTGGGAAGATGCAGCTCCTCTGGCTGGGAAGCATCGTCTGTGCCTCCAGGAGGGGGGAAAGGAAGGATGCGCTCTGAAAAGCACTTCTGCTTTTCCAGTTTTCATCAATGTGATGTAGCAAAATCATTTAAAAACAAGTGGCATGGAAGCGGGAAACCTGCAGCAATTCTCAGACTTACCATCCCAACCTTGTTTCAGAGAGTGAGATTTTGTCTCAGCAGAGGGGTGAGGTCGCAGTGCTGCTGCTGCCCATCTGCCCGGTGAGAGCATCTCCTCTCCAGTGCTCGCACAGGTCCTCGCAGGGGCTGGGTTTCCACAACCTGAATGTATCTCAAGTGGAACAGGAAGACTCTGCTGTGAGGAGGACCCCGAAGCAGCAACACGGTCCTGCTGCCCCAAGCCCTTCCAAAAACCCCACAACTTCAGGTGTTTCTCAAGCCTCGCTGGCATTCAAAGTTAAAAAAGAAAGACCATTAAAAAGTGGCACATGCTGACACCAGCCACAACAGCTTCTGTAAGGGCTGATGCATTTCACCGAGGCTAAAGGGGAGAATTATTTCGAGCTTTCTCACAGCTCCAAGTCCCATCTGTGCAAGCTGCTGGTGACACTGACAGCAGGATGAATGCAGACAGGAATACTGCTGCTGGCCATGTGCTTTTACTTATTTTTAACCGTTCTGCCTGTTTCACCTGGGTGACACAGATACAAACTGTGCTTTCAGATAAGCACGCAATACCAGCCGCCGGTGGCTGCTTCAGTGCTGTCGTGTTTTTTGCTCACATTGCATGGATCAGCTTTTAATAAACCCGATCAATGATTCTCCAGCCAACAGAGATGACTCGCATTTAACTTGAATTAAAAGCCCCAGAGGATGCACCACGTGCAGCAGGAGCCTGACTTGCACGGTTCTGCAACCATCCTACTAGCATGAGCAAAGAGCACAAAGTGTTTTAAGCCTAAGTAAAAATACTAGACCCCTTCCTGAACACGTAACTGAGTAAGGACTCGAGAAACCGCATCACAAAGTACGTTTCCCAAGAACACGGCAGTTGGCAGCAGGTTAAAGCACTCGCATTTAAATTCTCTGTGTTTAAACAATAATCAAAAGTAAGTTGCCCGCTGAGTCTCGGAGGTCTTCAAATAGTCCGACACACCAGCTCTGTGTTTGCTCGGTAGGAAGACAGACAGTATTTTTACTTAAGAGCAGGGATTTCTGCCGAATAGCGATAAGCTACCTATTTACTTTGAAGCCTCTCTACGCCAGACTAAGCTATTTAGTACAGAGCAAAAAACCCCCCAACTGAACAGTGACTGCCAATCGGAGATACGTTAAACTCAGTATTTAAAGAAAAGATACACCGTACAATATAACAAAATAAAGCAACTTCATTACATACCCAGATTGAAAAATTATACTCAGCTACACGCAAGACCTCAGAAGGTTTTTTTCCCCATTTCTTGTTTAATTGTTACACACAGCAAAATACTATTTAGGCTAGTCATTATGTTGTTATATAATAATTAAAAAAAACAAACAAAAAACAACAACAAAGAACTTGGGAATTGTTTTCAATAACTGGAAAATTCTTTTTGATAACCGTAATGACACCAAAATTTCAGATCCTTTGCCAAAGTTTTCTCACATCTTAAAACATGATATTTATGAATCATCTAACTTCCTGACAGCTCTGCATTTCCCAAACATGTTTTACCTGCATCTTCAATCTGCTCCTGTTGGTTCCTTGGACTTACTTCCTATCACTGCTTCATTATGCATCTGGTTCCCCACCAAGCATACAAACTAGCACTGTTTTGCAAAACGCTAGATCTGAGGAAAAAACGTTTAAAAAAATTCTGGCAATACATACAATTTCTCAGAATGCTAACTTGGGCAAGCTGGTTCCAACAGACAAGCCTAGCTTCTAATATTTTATTTATACTTGATTTGCACAGAGCCTGTATTCACTCAGTATTTTAATACACAGCACACTGTCAAGTTTGCTTGTTTTTTCCTTAAGTGCTAGGAAATTACAAGACTGTACAAACAGAAACGAATGTGTCTACCATAACTGAATCTAGATTACCAGCCTCTCTGCTGACTCTTTAGCACAGATTTACTATCTAATCCTCCCTGCTTCCAGTGCTCCATCTGTGGATCTAAAATACGAAGTGAAGAAGCTGTATCTAGCAGCTTATCCTACAATTTTCCAGTCCAATTAGAGCCTAATACAGTTTTATTCGTATTACCACATCTATTACTAAGCATCACACTCTGTGGCTATGTAACAGTTAATTCAAAATGTCAAAGTACTCTTCTGTGGATACTGAGGTAGTAGACTTGGCAGTGTTAATTGTTGGACATGATGATCCTAAGGGTCTTTTCCAACCTAAATGATTCTATGATTTTATGTTGTAATTTTTTATTAGAAACTCAGATTTGTATCTAATTTTAGCATCGGGCGCATTCAGTGCTGGCATCCACGCAGCTACATAAATTGCAAGGTTTCCAAACAGGCTTAGCTGCTGCCTCGGGACACCTGGGATGTGCCTGCACCCCCTCGCCCTGCTCCCCCCTCCTGCCCTCTGGACAGGCAGCACAATCCTCCCCATGCAAGACAGTTTGCTCCAACTTGTATTAACCATTTCCCCACAGGAGAGCACGATTTCAGCGACTCATGGGCCTTTTTTGACTGTCATGCAATCAGGAACGTTTTATAATCCAAACTTGGAAAAAAAAAAACCAACAAAACCTGTAGAACTGGAAGAAACCTATACACTTCATTGCAACAAAGTGGACAAGTTGCTTCAAGACTCGACAAGGCCCTGGATAACCTTGTCCAAGACCTGCTTTCAACAGGAGGTGAGGCTAGATCATCTCCAGACGTCCCCTGCAACCTCAGCTCTTTAGGAGTCCATGGTAAGACGCACAACTTGAAGAAGGCACGTTGGAGTGATCAACAGACAACACAAGATCTGTTGATGTTGGTCCTACGCAGCAAGCACCGGTCTTCTTCCTCCACTCCCGCGTATGCGGCACACATTGAAAAACCTCATCAGCCAGTATGAAAAAAAAACCATCTAGGTCAGCTCAAAGAGTAATTGGAACCTAAACTAGATAGAACGTAATATTTTTTTAAGATGCTAGGAGGGTGTTCGCTTGTCCTGCACTGCAAATGATGGCTTTATCTGTGTTTCTTTGCACAACTGCCCAGCCCATTTGCATTCAGACGAGCTGGCCAGTCCCAGGCACTGCAAAGGCTCTCAGGCACCAAAGAGATTATCGAGGTGCCTTTGTTTTTCTAGTAAATCTAGTATGGAATATCACTTCAAAAGTTTGAAGATGAAGTTACTTGTCTATCATACTTTTGTGCCACATCAGGAAAACCAGTTAATAGGGACTGCTGCTGTAATTATGAGTCCATTTATTGTACAGTCTAATAAATCTACTTGCTTTCCAGATGGATTAAGCTATTAAACCCCTCACTAACGGCACAAACAATAACTCCAAAATCTAGTGCTGCTGCTTGTGGAGGCATTACGCTGCCTCTTTCCAAGCTATCGAGTATTATATTGTTACTACGCAGATTAATGAAGCAAAAGATGAAACCATTTCATCAGTCTCCCTTATATTTAGGCTTTGAAAGCAATGCCTGAGCAAGCCTCAAGACAGCAGACTAAGGGCTCTAACAAGGCCCTCGGGAGGAGCCCTGCAATATTATTTCAGGGAGCTGGGGTCTCTCTTTGGGCAGAAAAAGAAAGCCCACCACGTCGCTGGTTTTACAGCACCCCAGTCCCTTCTCCCGTAGCAGTACCCTGGATGGCACTAGCCACGGCTGTGATTTGCCTCTCCTGGATGCCACTGCTACCATGTTCAGCTCAAATTGCTTTTCAATTAGCTATACTCTTCTGACAGCGTACCCAACCGCCGAGGAAATGCCAGCTGGCAGGGGAAGCAGGGCAGCATACACGGCATCGTCTCAAGCTTCTGCAGGGGTCAGGTGGGGGGCTGAGGAGCTCCCGCCAAACTGTCCCAGCCAGCTGCGCAAGTTTCAGCAGCTTTAAGCAGCGACTCTACTGCTGGTTCTGCTTTAGAGTCATCCTGAGACCTAGGGGGAAAAATAACTGCACCTGCTGACTGTATGTAACTTACAGGCACTAGCACAGGTATGTGCTCTGATCACACTGCCAGGCACAGGCATGAGAGCTGTTCATTTTTCTGCTCAGCCACACATTATTACCTTCTCAGAACAACGTAAAATGCATCATTCCAACTATTTGTCTTGGTAAAGTAAAAATACACCACCACCGAATCAAATG
>JAVJGJ010000060.1:4465222-4475317 GCA_035590215.1 Microhierax caerulescens
AGTAAAAATACACCACCACCAAATCAAATGGGGAAGCCCTGTATGCCTTTTTCATCAGTGCTGTTTGGTGAGATGTGATGAGTGGACTGTCAGGGAAGGTCTCACTGTGGGTTAACCACTCAGAGCAAACAAAAAAACCCAACCAAACAGCTAAACAAGCCAGCTGCAGGCAGCATTTGCTGCTTTGTGGACATAGATGTATCATCTACTCCATCCCACTGTGCAGCCTGACCGGCAAGTACAAGCAATCGGATTGTTTTGTTCCTCTGGATCATTAGTAACTTCCTCACAACAAGGCATCTGATCACAGCCCCAAAGAAGAAAGAGCAGATTTCACATCAAGGAAGTAAGAGCGCGCGAGCACACGTCCTTCCTCACTGCCAGAACTCCCACCTCCACCCCTGCAGCAGCTGGCGGGTCCTGGGGAGCTGGGCACCCGGGGGTGATGCTGCAGCCTCCCCATCCAAGAAGGGTAAGGCACACCGCAGCGGAGGACAGCCAGCCAGGTCGCACACGAAGCATTCAAACTATCTGAATCCTCAGCTGGAATGAGTACCAGTAATCCAAAAGGTTCATAAGAGTATAATTTGACCAGTTATTTATATTAATAAGCAACGTGGTTTTACTTAAGTGAAAGACCTCAATTAACAACATTTTTGTCCTTAAAAATAGCCTCCGTGATACCTCGTTACCAGCTTCTCCAGTCCTGCAGTCTCCATACAGGTCAGGTTTAATCATCAGCACTGGCAACCATTACATTATCATGTCAGCTCCTATTTGCTGCTGACTTATTACAAAAAGAGAATAATTTCATACTGATGAAGGTGAGCAGTAAAATTTTAAATTAATATAAATCCCCAACCCCTGTCTGCTCTGGCAGCAGTTCTCCACATGTGTGTTATGAAAGTGCTGGCACCTGCTCTCGCTGAACAGCGCTATGGTGTTCACTGCAACTATTTGCCTTTCCCAAAATATAAGCATTTGAGCTCAGGAGTTATTTTTGTCCAAAAGTTACTTCAAATGCTTATTGGAATGAGTGTGATAGAGAACATGTAACAGCCACAATTACAGCTGTGATCCTCACCAACACATCACATCCTCAAACACCCACGCACCAGCTGTTAGGCAGAATAATGGTGAAAATACATAAAGTACACACGTGGTTTTGGCAGCATGATCTCTAATGGACGGATATGCTGATTTATATCCTAAGACAACTTTGCTGATAGAAAGCTGCAGTACCTGCCATCTAGTTAAAGCATTATAACATTTATCTTAAAAGCGGGAAGGCATCTTACATTCAAGCTACAGTCAAATCATAAGGAAAAGGAAGATAACACGTTTAAACAATAACAGCACGTGTTCTCTAAGCTGACAGGTATTGTTCAGCCAGGTATTGAACTGAATGCACAGATCACAGAAGGGTTTGGGTTGGAAGGGACCTTCAAGACCACCCAGTTCCACCCCCGTGCCATGGGTAGGGACACCTTCCACCAGCCCAGGTTGCTCCAAGCCCCGTCCCACCTGGCCTTGGGCACTGCCAGGGATGGGGCATCCCAGAGAAGCTGTGCTAGCACCTCACCACTCTCACAGTGAAGAATTTCTTTCTAATCTCTAATCTAAATCTACCCTCTTTCACCTTAAAACCATTACCCCTTGTCCTATCATGACATGCCCTTGCAAAAAGTCCAGAAGGGCTGCAAGTGGCACCACTGCTGGATCACGTTGAACTTCTCGTCCACCAGCACCTCCAAGTCCTTCCCCTCAGGGCTGCTCTCAATCCATTCTCCACCTAGCCTGTATTTGTGCTTGGGATGTCCCAGTGTATGCGCCATGGGGACAGGAGAGCCCAGCTGAAGTCTCTGCCACCCCAGCCACATGGCTATCTGGAAATTCATCACTCAGATCTGAGCTTTCTGCTGGAGGCCAGCCCGTGAGGCCAAATTCCCTTAATGCGGGGACTGATCCAGTACAGCGGCAGTAATTTATATTTTGATCATGCCACTGCAGAGAGGATAAGCCACATAAATCATGGTCTATTTAGCTCTGAAAAGTCAGAACATATCTGCCTTGGAAATCCTTTTCTACAGCTCGGCGTTATGCATGTACATCTCTAAGGTTGATAAGGCACACACACAAAAAAAAAAACAAACCAAAAAAACCCAGTTTTCCCTCCTGCTTCCTTTACCACAGCACGGTGAACAGCTATCAAACCTACATACCTGGAATAAGTTTTGGAGGGTCTTGAAGAGAAAAAAACACAACACTTGCTTTTCAAACCACAGACACAGGATTTCCAACCTAATTCTAGGCTGGATTTAGGAATCATATAAAACCCAAAAATGGTGTTTACGGCATGCAGACCACAACAACACAGGACAAAGCACCTAGCCGTGCGTCACAAGGTTATGTATCTCAGCATATCCGTGGCTTACAGCAACAGAACTGAAGTAACAGCATCAACCCTTTGGTTAACAAAGCAGGTTTGACGAAATGAAAAAAGCCATGTCTCCTTTTACCCAGCCCAGTACCTTCACCTGCTTCAGGACAAGTTTTGCATATCACACATGGCTACCCTGACCAGACCGTGGGAAATCAGCCAGATCTCTTACTTGGTTACCTGTCTCTGTTGCAAACACTGGATAAACAAAAATGCAAAGCCTGAGGTTTGGTTCCCCTCCTATTTTTTTCAAAGACAGGGCAACATCAAAAACATCCCTCTCCACCAGACCCGAGGAGCTGCCCAGCTGCGGGCACGGAGCATCGCTTCTGCCACCTGGAAATCAATGGAAAGCGAACACATAAACTAGGATCAAAATGAGATTTTTCACTATCACTTTACATTTTACTGTCTTATCAGAAATGCTCAAAAGTTGTCTCATGCAGTTATGTACACATTAGTAACTACAGTTTGCAACTAAATTAGTTCACCAAATGACATGACACTGTCACCCAGGCATGACACCGAGCCAGCTCACAGTCGAGCTCTCCGTCTCCTTTGCTTTCCTAATGAACTGGGAAATAATGGCTGTAAGAATCGTGCAGCCAAAGCAGCACGAGTTTCCTTCATGCTGAAAAAAACCCATGTTCATCTATTTTGCTCCCAGCACATGCTCTGAGACCCTTTACATGAAAAGAAAAGGAAAATCTTTTACCCTGGTGCCAACAAAGGCAGCTCAGCTCAGCGACCCTGACCACGTTAGACCTGTTGATTCTTCTTGCTGCTCAGAAAGCTCAAGTTTGCTTTGTGCGTTTCGTTTCTTCCCTGCCAGGTTCCCTCTAGGAGTTTCCACTTAAAAATCCCAATTATTTAGAACATCACCATTTTCTTCCTGCCATTAAGCAGCCTGATAAACAATGCACCTTTTGGTGGGAAAGGCAGAGCAGTGTTTTCTTTCCTGACGGGGTTTCACGGACAAAAACCGAGCGGACAGAGATGCAGGCACTTCTGCTGCCAACTCATTACAACGCCTACAAGAATTCAATACAAAGTGTGTTCCAAATTACAACTCGGACAGCTGGCAAGTATTTGGCGTGCCTGCTCACATGCAGCCTTCAAATAAAAATAGAAGAACCCTTCTACTCCGAACACTGCAATCATTTAAAAGGAGCGGGCACGAGACTTTGGAGAGTATGCACACCTCGCCCTAAAAATTACATTGTGCCCATCAAGGAGATGAACTTTGAGGACATGATCCGACACCTTCCTGAGAATATGTTTTTATTCGGCAATTGCTAGTGAGCTTCATGTAATTTCTGCAGTTAATCATGACTTAATCTTCCAGTAAGCGATGGATACACAGATCCTGCAAACAGTGCTGCAAGAGCCACTGTCACAGCAGTAAATGCATCAGCAGTTCCCTCACACGCTGCTTCTAAGTGCTCCCCTGAAAGCTCCAATCTCTGGGAAGCCCCCCCCCCCTCGGTTTTGGTCCACTGATGTTTTACAGTTTATTAATTGGCATGAACCATTCACAACCATATTCTTGTATATTTACTCTGAATGTACAGTCTCATTAACTTTTTCTTTTACTATGCAAAAAACAGAGGTTAAGGAAGTAACACTGCTTATAGCAAAGAAAGAAATAAAATCTGTTTTACATTAGAGCAACTGGCTAGAAATACCTCATTTTACTTGCTTAGCAAACCCTGGCACTCTATACAGATGGTTCTCCAGGAAGGAGTTACTAATGGTAGTTACTCAATGGCAGAATTAAAGGTTTCAGCAAAATTTTGTTGCTTCACCAACTAAGTATTTCTAAAGGGAATGTCCTGGCCATCAGTATGCAGTGCTGCTTAAAAACTTTTTTAAAGGGATTTTGCCAGGAAACTTGGAAGCTTTGATTATAACTGCTTTCACAGGTATTTTCTCATAGCGTTCACTAAGAAAAAACCCACTGAAAATACCTTTCCTCCAAAGGGTATTTATTACATATCACGTAATATACTAGTAGCGGCTGAACCTCAATATTGGTAAACACAAGCTAAGCAGCAGCATTTAGCAGAAAGTTTTCTATATATGCTGGTTTGAAGGACAAACAGAGAGGACAGAGACCTCTGTGACAGCCACCTCTGGGTTTCCCAGCCCGGCTTATACACAGCCTGGAGGGGCACCAGGAGCACCCGACCGATGCTGAAAGACAGCAGCGCCTGTGCACAGCCCCGCTCCTCAACTACCACTTTCGAAGGATCAGCCCATGAAAATCTACGCACCAGGTAACGGTGTCCACGCTGTCGATACTGGGGAACAGGGTCAAGGCAGAAGAGCAAACACTCGGCAGCGGGGTCTCCGATCCACGAGACGTCTGTTTCTGGGGAGAGGTGCTGTGTTTCCTTCTCCTAATCCTTCAAATCGAGCTCTGTCTGGCACTTCATTCTCCAAATAACAGTCTGTCCCAGCAGAGTTTATGTTTAGACTCTGGCATTAACCCTGGCAAATGTGTTTGGAAACCTTCTGTTTCTAGATTTTTTCATATTCAGCACGCCAGAGATTACTGGGAGGCAGCAGCGCTGGGTACTGGGGAGACCAAGATAACGTACAAATCCTGTTTTTATTGAAGTTCACCACAAAGGCTGAGCTAGCTTCTACATAAGGCACAACAGTAACTTTAATTCTCTTTTCAGAATACAGCCCATGAATGCATATAGGCACGTAATAAGGTATAAGATAGAGATATCCTTTTCTTTTACCTTTTTTTTAATCCTACTTTTCAGTTCCTTAGAAGAGCTGATGAAACAGGAGGGCAGAACAAAATTAGAAGCGATATAAAAGCATGCTGAAAGCTATTTGATAGCAAATACAAAGCATGCTTTGCCCATGAATTATTTTGTATAGCTATGACAGTGAATTATTTAAGTACAGGAGGTGATTACTATTAAACAACCAACAGACAAAAAAAAAAAATTACCAGTGAAAGGAAAGGTCAGAACAACTGCTGAGGAAAGATAAAACGTTTTCAGAGAAACCTTCTCTCATCAGGAAGAGATGCAGGTCAGTAAAGTGCAAAGAACTGTTGCATGGGGAGAGATTAAGTATTTTTGTCCATGGCTCCTGTGCTCTGCTGATTTCCGAGATTCTTTGCTTCCAACAAAACTGGGATGCACACCTGCAACTACTATAGGCTTACACATGCAACACAGAACCTAACACAGGCTTGGCAGGATTTGTAGCTTTAAAATTTTAGCAAACAAAATATAATTTCAGGTTGATCAGTCAAAAAGAGCTTTTCTTAGTAAGAAACAGAATTGCGAAATCATCAGACTTCTTATGCAGGGGGACCAGAGCCACGACACGGGATCAGGGATCAAATGCAGGGACCTGGCTGGGACATACCATGTGCCTATCTATTCTCCAGTTCCACTCGGGAAGGCCACGTCTAAGTTTAAATAGTTTTGCCAGTTGGAGCAAACAACAGGCTTCGTACTTAGAGACAGCAGGAAATACCAGACATTAAAATTCTACTGTAGCGCCAAATCCTTCATTTTTTTGACTTTTTTTACGCCTACCCCTGCTTGAAAAATTCACATTTTATAAGCGTTCTACACCAATATTTTAAGCATCAGGATCACAGTTGTTCTAATATTCGTAGACAGGAGTATTTCATCCATGACTTAAACCTACACTTCTTAAACCTAACACAAACAAGCCCAAGAAACCACTCCACCCCAGCAGGAACAAGTCCCAGTGGTGTGTGTGTTTTGATTTAGAGCAGCAATACTGGATTGCATCAAACTAGACTAACACGCAGCATTTTCACGGGCAAGGCAAGGACAGGCGCTGTGCACGAGCAGCTGCTCCAGCCGGTGGGTGCAGAAGGGCCCAGGGAAGCGACAGCTCCCAGAGATCACCAACTAAAGCATCAAGTGGAAGGGCACAGAGCATCGTCTGTGGGACTTCCCTTTTTCTGCCCAATGTTTTTCACTAATAGTGATTACTGCCTCCATCGTCCAGTTCATCTGCAAAGCCAGGCAAGCGCTGCAAGCACTGTGGAAAAGACGATGCTTAATAAGCTAAGGAAGTGGTCTGGAAAAGAAAAATTCACCAAATGCAAGTTATTCCAACAGGATAACCAACTGCATGATGAGAAGTGAGGTCCCACTAAACAGGATGGCTTTGGGGTTTTTGTTTTGTTTGTTTTTTTTTTAAAGTACTTCAAAAGGTTATACTGCCTTGCAAATTAAACTCCAGCAGGCTGTTGTCACAGAAATCATCACGGGATGGCTATACCTGTGGAAATGGCTTATGTGTTGCAAGACATAAACCCACCCTCCTGTTCTGCTCAGCGTTTCTGGAGATGAAGCCAGAACCCAGACCTGCTTTGGGTACCGCTGTGGGACACAGACGATTCAGAGAGCAGCAACTGGGACAGATCCACACCACCCTCTGTGAAGGCACGTTCCCTGGTGCCCTCTTCAAGGCCAGGTATCATCCATTCCGCCTCTCCACAGGCACACTCTGCTCCAGTGCTTTGATATCAAAACCCGTTGTTACAATCAAAACTGTTTGGGTTTTTTTTAATGGAATATTTATGCCATTTCCTGGAGCAGTTGATTTAATTTCATCCCAGTCTAACAGACTTCAGCAAATTTAAGTGGTTTGTCCTTAGGAGAGGCAGCCTTACAGAGGGTGTTCACATATCCCCTACAGAAACTCCTTTTTTCATGTTATTCACTAGTGAAGAGGTAATAATTGTATTGAAATAAGAAAAAAAAAAATTTCACTGTGCTTTACAACATTTAGAAACAGTTAATGGAGGATACATGCTACAATAATGGCTCTATTCAGTGTGTCTAACAGCTTAAAGTGGAAGCTTGTAAAGTTGCTTTTTGTACTGTGGCAAAAAGAAAGGTCTGCATAGATTCTGGTGGCTACATCTTTCCAGTTTGTGGTTTAGAATTTAGGTTAACTCACACTTAACCTAACAAAAAAGTCCTAACAATCCATTAAACTCTTGAACTCTCTTCCAGAGCAAGTTTCCCTTCTCTAGCTCAACCTCAAGACACAGTAATCCAGTCCTGAACAAGAAAAGAGCCTTAGCCTTTCAAGGAAAGAAAAAAAAAGGAGAAAAAAAGTTTTACTTCATCTGGATATTGCGGAACGTAAGAAGTGGAAGTGAGCAAGCAGTTTCCAAAGCATCAAGTACTTCCTACTGCTCTGTCTCTGGACATCACCCTCTCCTGACTTGCCCTGCCAGCACGTGGATGCTACAAACCTGTTTCTCACTTCTGAGGGAACACAACACCGAATCAGGTTTTGCTGCCTCCTGCCACCTTCTTGTAACTGGGAGAGGGAGCACTCCACTTCTGCTGGGATGAGGTACGTTTGGATTTTGCTCCCCTGAGTGGCTGCCCTCAGGGGGTCCTGGAGCCCCTTGCAAAGAGGGGACTGATGGATTCTTTGGGCCAGCCCTCCTGGGGGGGTCCCAGGGCAGGAAGCCATGCACCCTCCCACGCACTGGACCTCGATCCCTTGCAGGGAGCTGAAGGCACAGCTGCACTGAATTGCTTCTCACAGGCTGGAAAAATAGATGAAATGACTCCAAACTCCTTGGATTCACAATAGATTCAGATGACGAGGCTTGCATAATTTCCAGTTGGATAGAAAAGGCTTTTGATAAAGTTCATGTGCAGGAGGCAGCTCTTTGCCTACATGCAAAATCCTCGGTTTGCTAAAAAAGATGAGTAGCTTCTCAATGAAGTTTGTGCAGCCCCTCCCATCACACCCTTGCTCTCTATGCAGTAACTGTAATGAGTGCTGGACCAGTTAAGACATAGCAATAAAGAGTTCTTAAACCGCAAGAATCATACACTTACACAAATACCCTGATAACACACAACCGTAATTCCATATGAAACTCTGCTCTCCATTAGCCTTTGTAACTAAGACTCCCCCCAGCTTCCACCTCAGTAATTAGGGGACTGAAGACATCTTGACTGCAGTTTCTTATTCTCAGGAAAGAAAAGAATTTATGAAGAGACAATGCCTAGCTCCAAATGTGGATTTACAGTCACTGTTAATCCAGAGGAAGCCTCTCACAATCTTCTTTGACTCCACTTTTCAAGACAGATTTTAGCTGTTCTTCCTGTTGCAATACACCAAATTATAATCTTATAACAGGATACTCCCTATTCTTTAAGAAGTGGCACTCAAACTTCTTCAACCTCTAAATGCCAAGCAACGCACAGAATAGAAAGCTGCAACCCAAACTTATTACTCTTGACAACATAATCTTTCTGTTTTTCTTCTTGGGATCAGTCTCATGCAAAAAAAACTGAGTCAACCACAGTGTCTAGCAACAGCATCGAACAAAAGACATGGACAACAGGCACTCCATGTGCTTCACGGGAAATAACTGGCTGCGGGATAACCTGAGTCCTAACAAGCACAGACTGATTTTGGTCTGCAGCTACATGATGGTTTCTATTTCCTCTACAGGCTCTTAGTTTGATTGGATTAACTTTAGCTGCAGGTCCCCCAGCAATATTCCCAGTTGGATTTTCACATTAAATAAAATGTGGGATGGGGCTTTTGGAGCTGCTGTTCAGCTGGGATCGCAAGGTTTAATACCTTCAGTGCTACCAGGACCGACTAAACATCATGTAAGCATTGAGGAAAGATTCTCATGCTCAAGGATGCTGTTATGACCCTGCAGCAACAATTCAGTCTAAACTATTTCAGCATACAAGCAGCTGCTGTCAATAAATTCTCCTAACTAACTCTCCTCCTTAAATGCTTCTGAACATCCCAGATTAGCTGAGCTCACGACCTGCCTGCATGTAATGCTTTTGGATTACGTTTGCACGCATCCAAACCCTTGCACCTATCACACTATTAGCACCCAGCACGCACATGTCACCTCAGGATTGTGATTCAACACCTGGTGCTGAATCTCCTCTGCTTTTTAAAATATCACGTATTATGAAAGGGTGAGTAGTGGGGGAGAAAACTAGTGCCTCCTTCAGCCAAAAATACCATTTCACTGGGAGCAGGACTGTGCTCAGCAATGCTCTGCCCTTTTTCCCAGGCAAGCAGGCAGTTTGTTTTAAGAAGAGCCATATTACAGAGCAAACCCTCAAGGAAATCAGCACACATTTTTTTAATCTTGACTCTTCAGCTCCATTTATTGTAGACTTTTTATCGGCTTGCAACTTGCCATGCAAGTTAATCAAAACACTGTGGGATTCTGGTGGAAACATGGTTATGGGAACAGACCAGTTTTACCCCCACGGACTGCAGATATGTCCGACTTCAGCTAAGCATCTTTGCTTCCCGACTTTTCTCTGCACCACCTCCCAAACCCAGATTTATTTTTTCTTCTCTTCTCGCATCTTATTTTACACAAATTAAGCTACAGAAGTTCTGCTACAGACTTCAGGAAGAACACCATTTCACTTCTGGATTGCAAGTTTTTACTGTGTGACAGTCGCTACCTGAAGCCTGCGTGTAACTCCCTCATCCCTGCGGGGAATCAAGGTGTCAGCAGCCGTATCCACATAACCAGTACTCCTGCTGAAACCCAGGCAGGCACCAGCCCAGAGCTGCTGCAGACAAAGTCCCCGTCAGTAGGGCAGAAGAGTTAAATTACACCGTAAGAC
>JAVJGJ010000060.1:4475417-4488678 GCA_035590215.1 Microhierax caerulescens
GCATCAGCCCAGAGCTGCTGCAGACAAAGTCCCTGTCAGTAGGGCAGAAGAGTTAAATTAGACCTTGATACTCACACCGAATACTTTGAGTAGTGCCATACTCTAGACATACTCATTATCCTCAGAAGACGGGGCCATTTTCACAGAAGCTGCACAATGTAAATCCTCAGAACCCCAAGGTTTACTTACTACTTCTTATAGAATTCAATTTCTGAAAAAAAACTGCTATTAACATGAAACAAGCGGGATAAAAGGCAGTTCTCTTATTCAGTTGTTTTCCTGCAAAAAAGAGGCCACAATTCCCTCCATCTCCCCTGGCACTTCAGGTAAAAGGGAATGATTTGCAATAGATGTGTGGTCTTTGATCACTACTCTGAGACTGAATCTAATGGACTGTAAACTACCAGCTTCTCCCACGTCAATAATGTATGAATATGTATCATACAAACGCACACGTATAATGTATTGGGACAGCAAGTCAGAACCAGCAGGGAAATATTCCCTTCTTTTCCAAAATATCGTCACTACTTTATGTATCCTTTCCTGTTGCTAAAAGAAACAGTTCTGTGCTTTACCTGTTTTTTTCCAATGCAGGTTCTGCTCTGCAGAAGTAGGAGTTGATTTTTCTATTTTAAATAAACTGCTGTGAAACATCAACAAGCCCAGTGCCTCCTCGCCCCTGCAAAGGTGCAGCATCGCTACCACAAGCTTAATAGCAAGGAGTATTTCAAAGTCAGAAGGAACAAACAGGAAGGATGCAATCAAGTTAGCTATTCTGGGGAGAAGCAAAGCAAACTTCAAGAAGCTTTAAGAACAGCCTAATAAAACAGAAGTCCAATATAATTCAGAATTCCTTCACTACAAAGTATCTCCAAAATGATCAGCATATGCAAAAATTCTACTTGCAAGCAAAAAACCCCCAAGCCAACCCCAAAGCCTTTCACAGTCATTCTGAAGACGAGCACAGTTGCAAGGATGCTCCTATGCTTAACTCCAGATCATCAGCACCCTCGACCTTCCAAGTGCGACGTTTAGCCAGTGAAGCGTCTATGATTAAACTGATGCTTCCCCCACGCACCCACCCACCCAAAACCACACATTTTCCAACGGCAAAAAGTGTTGTCTTAAGACACCGGGGCAGAAACTTAAAACCCACGCAGAGGATATTCTCCATAGCAAAGGCGCAAGTTACAAATACTTAAACTAAACAGAAAATACTGACACGGGAAGGTTCACAAGCAATCCAGTTACACAGCGAGCACTGACCTTCTCTCTCCTCTCCACACCGACTATTCTACACCACGAAACATGCAACTCATTGACGGAGGAAGCAGGGAAGAAGAGTCAAGTCAATTAAGTATTACCTCCTGACCTGAAATACTTTTAATTAGGTTTCCTAGAAGACCTTTTCTTGTTAAAGAGAGAAAGAACACATTTTGCAGCAGCAGTTCCTATGGTGCTCATCTAAATACAAACTGCAGTACTTTTCCCGATTTTTACATTGTTACAAATACCTGGTTCTGCTGAACAGATTTCAGAAAAAGATAGTATTTCCAGTTTTAAACTGGCAGTAAAATATTTTGCTATCACGGTTCAACCCTCCGATGACAGTGTTTTATGTTAACTCCTGCTGATTCACAGTGAACCACTAGCACTCTCTGCTACATCCCGGAACGGCAAAAATTATACTGCTTAGGTCACTAGAAGATACTAGAATAAACCAGAAATCTATTCTGCAAATAGTTAGAGAGGTTCAATTTTGAAGTGTTCTAAGATTTGAATAGCTTTGCCTCTTTGGAGGCAGGGCACATACCAAAAAGAAAGTATCTTTACCAAAAATACAAGGAAACAAACTGTTTAATCTCCGCTAAATATATTCAGAATGAAGCCTCCAGCACTCACCAAACTTAAGGACATCTCCACTTGATGAAAACTCACTCAGCAGGTTCCTTTTTAAAGCCTTTATGAATGTCCTCACAGTTCAGACACTCAGCTCAGTTCCACAAATAGGAAATTCAGACAAGGTACTGGGAAACACCCCGAGCTGACCTCAAATCCTTACTCTTCACTGAACAAAGAAGAAAACTTCAATACCTGAGAAGACTGACCACAGTGGAAGTCACCGCACACAGCACCAGTTTATCCTGGTTCCCTGCTTGCCAGCTCGCAAGATGACGAACACAAGAAATGCAGAGCTGAAAGAACAACGACGACAGAGGAGAGCTTTATCAATCTATCTATATACAAACATAACGATTGCTTTATAGACAAGTTATGCCTATCCTACAATGAGGTCGTTAATCTAATGAAAATATATCAAGAATGTGTTGAGACTGACAATGGTACTATACCTCATCATTAATCTTGACCATATAACATCGCTACAGGCAAAAGAGCTATTAAGATGAAGACACTTAAATCACACTGCAGATGGAACTCATCAACACCACTGTAAAAATGGTTTATTAGCAACACTTCAAAGCATTATCTGAAATTTTATAACAAGTTATTTAGTATTTATTTAATATTTGTTGTGGCTTCATTGTTGCATCTTAGTTATTTTGAAAAGTTTGTACTATTAATGATAGGTCTGCCACTGTCAGATGCAGCACTGCAAGCATAATTTACTCACAAGTGGGTTCTTTCTGGGGTGTTTTTCTTTTGAGCAACTGGCAATGTCATTGCCAAAAAATTCTGCAAACACGCAAAGATCCAGTTAGCAATTAAGCGTTAACAATAGTTTCGCTGATTATACTGTTTATGCTGAACACATTCAGCAATATGCACTGTAGAAAGGGACTGCATATACAGACAGGCTAAAGCGATTCATGGCATTTCTGTGCTAGCAGCTTTACTGCAAATTTAAATAAAAAGAATTTTCAAAGTAAACGTTTTAAGCAGAAACGTAAGCATTTAGTATTCTATGCATATATAAGCATTTCTATTTTATGCACTATAAGCATTTCTATTCTGTGCAGTATAAGCATTGACTAATAATGCAAATAGAGTATTTTTTTACTTCTTTCCTAGCTTCGCTGATACTTTTCAGAAAAGATGGTGCCTGGAAGATGCCAAGTAAAGGCACGAAAAGCTAAATCTACTGGTTACTTCTGCCCTTTGCACTGCTGACACCACCAGCTGCCGAGCATTACACAAAGCCAGGTGGGTTCCTGATATTTCAGAGGAGAAGACATCAACACTGTCTTCCCACCACATCGTACAGCCAGAGGCAGAAAGGGCTGTGGGCTGCCATGCCATCACTCCGCCACGGAAAACACGTGGATTGATATACAATTTGTTAACCGTAACCATCAAGACGTGTTAAGCCGACTACTTCCATTAAGGTAACTTCCTGCAGAGCTACAAGTCTGATCCAAAAGTATTTCCATTTTAGCTGGAGCTAGCCCATGCGTTACAGGAAACACGCTTGTAAGGCTTAAATGTTGTTAGATGGACGTGAAGACAAAGTATTTGCTTGTGAGCAAGACATACAAAATGCCATTAGCAAAGCTGCCAGAGAGAATGTTAACGGCGTATTCATCTCAAAGAAATTGTCAGTGGCTGTATCTTCCTATTTGAGAGGTTGCTAGTTCTCCAGAGTCACCTGCAGAAGACAGGGGAAACCCAATTATGGAAAATAGCAATATCTTTATCAAAAAACAGCAAGCAATTAAATCTCCCCTACACACGGAAACATGTATTAAAGCTAATTATTGTACATCGGTCAATGTAATTGCAACTCAAATGCAACATGGTCCACGTAATTAGTTGGCACTAATGGAAATCTTGTATTGCAACAAATGTACTAAACCACTCTGCGTCGAGAATATTTCCTCGCAGTACCAGGAAGTCATGCTGCTTCTCTTGCTGAAATTAAGGAGCACTTTGCCAAAGAGAAGATGGATGGATACTGCCACTCACTCCTGCTTCCCCGATATCAACATCTGGAGTTACTGAGGTCTTCACACCTAAAGGAAGGTCCCCCACGCTCCAGTTGCAGCTTGTGCATGCCCCAGTCCGGAGAAAGCTGTTTGGGCTGACCATCGAGCTGCCCCGGACCTGCTCAGAGAGGCTGCAGCAACAGCTGCTCTCAACAACTGCGTTTGGGGACATCAGGTTATCAGCACCGATAGCTTATTAATACCGACAACCAAAAAATATTTTTGTTTCCCTTTTTCTATTTGCGTCAGCTCAGCTTCCATTTGTTCCATTTTGATATAACCCTTGCTGCTGAGAAACTGCTTACACAACTCCAAGATACTGGCAGAGGGCACGGCAACATTTCCCAGCCTTCAGCTGGCTACTGGGCCAGGTTCACTTCGATTTATACTGCTTGGCGATGCTGAGACACTTGGCCAAAGTGGGAACAGCAGGAAGATAAAGGAAGATTTGCAGCTGCAGCAAGTGCGGGAGCTGCTCCCGTCAGGACACCCAGAGCGTTATTAACTCCTCAGGCAATGAGGATGCAGTGGCAGAATTGAACAAGCATCTCTGCTGCACCTGGTACCTACTACAGCACGAGAAGAACCCCATGCTTATGGAATACCGCACTTGACAAAGCCCAAAATGCTGGGCAGAAAACAAACGCTATTTTGTTGCAGGTTTCACAGAATTAGTAATCAACATTAGTTAACTATTAAGTGATTTTACCCCTTCTGCCTGGTGTACTTCTCCAAGCAGGAAAAAACCCATAAAAATAGCTTCACCTTGTGTGAAGGACACTGTTGAAAGACCGGTTTTTGACTGCAATGGGAGATCTTTTTCCAATGACAGAGGACTAATACTAGGCTGAGTGCAGCATGGAACCATGCCCAACCGGGCAAATAAAAGCCAGCATGCACCTGGTATCATCTCAGTGACCATCAGATGTGTATTACCCCACGAGCCAAGTCTGCAAGCAAACACCACAAGAGAGATTTTATAGAAGAAATGCTGAATTTACTAGAAAAATTCTTTGTGAGGCAAGTTCTTCTCAGAGGAAATAGCCATTGCTCTCCTTCTAAAGGCTGGTTATTTGCAAGGCTTTAATGGCTGCAAGTCAGTTTAACACCTTTTCTGGTTTTGTTTTAGTTGCAGATACCTGCCCAGTTCCTCTGTATTTTGAGCTTGTAATCTAACATCACCACTTATCCACCAGTGATATGCTCCGGACTAATAAATGAGTGGTTTAACACACATTTAGTGACTTATTTCAAGTAGATACAAATTAACTAAACCACCTTTTTGCCATCTGCTTGGAGAAGCAAATTCCCACATTAGGTTAACAAAATATGGTGATGTGACATTTCCACAGCAGCTACAGAAAGGTGTGCTTGGGCACAGTCCCCAAAACACAGCCTGTCTCACCTCTGCAGGGAAACAACAGAAAACACACTGAGCTTGTGCGAATTTCCAAAGAGAAGCTGGTCCTCTGGGAAAAAAAACCCCACAAAAACACCCAAAATAACCACCCCACCGAGGAAGCGGCTCTAGATATGCCAGTCTAGACTCCACTACGATAATAAAATACAGAGGAGGGAGGGAAAGCTTACACATCTGTTTCCAGCAAGGGAACTAGGTCACTCGAGAAGCAATTAACAGGCTCGTTGCAATGATCTCCTTGCACCCAACCATGGTGCATCAGATCCCTGAAGCGCCTGATGAGCTGAGAGGTGACCGCACAGAAGCACCAGGACGGTCACAGGGCTGAAACACCCCCTCACCTGAGCAGAGTTCAGAACAACCTTCTGAAATGACAGTTTTCCAGACGCTGCAGTTAAAAGTTAGGTGAAGTCTTAATTAACACAAAGCAGAAATATAAAATGAAAAGCTTAAAGCTCTTCTGCAATCCACCTGCACTCTACGAGGGGACTGATAGGGCTAATCTTAAACTTCAGCAGCTGTGCTATAGATGCGCAGACCCACCTATTTAAATATATGATAGATCAGGCAACCTAGAAAGATTTAATCCTAATTATGTCAGCTGAACAGTTACCACTGAAGCACGAGTAAAGTAAGAAAGCATCACTGAATTATTACAGAAAAAGCTAATATAACAACCAGCTCTGGAAACATGAATTGAGGGCATCAATAAGGATGAGAAGACTTCACAGAAGGGTATCAGCCTCCAAAAATAATCTGCAATGCCCTTGGCTGCTTTGGAAAGGCAATACTGACCTGGAGATGTTACATGAAAGACTGATGCAGAAGTCAAAGACACGACCTGGTATCCACAGGCACATTTACCACGAGGGTGCAGCCAGGGGGTTGCTCCTGCCTCTAGTAGCCTGGTGCCTCTAGCAGTGAGTGAGATGAGGGAACATACAGGCAGAGCATTCTGTTTTCACCCATATTGTAAAAGTCTCTTCAAGAAGTTTTACCTGCACGCCCCCACACTCCCCACTGCCAGGAACAGAGTATTCACCTAAAGTTTCTGTCCATTGTCTGTTCAACATTTAAGCGTAAAAATAAAATTAATACTAACCTATTTTCATCTGGATGCTACAGGGTCTCTTCTTGATCTAGAAATTCAATGCATTCACTCTTCATTCTCTTTCAACCCCACTGACAACCTACAAATTATTACTTTATATTGCAGGGTATCCACAGGCTCCAGCCAGGGTCAAAACAATGTGCTAGAATAAAGACACCAGCTCCAGAAAACTTCTCAGTCCTGGTCTATCAAAATCCCTTAACAGATGATAAAATGCTACTGTTTGTATAAAATAAACTGTTCAGTCTATGTCAATAGCTCCTCTGCTGCTGTCCCCCCTGGTAGATTAATTATCAGTCCACCCAGATCTTCTCCTTCACCAAATTAACTGATGCAATATCGTTTAAAACATATTACATACAGCAATATACCAAACTTGAAAACGTGAATAATTCATGAAGGGGAAAAAAAAGAAAAAAGAAAAAAAAAAAAAAAAGGTCTACACAAAGCCAAGGAAATTTTGCAAACATCATTCTTTCATCTACCAGCCTTCCCTGTATTTTTAAACCAATACTGAACTTGGGGGCAATTAACATCTGATACGGTTCTAACAGCAGCAAAATAATTTTTAGCATCTCCTTCAAACCACTGTTTCATACCATCCATCACTTACAGGAAAACACGATCAAGACAGGAGCCTATGAATAACTCTGCTTTTTCTCCAGGATTCAATCTAGACTGCTTCTAAATATGTATAATGCCTAGACTATATTAACACATTAAAGCTTTGTAGATTGCCATCAGTGGTTCTGCAGCTTAATTTCATCTGTCCCTCACAATTCAGTTCTTCAACTACTTTCATCCTAAAGAAAAAAAAAAATCATTCCACTTTAAATGTAAAAACTCATGATGCTC
The DNA here is from genome assembly GCA_035590215.1 of Microhierax caerulescens. NCBI lineage: Eukaryota > Metazoa > Chordata > Aves > Falconiformes > Falconidae > Microhierax > Microhierax caerulescens. Next base: position 4,482,745 of record JAVJGJ010000060.1, read on the forward strand.
ACATAAGCAGATTGCTAAGCATGTTTAAGAGGATATATATTTAAAACCTGGCAGCAAAACTTTATTCCCCTACTAAACAGGAGTATTCTCTCAGATTCTATTGCCTCGATGTTAATAAAAAGCACATTCTACAATCAGTTAAGCTTGAAGAAGTCTGGGAAGGATGATGAGTTTGACAAGTCAAACAATTCAGGAGTAGACTTGGAGAATATAGCAAGTGATAGAAGAGTGAACATTATAAGCAGCTGAAAAAAAACCCAAACCACCACAAGGGACTCAGCATGTTTGTTTTTTACTCCAGCTGCACAGAGGATAGAAAGGCACGATGCAGTAACACAAAATGGATGCTTTTTTGCAAACACCACCCTAATTTCCAAACAAGTTTGCCTGTCCGGTTAAAAATTAATTTCCTATTTCTGGCTGAAGATTTTAATTGCTAACACAGATGCTCTTTTCTGCTCGTTCCAAAGTAACACGAGAATTTAAAACATTCTGTGCCCGAGACAGTCCTGCTGCACAAAGTAATTGGAAATGACAGATCACATACACCAGTGCAGGCCTGACATTTGTACATCGAGTTCTGAAATAAACCGCGGCAGATTCACAGGAGTACTCGCCCCAAGCTGAACAAATTCAGCAGCAAAAGCCTGAAAAATAAAACTTACCGATTTCAGATTAAGCACACAAGAGCAGCATGTATTAATTATTGGGCAGAAGTTTAAAGTTTCCTTTAATCATGTTGAAATGCTTTGAAACCACTTGTCTGGTCTAGCAGCACTGAAAGAGCTTTTATCTTTCAGCTGTAACACAGGAGGCACGCTGGAAAGCCCAGACAACATTTTCTACCTTCCAGTTTTGGCATCTCTCCTTTTGAATTAGGTTTTCTGAAGTTGTACACAGTGAGATATAGCACAACTAGTAAAGAAACCATTTAAGCACAAAAAATAACAAGTGGAGAAACTTCACTTGAAAATCAGTCATGAAGAGCCAAGCTTCAGTTTTAATACGTGCATTTTTATACAGTCGTCCAAAGACCTCAATGCAAGTACAACAGGTTAAAAAATCCTGCCTCTCCTGTGCTACCGAGCTCATGCTTACAGCATGGATAATTATATACAACATACAAAAGAAGGCAATTAACATACTTCTCACATAAAAACAAACAGCTAGGCTAACAGCATGCAGACCTGTTCTCACGTACCTTACCCAGAATAATTCACCATTGATACTTATGAGCATTCACACTGGAGTAATTTATGGATGCCATGGTAACGTCAGTACAGCTCACCAAGACTCACCTTTCATGAAATTCAGACAACTACTACCTCTCGGAAGTAAGATTTTTCACCACTCCACCCTATTTCCCTCCCCAGCATCCTTCTGAAGTTACTGAGCTTACTTACCGTCCAAACCGGGAAGATAAAAACCTCTGAAAATAAGCTTTTAGGCAAGAGAGCCCTTCAGCTGTACAGCAAACCCCAGCAGCTCATCTCTGGCCGAGCAGCACGGACAAGCTGGGGGAGTCCCCGCGCCAGCAGCCTGCTTCCCTTCCTCTGGGCAGGCTGGACCTGGGGCTCGCCACCACCTCCTGTAAACACAGGGCCATATGCCTTCCGCAGCTGCAAGTTATTAAATCCGATGCTTGTTAACCATTTAGGCATCGACAGCAGGCTGAACAGTTTAAACACATTACAGGAACTCCAGCCCCGGAGTTAACGGAATACAGATATTTATTAAGGAGGGAACAGGGAGAATCTGTTCCTTTCTTACCTTAAGCAAAGGGAGGTCGCTGAATTCTAATGCATCTCAGATTTTTCAACTTCCAAAATGTACCGGTTGGTGATTTAAAGTGATTTTCCTCTCCGATTTCCTACAGGGGAGATGTGAAAAGGAAAAAAAAAAAGAAAAAGGAAAAAATTGAAGTACTTAAGGATCTGCAACAGCCGGTGGAGTTGAATTTTTTCCCCTCTATCTGTAAAAATCCTCTTATTCAGTCCTGTCTGCTCTTAAGACAGCACTGCTGACGAATTTCAAGGCACAGCTCTTGACATGCAGAATCACTGAAGGATCAAGAGCATAAATGTCACTTCCTCTAGGCAGCACATCAACTGCAAAGGAGCCTAATCTGCTCTCCCCACCACAATCCTCCCCAACTGAAGAGTAAATCCTGACATCTGCCTCATGCAGAGCTTTCATTAAACGTTTCTGAAGAATTCCAATTTAAAGCCCCTATCTAAAGGATCCCAGTTTTAACTAAACCATTATGTAGTTTGACTTGAGAAACTGCACAAGTGGAAGAATATAAACTGAAAAGCTAATAAAACAGAAGTCAAAGACTAACCTTGAAACAAATTACAGCTGGCTACATCTGAGCGGTAGCAGAGCCTCTGGAATTATTAAATGAGCTTCAGAAGAGATTTAACTAACCAAATTCCACTGCAATCCTTTATTTATGGTATGTGTACCGGTCCCAAAATATTTGCTAAGGTTTTTTCCATCTCCTTTATTGCTTTTGCATATTTCCTAATCAAATCCAACAGGCACAAACCCTATGGAAGCCTGGAAGATTTTTATTATTTTTTTGACAGTATTTCATAACGCAGTGGCCTAAAGTTCCTTAAAATAGAAATTAGATGCCATGAACACAACATCCTAAATAAACGCTGTATGTGGATTTAACAGAAATCGGGACACCAGCATCAACTTGAAACACCATATAATTAACTCCTAAAATGGCATTTTAATGGTCTCTGCCCTTCCTCAACTTGGCAATAGCATGTATAATTACTCTCTTATTAGCTCTCTGTATCCTTCCCTTGCATTCCCAATTTAAAATTAAACAAAAACTCTTCTGTTGGAGTTTGCCTTGAAGAAGTCTTGTTTTAAAAGGATTACCCGTCGCTAAAAGCAAACTGGATGCCATAAAAGGAGGCTTATTCGTGCACTTGAAGTCTATTTCTTTATGTATCTAACACACACCTGGATCTTTTAAAAATCTATTTGAATTTTCTTACTGAATTAGCTCAATAAAGTAAATCTTATCACCCATTAAAATTTATGCCAACACAACCTGAGCCTGCACAGTATTTCTTCCTATAATCCTCTTGATGGGGGCTCAATTTAATAAACAAAGGCAGCTCTAATAATTCAAATCTTACTTTCAAAGATGTGATGTGCCTGTCAGAAGCTTTCTGCAACAGCGTCAGTACATTTCTTCAGTCTCTCTCCAAGGCTTTGCATATGTTTAAGCCTGCGTCTTGCTTTTTGAATGCTGATCACTACCGTGTTTCTTTTCTCTCCTTTAAAGGATTAAACGCAACCACACAGACATTTTTATTAGTGCATCATGCACCATTAAATTGTCAGCTTGTCTTCCACAATTCTCTTTAAAAAAAATAAAAATAAATACATGGCCTTGAAAACATCTTTACAACAAAATACTAATTTTCTTGGCACTTCTTTGTAAGCTGAAGCAAACAAAGCCAAAATTCGACCAACAAAGCATCACATGTATTTTCCTTACAGCCAGGTTGCAAATGACGAGAACCACTCCACACACAACATGTATTTTTAAAGACTGCTCTCTCCACTCACATAACATCTACCAGAAAGCCCTTCACTTGGCTCCTCCAAGAGATTTATTTTTATTATTTAAGAGTTCATCCTATTGCCTTCAAAGTTAAGGCCAGAACTCCCCCATTTTCCACTCTGGTCATAAGGGAACAACTCCCAGAGAAGAAATACAAGTTTTTAACAAGCGAAAGTAGTGATATTTTCATCAGAGACGGTCTTCCATACACAAAGGATGATGCTAACGCATGTGCTATGTGTCCCATGCCAAGAAGATGATGGCTTAGGATTCCCTGCATCTATAAAACTTCCTAAGGGCGCTCTGGATTTTTAATACCTCCCTTATTTTTTGTCAATGATTTTATCTGGGAGTGGATCGGCTCTTTTTCACACACTGCAGCTTCCTTCTCTCAAATTCTAATCTACTGATGAAGGTGTCCAAAATTTCCTTCAACAAGGCCGTGCTGTGGCACAACTCTCAACTAGACCTGCAGCCCTAACTTGAAAAAAAAAAACAAAAACCCTGCCAGTGCTGCAGAAATCCAATTCCTGCCCAAATCGAACCCGTTTAGAGGATTCTGCCCATACAAATCTTTTACCTTGTGTCTCACTAACAAGTTTAAAAGCATTTGAGATGTTTGACTTCAAAGGCACAAGACTCACTGACACATTAGATTTGAACATTCCTTCTGTTTTTCAGCACAGGCAGCAGAAATGTCGCTGCACCTCTTCATCGAGGACTCCTCCTCTCTAGAATACTAGGAAAATTCCAGAAACCATTGTAGTCTTGTTCCCTGCTGCTGCAGAGATCAGGGCTGGGCAAAGGTGCCCTTGCTCCCCACTGTCCCCAGGCAGGCAGGACCAGGTGGGTTCATTACAACAGGTCAGAAGAGAATAAACAAGGAGCATCCCTGCAACAGCTTGGACACAGTCAGGAGAGTCAATCTGGCCAAGTTACGTTTCTTTCTGCTCCTGGCTTGCGGAAAGAACAGCTGCAGAGCCTGGAAATAAACCCTGGAGATTGCCTGAAGGCTGAGCGTGAAGCATCCAAGCAGGTGCGTTACCCCCGTTTCTCTTGCAAGGCGAGAGGCAGCTCGAACAAACAGCTTGCACCGGGGGCTAGAGGGCATCGCTCCAACAGCGATGAAATCCCTGGGGGTACCTTCAGAAGAGGAATCGAGATCTCCGCGCAGGCAGACATTGAGCCAGCTTCACAAGGACTGCAGTAGGTGGAGGGCGAGAGGACAGAAACCCGGCAGGAGAAGGCACAAGTGACACTTAACACAGCCCCGAGGCACGGAGAGCAGCTCTCTTCTGTTCCGAGGACCCAAAGCCCCATTGGAAGCAGCAGCCCAACGCGCCGGCTTCCTCAGGAGGCACCGCCACAGAAAATCAGCCAACTTGCAGGGTGAAGGTAAAACTCACATACACACAGTTGCGCATTTAATCAAGAGCTCTCACGAATACATGCATAAAAGAAGAGAGATTTCTAACCATCAGCAGAGACAAGTTTTTGCTCTCTGCTCCAAGCCATCTGCTTTAAGCTTTGCTCCACTCAGCTCCACTGATCCAAACTCAGCTTCAGCACTGACATGAAGCTTTGGATTCCTGTTATATTTCTGAAATTATAGTGATTCCAGCACAGTTTGGTAGGTCATTAATACATGTACTGGGCGATTAGAACCCTTTGCTTGCAACCTGCAATTTCAGCGCAACCACAGCAGTGTTATCAGATGATGTGTTAATAACCTGCTGTGTCTAAATACGGTGTTACAGAGAAAGGCATGTGCTGGTTTCAGAACAACAAAACAAATAGCCAAGCACACAGATTTTACACTATCAGTTCCAAACTCCCGACTGAAGAAGAAATCCTGTTTCTAGATGCAGGCTAGCACTTTATAAAACACGATGGGAGCTCAGTACCCTCAAACACAATTAAAACAGCAAGGACTTACCATGCTGCTGCTTTTTTTTTTTTTTTTTTTAATATTAAAAAGAAGTAAAGTAAAAAGAAAAAAGGACTACTTGTAACTGCCCACAGACTGCCTTAAGAGGTATTGCCCTTCCAGCAGCACAGGAGGGCTGGACAACAACGTAACTCCAGCTTTGGTATAGTTTTAAGATGCTCTCTGGAGGAAGCCTCACATAAACGGACAAGACTTTTCCATCTTTGATAATGAAAGTTTCGACTGCAGGCAACGCTAACAGAGGGGACAGGTTAACTGTTAACAGGTTAGCTCTATAGCTAATAAAAGCTATAGAGGAGGTAAGTACTCAGCCTCACCAGGAAAGACTTGCAATAGCAGAAGCAAGAGAATCTCGTCCTAAGGCAGGATACATCCCGAAGAGATGATCCGAAATCAG
>JAVJGJ010000060.1:4488778-4501571 GCA_035590215.1 Microhierax caerulescens
ATACATCCTGAAGAGATGGTCCGAAATCAGTTTAACTAATTTTGTTCATATTACTCTCACGAATCCATAAAAAATAACATTTTGCTTGATGCCCAGATAGGAGGATTTTATCTTGTTTCTATTAAACAGAACAGTAAGACCTCCTATCTTACTTCAGTGATCTACAAACCAGAATTTGTTGATTCTGAAACCCAAGATTATTACGAGGAAAAAAAAAAAATCATAATCTCTACTCCATTCCCAGCTGTTGTAGATTTCTGACACCGAGCCACATCTACAGGCACAGGCAGGACGCCCAATTCCTTCTCTGAGCTGCGTTTTAACATTTTTCCCATCTGAATCAAGAATCCCACAGGTTCAAGTTACACAGTTCAGATCAAGCATCTGACGTGGCCGTAAAGCCCAAGATCTGAATTTCTGCTCTCCTACAATGTCAGTTATCAACGTGGCTCCTCTAAATGTGCCATGCCCATCCATCAAGACAGAGATGGATGTCTTTTCCGTAACCCAGCATTTCTGGTGGTACGCACAGTCATGAGAGCAACGTGGAAGCTCCAACCTGACGTCTCGGCTAAGATGCCAAAGGCCAACAAAGACTGACAGGCTTAATGTTATGTACCGACCCGCTAGAAGAGAGCAGAGGAGAAGAGGTGCAGGCACAGCAGCCTGCTTTCAGTGCACCGAACACACCGTGTTTCACACCGACATTTGTCATTTATTAAAAGCGCTTTTCAATTTCAATAAGGTGGTTAAAGTGATAGCACCCAATTAACTGCTCAGTAGGAGGACAGCATTAATATTCATGGAACATTCAAAGCAGACGTGGGCTTCTTAATTGTCTGAACCCACCACACAACAAAGCTGTACTAATACTGTACCATCTCTCCAAAATAGATTTAAAAAAAATAATCAGTATTCATTTCAGTAGCTGATTTGGGTTCCGTTCTGATTTTTGCCCATTTAAACACCAGTGTTCAGTTCTACCCAACTCTGTTCCTAGTGAAGAGGAATTTTTAGTCCCATAGAAAGAGGAACCAGCCTAACTCAAGCCCACGGGGCTAAACCTGACTAACCCAGGTGCTGGCTGTTGCAGCAAGTCCCTTAATTTGAGCTATTGAGGCAGTAAAACTGTCCCTCCCCAGTGCTACCAGCGTTCAGTCCCACCACGGCTGGGTTTTCTGACTGCAACGTAGTGCAAAGTGGTTAGAGTAACAAAAAGAAAAAAAAGGAAAAAAGTGCCCATTTAAGATAGCTGTTCTTGTCCTACAAGGTGGGGGCTCTGTTGGGTTACAAGAAATAGGATTACAAAACCCACACGCAGACTAAATTCTTTTGGAGACAGTTTTGGGCTAAACACGAAGGACCTGCCTGCGCCCAGTCACCGAAGCCGAGCAGGAGGTCCTGCAGCTTCCCGAGCAGGGCAAACCTCTGCTGAACAGCGGCGGCATTGTACGCTTCGCTCTTGCAGCTGCATGGGTTTGTTTTATCGACGTCTCGTTTTTCCATCCTCATCAAGACTCCTAAGCCTCCCCCCACGCAGAAGGAGCCAGGGTGCCAGGGGCTCTGTGCAAACCGCTGCTCCCCAGCCTGGCGAATGCTAAGCTTGCAACGCACGAACGGTTGAATAAGTATTTTTTTTTTAAGCGTATCCCAAGAGAAATAACTGTAAATAGCAGGACACTGAATCACACTCGGGTACCAAGGCGGGGGGGGGCTGCGATGCACAGAAGTGCCACCCAACGTGCTGCAGGCCAGCAGAGCAAAGCCCAGCCCCGGCAGCAATGCCAGCAGAGGGCACCCGGATGCCAGGAGAGAACGAACCCACCGCAGGCGTGGGGATGGCTGAGCCACCAGCCCCGCCGACAGCAGAGACCACCTTTGCCTCGAGCCCTCCCGCAGTTACAAATGCAAACGTGTTCGATCCCAAGTCTCATTTTGGGCTCTCTGCCAGCCCCAGCAAAAGGGTTCTGCTGCCAGCTCCTGTTTCAAAAGGTCTTCGCGATCCCACGCGCTGGACGCAGGTGGGTTTGCTTTGACAGCAAAGACCAGAGAATAAGAAATCCCGCTCCAGTCCCCAAGGAGTCCTTCCACTTTGGGAAACTGTTTAAGGGGAAATGTGCACTACCATCAGTCACGCCAGCTGTTAAAATAAGGAGAAAGCAATGTCACAAGTCAAGCCAAGCGTCTTGTTAGATATTTTTTATGCCACAACGTTTTGCAAAGAGAGCTTAAATCTTCTCGGAGAAGTGGACAACTTTATAGCAGTGAAATTTGAAATTCACTTGCAGCACGCAGGGACCTTGTTAACAATCCTGTGAGTATTAAAACGCAGTGCATCACAAGTTGTATCTTGGCAAGATAACCTCCAAATGCTCACGTGGAAACTGAATGTAAGGGCTGCAACCGGTAGGAGCCATTTCAATCGTAAAACTTGCCCCACCTAAGTAACTGCTGCCATCAATGGTCCTTCTGGAGCAAAAAACATTTTACCACATATTATAGATGATCATTTGGAAGTAGCTGTCTCCGCAAGGATTAAGCCTACAGTTAACGGCACACATCTCCAGGCAAACATAATGAGCTGTGCACCTTGGATTGTACACAGCATAAAATATGTGGGGTGAGAACTGCACGCTGCATCACCCACGGCAGGGAAAACGCAAGGGAGGGGAAGATTGATAGTTGTATTTTTTCCATTTACATCAATTTAAAAACTTGTATGTAAGACAGGTTTTTAGGATCACACCGGTGGATTTAAGGCAAAATCAAAATGCGTGATTGACAAGAGCCTGCAAAACCAAAATCCTGTGTGCTGCTCCACCACCGCAAGAACACGCACCTTGCAAGCACTGCACCCCGAGTAAACACTGAGGGAGTAAACCTGGCTGTCCCAGGGCTCGAACACCTAGGTTTTCCAGGACTGAACAGATTGACTTTTGACCTCCCGGTATTGTGCCCTTTTTGTAAACACATGTCAGGAACAAGCAATTTAGTAAGCATCAGAGAAACACAGCATCACCTTAAGTCTTCTAAAAATGAAAAACAGCCATTAAAATGTGGCAGATCTGCAAGTGATCTGTAAGCTTTTATTTTCCCAAGCCACCAATGCCATAAAAAAGGTGGGTTTTTTTTTTAAAAAAAAGCATTTAGGTAAGAGACTTAAGAATTATATCTTTAAAAGGGTGAAAAGCTGATAAATCTCACTCCTGCAAGAAAGCAAATTTTTGCATATAGCTAAAAAAAGTGTCACAATTATGCATTACTATACAGCCTGCAGTGTTGTGGCAGCCCATTTGCATATCTATTACTCTATAAATTTTACAGTCCACAAATACCAAGAATACTTTACTGTTATTGAATGCCGATGCCAAGATTTGCCTTTCTAGGAAAACTCAGAACTGTGTGAAATCCTTTGTCTAAAGCATAATATTCATTGCTGGTGTTTACTGTAATTCTCAGTTCTGCGACCCACATAGCTTAAGGTTTAAGAACAAATTCACCTTCTAGATATCTAATGCTTCTGTAAGATATAAGACACCAAATATTTACTCCTAGATGTAGTTCAAAGATCAAATACGAGTTTAAGGACTAGAGACGCGCATTGTGACCAACTTTCTCCATGTTATACAAATAGGGATACATAACCTCCTGCCCAGAGCAGTAATAAACTACAGATTCAGCAATAAAAAAGCCCTCTACTGATAAGACCTGTGACTATTGAGGAAAGCGTCTGGCAGACATTAAATCCAAAAGCACATCTTGCATCTCTCCATTCTCACCTCGCAGCAAGGCTCCTACCAATGACTGTTCAAGGTTTTTGATACCGCATGTCAAACGTGTTTGTGTGAATGCCCAGCTTAGTTTGATATAGGATAATTCCCCCATCAGAGATAACCAAATATATGCCTTTCAGTAACTTCAGCGGGTTAAACGCTGGGGCATGAATGTACCTCCCCTCTTTTTAGTCCAGTGTGATGTTATTTTGTATATTATGCAACAAAGTCCAAGTGTTGCATTAAGTTTTCCGTAATTCTTCACTTCTGTGATAACAGAAACAGTTCTGTTAAAAGTCTAATTCCCGGCAGGCTTAATATGAACATTCTCTGCGAGTGCTGCTCATGCTTAAAAACAGGCATTAAACAGCTAAAACATTTGATGTTTGGAAACAAAGTTACCCATCTGCCAAGGGTTTTGGAAGCATTACATACCAGGAAAGATTTTCTGTTCTAAAACCATTTCATGTTAAAGAAAAATCTCCAGACGTGCAAAGCTTAAAGCTTAAAAATAATCCCTTCCACTTACTTCTAGCTCTCCCTTGCAAAAACGTTTGTTCACTGTGAAGCACCACTTTCTTGTTGCAAACAGCCACCCATCGCATAAGATTGAGCACTTAGATTTACCTTACTTCTACAAAATAATGGCTTTTATAAATTAATCATAACACTTAAAAATAACTGACCTACTTTGCTTGGCCACCTAGGATTCACCGCGCACAAGCATCCAAGCTACGAATTACCAGCGTGCCAATGGAAGTGTGAAGGTACTGCGCATCGAGCTGAGATTTCATGGCAAGTCGCTGCACAACCTGCGCTCTCTGCATGCTTAGCTGCCTTCAGATCGCTGCTGCGGGGGCTCGCCAAGCCTCCCAGCATGTCACTCCAGGTACCTCCATCAGGTCTCCTCAAACAGAAACACTACAGTGTGGCTGACGTTGGCATCAGTGGCGTGCTCCTACCCACTGGAAGTACTTGAAGCGACAGAGCAGGGAACGGCAGAAAACCCAGTCTGCTGAGGGAAGCACTGAAAATAGCTTAAAAGAAGATAAACAACACATCTCTTGGTTGTAAAGCATCCATGAGGCTAGGGACAGGCTTCCAAGCAGAGCGGCTGGAAGACAAGCCCAAGAACAAGTGGCAGGGAGCACCCTTGCTGGGAGACAAAGGCAGGGTGCTCGGGGTGAGAAACAGCCTGGTGTTTGCACGGCCACTGCCATCAAGAAGCATTTTTGCAAGCTGAAGGGCTGCGGTACATCTGTAACCACACACCCCGAGCGCTGGGGGTCTGGGCTCTCTGGGCTGTGGAGGTGACCAAATTCTTACCCTTTTTGAATCCTAAATCTCTGCCTCCTGCTTTAAGTTAGCATTAACATATGGCTGAACAGGAAGAAGCTGTTCCTCCCACCTACCCAAAGGCAAGTAGCTTTTCTGACAGTTTATCTGCCTGGGAAATTCAGATTTTTCTGGAAGAATACTCAGGGCATGAAAAATATGGCAAAACCCACTAATATGTGGAGAAAGGTGGCTGTCACTGTACAAACCGTACAGATCTCCGACATCTCAGTTGTGGGAATGGCATATAGTGGAGACTTTATTTAAATTCACCTTCTGCGAGGCAGCTCCAATGCAAATTTGTCATGTGGGCAAGGAAAAAAAAAACACCCCACTCAAAATCAGTTATAGTGTGAAACAGAGGTGCACAACTCTAAAAATAATAAAAAAATAATTGTAACAACTCCAATTATAACATCTTCCAATCATAGCATCTTCCCTGTTCTTCCACTGACGCCTCATCCTTCATTTTCCTTGTCTGTAGAGCAACCTTAACGCTGTTCATGTTCTTCACTATGTTTTTATTATCAGTAGAAAACCTTGCAAGCGGAGGGAAAGTTCTTTCCAGCAGTTTCCGTGGCTGTGTCTCCATGGCTGGGCTAGCTGCTCGCAGCCAGCGGCACCAAGGCGAACCCGGCCACACGCCCGCAGAGATGGCAGGATCCCAGGCAGGCACAGGCAGCCCCAGCTGCAGATGTGTTTTCCCTTTGACTACAACCAGATGGTCCCAGAGCAACCAGTAGATCCCAGTGGCAACCGCGCATTGCTGAAATGCTTGCCTTCTTCGGGGTATGAAGTTATGTGATCTATTTTGGTTTCTCAGCTACATGGAGAAACAGGATACGTATATAAAAAAGAAACCACACTGAGAAAATTACTTCTCCCTTACTGCAGCAGAAGATGCTCTGATCTCATTTGTTGACATTTATCATTAAGAAGAGAGACATCTGAAAGCCCTACTAGGAGAGGAAAGCTTCTTAGGGTTTTTAAGAAAGCCTACATTAAACAGCACGGATAGCAAGAGCCGATTAGTCCTTCAGCTTGAGATACACAGTACAGTTAACACAATTTGATTTTTTTTTAGGGGAACATAAAATCAGCTAAGACAACAAAACCAGCAGTCTCCTGTACTCGACTTCATATTCAGGTACCTTTTTGAAGTCATAGCTCAACTCCCCCAAAATCAAAGTCAACATTTTTAACAATACACGCTAAAGAATTTTTTTTTCTGCTTATCAAAAAGCCGAAGCGCAAGTCAGATGGACGCAGACAAAAAAAAAAAAAAAAAAAAAAAGTATTTTCAAAGGCCCCTCTGCTCCAAACCACAAGCCAGAACCCTATTTTCAGAAGAGCATGTTGATATGACAGAGGCTTCTGCAGGCGTACGACATCCTCTCTCTCCAACATCTTGAGGCACTCGGCAACTAAACACGTCCAGGCCAGCTCACTAACTCGGCTTTGCTCGCTTATGACAACCAGTTGCAAACGCAAAGCATGCTCTTAAACAGTCAGCTCCCTAAGCAATTTCACAATTAATCCTTGTATCTGTTCAAAGGCTGCTTAAAACAAATCATTAGAAAGAAAATTAAGCCAGCAGACATCCCTTATTTCTTCCTCAGTCAAAACACTATCTAGCCCCCTCATAAAACATCAAACTAAACAAGGCAATCCAAGAGTTTTTCAGGGAAAATATGAATGAAAATAAATAAATAAATAAAATCAAAACCTGTGCAAATGTTACCTGACTGGATAACCTTCAGGCCCATTTAAACAACTGAACTCCATCTAAAACTGTGGCAAATACCACAAACATTCAGCAAAACGGCCATACCAACCACCCAGGTTAGGAAGCCTGCAGCTCCAAAAGCTTCAGGTACTCCACGGGAACGTATCCCACCATAAGCAATGAGAACTGTACTCGAAGGGCTTGATTTTTAAAGATGATTTTGTTGCCACAGCTGCCTTTGCAGCCTGGATGGCACCGAATGCTGATAGTCAAGCTAACTGGCTGTTAACAAAGCAGGGTAGGAAGCGTGGTTGACACTCACCTATTTTGAATGACCAATAGAAGCAATTTTTTGTTTCTTCTTCAAGTGTTTTTTGCAGGAATTAATTGGTATCTTTTGGTATGTCTAAGAATATTTCCATGGGAAATTCAAATATTCATTAAACATAATAACTGGTAAAATAAGCTCATTCTGTTCAGATTTAGATGTCCTTTTTTCTATAAAGGCAGGAAAACAGCAAAAATACTCCCTCAGGAAAACCACACCCAGGAAGAAACAGGGAAATCTTCACTTTCAAGACGAAAACCACAGTTTAAGAGGAACAAAACTGCCTTTTCAAGCACAGACACACTTACTGAGGGTGAGGTCAACCTCTGGTATCTCCAAGACTGAGAAGCACAAATAAAAATCCTGAGCTTTCACCTCCAAGGGAAGTCCCATGGCCTCACCTGATAAACTGCTTTTGTTTGAAAGCTTTCTGGAATTTCCTGCATACCTTAATGCAATGAAAAAGAGGAAAAGAAATGCACCAACACCCCATTTCCTGCGCTAGACCCGCTCAGGGACACTCTTCTCAAACTTGCCTGTTCAGAAGGTTTTCTCACAAACGCACAGCCCAAATAAAGTAAAGCCACCAGCACCCTACAAGGGACACAGAAAAAGTTCTAATACTCTGGAACAGACTTAGATTTTCATGGCAAGGCGCAGGGCTGAAAACGGTGAGCTTGAACGAAGCCACTTCAGAAGCTAAACCAAGCGTTAACCTTCCTAGTTGCCACCACATACAAGAAGATCAAGTGCTCTGCCACCAAGTCGAGCTCATTTAATGCTCGCTCACTTCAGCTCTGCGCTTACCCTGCTTTGTTGTGGGTCTGCATTAGCCCTAAAAGCCAGCAAAGGTGGGTCACCACCCCAGCGCCTTCTCCAGGGAACATCCAGAGCACAAATGCTGGACCCTGCTAGGCATGGAAACCCTTTCCTCAAGTGAGCTTCATCAGGCAGACTTTGCCCCTTGATCCAACCCATCTGCGCATGTCTCCCAACCTGGTTCCAAACCGCATGCACACTTGCTGAAGTGTAAAAGTCTTACCTGCTATTTTACATATTCTTAAACTTCATAGTGCTGTGGAAAGCCCATTTGAAAATAACCTTAATCAAATAGAAACCTTACTGTTCTCAACCTTACCAAGGTCAGAAGGATATACATGTTAAAGTTCAAGCTAGAAGGGTTTTGGGGTTGTGGGGCTTTTCGGGGGGTTTGTTGTTTGATTTTTTTAAAAATTTTTTTTTTTGAGTGGCTGACCTTCCTGTTTAGCATTTACAGTTGTTTCAGAAAATTCTGTATTAAGATTTTTATTCCAATGAAACAGAGAATAAATATATCATTACTGAAACAGCTGAGATTCAATGCTCCAGGGTCTCTATCTATACAGTAGAGATTGCATGGGCAGCAACACAGGTATTCCCCAAACATCTTAATTTCCAAGTATGACTTCAGACCACAATAAACTAACTCCTGAAAACATGGCCAAACTAATTTATTCTGTGATCAACAAGCTATATGTAATCAAGAGTCTGTAAATCAGATTTTACAAAGTGACACGAGCCAACTGATTCCCATATCAGGAGACACTAGCTGATCTTTAACAATACAAGCAATATAAATGAGGGAAAAAGAAAAGGTGGCATACTTGAGATAAGACACTAATTAAAAGCTCATTTCCTTTGGAATTAGCAGTGAGCCTTCTTTAGAAGGATCTTATTACCTTGCATTTTATCTGTCACCTCCAATATTTCAAATTCAATATTAACATTTAAAACACAGCTGAGAAGCTACGTGTGGTTTTCATGTAAACTTTGTTAAATACTAGCTAGATCATTACAAAGTCTTTCTATCCTGCTGTAGGTTTGCACACTGCTTCACACAGATTAAAAGCAAGTGCCAAGGCTCACCTGTGGCTCTGTCGCCAAGTACGGCACAAATTTCAGCGGCAAGGAGGGATTAAAAAGCCAGCAGCCCGCTCGTCACACACAGAGGATGTGCCACGTTCCAGCACTGACAAGACACTGAGAAGGAGCAGGAAGCAAAAACGATGCCAAGAGGAGATGAGGTGAAAAAACTGAAGCTGCAACTGTGGAGCACAGCAAAGGGAGTCAAGACAATAGCGAGTGCTGATAGGAAAGCAAATTTACATTTCGTTCTAGAAATGCCAAGTGAAAATCCAGCATAACTACAGAAAAGCTGAAGTTGCACTAGGCTTACTTGCATGAGCAAACAGTCCCCAAATACAAGCGTTTATTCAAAATTTTATTTAGGAGCATCAGAGTTATAGCATTAGGGGGGAAAAAAAGGAAAAATCACAAAATGGCTATATTGTAAAAGGGGAACAACTTCCGACATTTTAGGTCTGCAGCACAAGGCTAAACTGATGAGTCAACTTGCTTTGAAAACCTGCAGAAATTAAAGTTTTGACTGTGGCTCTGACATGAAAGCCAGTTCATTAAAAACATACCCAAATACTAAAGTAACCAGTTTAAGAAACACCTCATTAAAAATGTACCTAAAAACTAAAGTAACCAGTTTAAGAAACACTGCCAAGTAGAAGCCTTTTAATCTTAGGGCTCAATTAAATGTTCAGAGAAAGAGAGCTACTTTAAATGTAACCTCAGTGAAATCCAACTTATTATTACCTTTCTCTTACCGAAGGGGTAGAGATCCTGAACAGAAAAGAAAGAAGAAAAGCACCAAAGACCATGAGGCAAAAAAACCCACAAAGCAGCAGGTTTGATTCTCACCTACTTACGCTACAATGGTACCATAGGTGACCACTGCCGCTCCTGCCAAATATGATTTTTAGGGGCTTTGGGTTTTTTTTGTGGTGGGGTCTTTTTTTGTGAGCTTTCTGTTTTGGTTGGTTGGATTTTGTTTTTGAAGCAGTCACCCCAGACTTCTTTGTTTACCACAGCATGTGCACTAGCAAGTGCATAGCACACCTCTTGTTTTTCCTGCTGGAGTAGCACTATAGACTCAGCATTACAAATGGAATCACTATTGTTAAAGAATCAATTGGACAATGAAAGAGCTAAGGACACTTGTCTTACAGAAAATTACTGTCAAATGTTGCCAGACCCAGCCTTCCCTCTTTCTGGGCCACCAGCCAGATACTAATCATTTCAGGTCCCTACTAATTTTTAGCTGTGTGACACACTGTGTGATACAAAAAGGGGAGCTTCATCCAGGCTGTGCTTTAGGATACTTCTATTGAATATTAAAAAAAAAAAAAAATAGCTACTATCCTAAATGTAGACAGTGACATTATTAGCTCATGAAAAGTTAAAGGACTTCCTGTGGCACCACCTGAAGGGACACTATGTATCTCCTTATTAAAGTAAGTCTTCCTACCTTATAAGAGCACAATAGCAAAAGCCATTCCACAAGCTGGGCAGACAAAATAGTTGTGGAAGTTACACCGTTTCTTGGTAAGAAGGGATTCACTTTTTTAAAAAAGGTACAAAAAGCACCTGGATAATCGAGATGCCTTTGACCTCAATTATATTTATCGATCACCAACTGTATCAGAAGGGTTAACAGTTCACTGAAGTGAAAACAATGCCTTTAAATAAACAGAGCACAGTATTTCACCCAGATTTCACAACTATGCCAAAGACCATCTTAGTGGGGCAGGATGCCTCTACAGATATATTGAATATTGTTAAGGCTCATTACAACTGGCCAAGTTTAAAGTGCATAATGACCTTAAAAACCTTTCTTACTTGGCCAGCTCTAACTAGGAGAACTATTAACTATTGGCAACTCCTGCGTCTAATGGAACAAGCCAAAAGGCTCAAGTTCCTAATAGTCAAAAGAATAAAAACAGCCCCAAGCCCCCACAATTTTTGGGCTGCACTCCCCTGAAGCCAACAAGAATCAAGTGGAAGAACCAGAAGATCACACTCCTGTATGAACACGGATCTTCTTCCACTACCTGGGAAGCCGTGAAGTATTTTCCTTCGCAACATTAAAATTTTGCTTAAAGACAGAATATATTAGCTAAAACTTTGTATCATAATACTACGATCGTGCATCTTTCTTATGCTATTCAAAACAGGCAGAAGCAGAACAGCCCACAGACACTCAAACCTATCTACAGCTACAGCATGAGCACATCTTATTTGTGCTCTCGTGACTCTGCTTTACAATAAAGTGCACAGAATCTCTTTCATTACAAGACACCTTTGACAGTTTCATGCACGAGGTCTGTAGCAGCTGATCTGCATGCTGTATTCTGAACGAAGCCATAAATCCTGGAAGGTACTGTCCTCATCATTTGAGCACTCACCTGCACTCCCTCTAGCTCTTACAAAACCCATGGGTATTTTTTTAGCGTTCCCTTTCCCAGAGAGTGCGTCAATCAGGTTTTCTCCTCTTTGCACTGTTCGAGTGAGTGTGAATTCCAAGAGGCAAAATGAAGAACACATATAGGCCACGTCTCTTTGAGTTAAGTCTCACTGAAGGAGGGTGACTTTTCCCATACTAACACACCTCCAGCACAAACCCCACTTAGCTGCAGCCTTCCTAACAAAGCTGATTTCATCTCGTGACGCCTGCCCCAGTGCTCGCTCAGAGCACGCCGCAATCCTTCAAGTAAATAGGTTTACAGGTGGCTTTTACTCCACCGGTTCCAGAAGCACGGGGAAACCTGCCGTTTGCTGGTACAGAAGCACCTTCTGAGCTTGGTTTGACAAAGCCTGACACACCTCAAGCTCCCAACAAAAAAACACATAAGAAAGCACTCTGAGTTGAGTTTAGCTTTCCGGACACCCAACTAGGCATGTCAGCCTTACTGCAAGCACCTTCGTGTGGGTGTTGTTACACTTTGACATCTTGGGTACAGACACAAACGCACACAAAATGCCTTGACAGAGCCAAAGAGCACCCACAGCTGAGCAGAGGCAACCCAGCACCCCGCCGGGCCGCAGCAGCACTTCCCCTAGTATATGTGATATATCTATTACTATACGTACAGAGAGAAGCTGCCTGAGGAGCGCCTGCCATCCCGCACCCGGAGGGGCCTGCGATACCCCTCAGGCCCCTCTCGCCCAGCAGAAGTGAAGTTGCACGACGCGTTCACACCGCTCCCGACTCCGGCGGGACCCGGGCACCGTACACAACCCGCCCGGTGATCCCCGCCGTCCCACTGAGGCCCAGGAGGCAGCTCTGCCTCCCCCTGAACAAACCCACCGGCTTCTACCGGGACCCGGAGGCCTCAGTTAGCGCAATTCCCCCCGTTAGAGTTCGGTGCGCCTCGAACCGCAGGGTGCTTTCCAGGCAGCTGGAATCCCGCCGGGTGGAGAACAGCGGGTGCCCCCGCGAGTCCCTCCCCGGGCTCTGGGAAATCCCGAGCCCCCCAACCTGGCCAAAGCACGCCCGGGAACCGGCGGCGCGGGGCGAGGCCGGCGGGCCCCGGCTCCCCTCCCTGCCCCCCGAGCAGCCCCTAGGCCGCTGGATGACACAACCGGCCGCTCCGAGCCCCCGAGGCGGCCGCCCGCTGAGGGAAGAAGCGGCCGCGGGGGCCCGCCTTGGGGCTGAGGGGCCGCGGCGGCTGCGGAGAGGCTGAGCGAGGCCTGCCGGGGGAAGCAGGGGGAAGCGGATGGGCGGCGGGTCCCCCGCGGGCCGGG
>JAVJGJ010000060.1:4501748-4516009 GCA_035590215.1 Microhierax caerulescens
TGCCGGGTCACGCCCCCCCCCCCCCCCGGCAAGCACACAACCAACAAGCAATTCGGGCTTTGATTTTAAAGCGAAAAGGTGTCACAGAAAGCATCTGTAACACTGTAAGACCCGCAGAAGGACACCACTTCGGAGCTTCCAGCACCCTCCGGGCTTCACACTCTATAAACGCTGTATGGCTGCAGCGCTAGCCGCTCGGACCGCGCAGCTCGGCCGCAGTCGCTCAAGACGACCGGGAGGCACCTGCACGCAGCTCGGCGGCTTCCCGGCCCGCAGACCCAGCGCCCCGGGGGCACGGCACCCCCACAGCAGGCACAGGGCAAGCCGGCGTGCCGCCGCCACGGGCCAACGCTGGCAAAGGGCGGCCGCCGGGCCGCTCTGAGGGGAGCGGGGGCGGGGCCTGCCGCCGGCCAATGGCGTGCGCAGGGACGCGGGCGGGCCCTCCGGGAAGGTGCCACTGCCTATTGGCTGCGCGGCGCCACGCCCCTTGGCAGCGCGCACGTGGCGGGGCGCGGGGCGGGACCGCCCTTTAGTGAGGGGGCGAGGCGGGCGCTGAGGGCACCTGAGGCGGGGTGTGTGTGTGTGTGTATTTGAAATAGCGAGAGAGGGGTTATTTTACTAAAGTAAACTGTGAGGGGGGGTTATTTAAAATAATGTCTGAGAGTTGAGGTTTTTTCTAAAATAATGTCTGAGGGGATTCTTTTATTTAAAATAATGTGTGAGGGCTTTTTTACTAAAGGAATCTGTGAGGATTTTTTGTTTAAAGTAACGTGTGAGGGTCTTTTTTTTCATAATATAATGCCTGAGAGTATTTTTCTTTTTTTCTTGCTAAGATAATGTGTGAGGGTTGGGGTTTTTTTACTAAGGTGATGTGTGAGGTTTTTTTTTTTTTGCACAGATAACGCATGAGGGTTTGGGGTTTTTTTTTACTAAGATAAGGGATGACTTTACTAAGCTAAGGTGTGAGGGTTTGGGGTTTTTTACTGAGGTGACGTGTGAGGGTTTTGGCAGTCCTGTACAAAACGCTTCCCTGTGGCAGGGTGTGCGTCTGCCCGCTGGGGATCCGGCCCCCGCCCCCACCTGCTGGGGTGCCAAGGGGTTCCCCCCAGCTCTGCCCCTTCCTGGTGCTGACTCCCACCATAAGGCCTGCTAGGCCACAGCCGCCCCACAGTTTCCCGAGCAATGGCAAACTGCACCTTTCACAGATTTTACTGTACTTTTTTTGTCTAATTCTCTGTTGACGTCACTGCCAGGCACACTGAATTGTACCTGTTCCTGCTCAGCGCACAGAAATCGCCTCCTTAACCCTCCGCTGTAACGTGTTGTGGCACGTCGAGGCGTAGGGCACCGTCCTCCGTGCCGGCGGCGATACCCAAGCTGGAGACGCCCAAACTCTTCCTCCCACAAACAAACCACGTCCCTGCGCAGGGGCAGGCGCCGAGTTCCCCTGTAGCGCTTCCAGCTTTGGCCCAGCTCCTGCAGAGCCACTTTGCTCTTGGAAAACCCCCTTTAGCATTTTGCAGCCTTGCCCACCCCACACCCCAGCCCCCTGGGCTGGCTTCCCCCTAAGCTCACCCACCAGCTCCAAGAAAGCCTTTGCCGGGTGCCGGTGCGGATCTGGGAGCAGGGCGCTGTGGGGTGCGTGGGCTGAGCGTGGCTGGGGGGTCCTTTGCATGTCCTGGCTGGATGGACCCTCGCAGCCCGGTTTGTGTGTGGGCTGCACGGAGGTGGCGGTGATTCACCCCACACCGTCCGATCCCACCTGCCTCCTGGTCTTTGATACCAACAGCCTCTCCGTGCTAAAATCCAGGTTTGGGGAGCTCCAGCTGGAAACGGTGGCTTGACCTTCCACTGATTTTAAATTAACCGAGTAAGGTGGCACGCAGCAAGTGTCTTAATTACAGCGTTATCTTCATTACTTATTAGGAGACCCGGGAAGATGGATGCTCACTGGAGGCGAGGGCTCGGTGTTGTCGTGCCACCTTCACCCTGCGGCGGCAGAGCTTGGCCGTTCCATCTTATCTCCAGCGCCTGCAGCGCGGCAGCGGTGGGAGCGGGGTGCACGTGTCACTTGGTGCCTTACTGGGGCGCGCTGCAGTAAGCAAGGACGTGTATAAAAAGCACAGGTCTGGATGTCGACCTTTGGTTGCGTTGCATAAGCTGGTGAAGGTCGTGGGCTGCAGGGAACGCTGGAACGCTGGGAGTCTGGTGGCTTTGCAAAGCAGGAACAGTCTTCAAAGTATTGTTCTCTTAGCTTGGCCCAAAGATTGTTCCCATGGCAATAACCACACATCCACACCCCGCTCCGTTGTCTAAGTTATTCGTTAGTCTTATTTGTCTCACACCATGAAAACAAAATCATAGGGTAAAATGCAAAGCGATTTACAGATAATGAAAGGTTATTGCCTTCCACTGTTCCTCTTTGTGCGCAGAGGGAGCGTGCGGCCGGAGCCAGCCACGCTGAGAAATCTCCATTGCAAATCAGCGCAAAATCCCACTGATGCTTTTACATTTGGCAGATGTAATAGGTCGAGCAGAATACATCTTTCCGCTTTCATGTAACAAGTTCTTTAAGTGCTGTACAGGAGGTACCTTTAAATGAAGAAGAAAAAAGGAGGGGAAAAAACCCAAGCCAACCTGAAAAACAGTTTATTTAATTAAAATGCAAGATTAAAAGTAAGGTGTCCAAGTAAAACTTCAGAGCTCCTTTCTGCCTGACATGACAGCACGGCGGCTGTCCTGGCTTGTTTAAGTGCTCTTAGGAGTCTATCCAAAAGCAAATCGTGTCCTCAAAGTGTATTGTAAAGAAATATTGCAGGTGCTTTTGTTCCAGCACGGGATAAGGCATTTCAGCAGAGGCCTCATCTACTGTAATGCATTTAAATAGAGCTTAAAAGATGCAGTTCGCATGCTAGCGTAAAAAAAAATTTACACTGCAATTATTAACTTGTTCCAGATTAGCTGCTGTGCCCTGTCTGCGAAATCCTTTCTTTCCGCCAGCCCAACACCAAGCTCGGTTATTCTCCTTTCAGCCTCCTCCTACACTGGGCTCTAAGCTGATGATTCATGTATTAATATGTGGTTATTTGATGACTCCTCTACCTCCACTGCTGCTATCTGTCTCTAGCAATGGAAGGAGGAAATGAATTCTTAAAACCTCAGGAACAAATAGTCCATGCACTGAGATCAATCCTGCTCCCGCTGACGTCAATGGAAACATTTCCATCGGCTTCAATAGGGGCAGAATTAGTCCTATATATCAGATATTAGCTTGATTTATAACCTCGCAAAACTCATGTGGCTGAAGGGGGAAAGCTGTATCTGTTAAAAATAACTTGTGGGAATTAAGTGACTGTCAAAAATATTTCTCTTTCAAGGGGGAAACCAACTCTTGGGGCTATTGGTTCTGAATGGGGGCTGCCTGTGGGGACCATCCCAGCTCTGCTCAGCTGTGGCCAGTGCCGAGACCCCCAGCTCTTTAGACGGGGCTGTGATGAGTTACTGCTCTTTAATTAACTCCTCCATCCCATCCATCTCCGCTCCTGAAAGCCGGATGGCTGCAGCAGAGCCACTCGCTGCCCCCTGCTGCGGGGCAGTCCCTGACCCTCTTCTCTGCAGGGAATCATCCACTTTCAAAACAGTTTTTACTGCCTGAAAATAAGAACTTAATTTAATTCCAGAATTACCACTGTGGCCACACACAGTGCACCGAAGCAGCCGTGCTGGGCATTAGCAGTGGGCAGAAGGAAAAGCCTCAAATATCCTCTTCTTACTGGGGCACGAGGGGATGAACGCTGCCTGGGGTCACCCCTGGTACCCCCCACTCCTCGGTCCCCAGCTCCACCAGTCTGGGACCAGTGGTGCTGGGGACAGTAGGGACAGGTCATGTCCCCTCCCTGTACAAAATCTCACACCCAAACTCCCAGCTCTGGAGCATCTCCCTCCCCAGCCCCGCCAGGCAGAGGGAACAAGAAGACCCAGAAATCATCACCAGTCCTTCGTTTCCCTAATTACAAGCCACCAGCTAATGAGATATCATCCAAACAAAATATTAGGAGTCGCATAATAATTATATCAATGAAATCAACAACAATTTAACAGCAAAGGTTAATTACATTTATTTAAAAACCTGATAGACAAAATGATGCTCAAACAGTTGGGCAGACTAATTGAAAGCTAATGTTGCTCCTAAATTGAATTTCAAATGAATTTTACATCCATAGTTCATTTTGCTAATTTCATTCCCTGTATCCTGTAATTTGTTGGCAGTGATTGATTACTTAAGTGAATAATATCTATGTACCAGGACCACTTAGTAATAGAATATGCCAAGTGTGATCATACTGTTAATAAATACAGTTTCTTCAAGGTTTCTCTGTCTGGATTTCAGAGGAGCAGGGATGCGGTGCCAGGGGGTTTGGCCAGCCATAAGCTCCTACTTGTAGTTTCTTTTTAACAACAGGTTGCAAAACCCTTCCTGTGCTGATGGCAGCTGCCCCTCGCAGCCCTCCAGCAGCACTGATGCACGGCAGCACTTCATCACCTCTCAAATCCTCATTTTCATTTGCCAATGGATGAAAATTTATAAATTGAGGGTTTGTCAGGGAATATTCTGCACACGATATTCTGTGCAAGAAGTGCCGCAGCCAGCCCTCTCCAACCTGAAGCTGTGTACCCCCGATGTCCCAAGGCTCAACCATCACTCGCAACCCCATCAG
The DNA here is from genome assembly GCA_035590215.1 of Microhierax caerulescens. NCBI lineage: Eukaryota > Metazoa > Chordata > Aves > Falconiformes > Falconidae > Microhierax > Microhierax caerulescens. The sequence goes on from JAVJGJ010000060.1 coordinate 4,506,467, forward strand.
CTAGAGCAGAACCCCAACAAGCGCTGCTTGGCATCTTTGAAGCATCCGCTGCTGCAAAATGAATGCAATTATATCTTAATAAAATTTTAATACAGGGAATTATGCACTTTGCATCCAACCAACAATTAGCTGTTGCTATGCTACAGCCAGAGTGTAATCACAATAATGAAGGCAGCCAAGGGAAGGCATTAATCAGGAGGTATATCATTATCCAACCTCACCCCCTGCCTCCCCAGCTCCTGATACGGAGCCTCCTGTTGCTTTAACATGAAAAACAACCCCAAAACAAAGTGGATCCTGGTCTTGGAGGGAGCAGCCCCTCTCTGGGCACCGTTTCCCATCCCAGCTGTGCCTTGGTTTGGTCAAGGAGCCGAAGCTGCCTGCACCCCACTGCTCCGGCTCCGTGCCCACTGCAGCACTGAAACCCCATGAGCAGCAGTGATCCCCCCTCCCCAACTTTCACATCTTTTAATCATTTATTCCTTGGATCCAAAGGAAACATCCGATGAACCGGAGATGCGGGGGAAAACGGCAGCTGACGGAGCTTCTGCGGATGGAAGGGGAAGAAATTCATTAATTTTTCATCGCCATGGCTGGGACGTGAGCAGCTCAGTATTCATCATGTCAGCAGTGACCTTGATGCTGCCTCCATCCTCCCTTGGAGAGCGGTTCCCCACCATCTGCTGAGCATCAGCCTGCCCTCCTGCCCGCCAGCGATGGAAAACACCCCGGGGTGGGAGCGAGCACAGGCAGGCGGGTACCACTGCTGGCATGAGCAGGCAGGGAGCAGGCAGCTGAAAGCCTGCAAGATGCTTGCATGCTCTGGAGCAGCAAAACTACCTCCTGTGACATGCCGAGGGGGTGCACGTCGGCATGTTGCAAGCCCTGAAACAGGAGGAGCAACCAAATTCCTCCCAACAAACCATATGCACGGCTGCAAAAGGCCGGCGGTGTGCGTGCTGGCGGGCAGGCTGCCAGCCGCAGAGCGGACATGCTATGTCGCGGTGTCCCCAAACACCCAACACCTTCCTCTAAAGGAAAAATAAAACCCAAAGCCCACCTGGCTTGCAAGACCCTCTTACCCTTCAGAAGCACAGCTGCGTGCTTCTCATCAGGGTGGTATCCCCATTTCTTGGGTGTTTTGCAGGATTTTCCCCAAAAATCCCTCTGCTTTGGGCACCCTGGTGCCATGATGCTTAAAAAGAGCTAAACTCGCCTTTTTTGTTGTTTTGTTTTGTTTGGAGATGCTGCAAGCGTCGGAGCGCTTCAGCACCCTGCAATTCAGCGGGGATGCAGAATGAAAATGATTATCAGCAGACGCATAATGATTCATTCTGTTTATAATTGCTTCAAAACGTAGGGAGAGCGGGGAGATGTAATTAACTTTTCTTTATGATTGAGATGAGTGTGTTTTCCTCGGCCATGTGATGCTGCCACATACAGCCACAATTTTTTTCTGGCACGTAGATGTATGCATGTGAATGGAGTCAATCTGGGAGTGTAGCTAAAAGATATCCCCAAAACACCATAGCTCCACGTGCAGGAGGAGTATGTATTTCCCTGCAAGCCCCAGGAGGCTGCAGCTGTCCTGATTTTCCCTCAGATGTGGCGAGCAGGATCTTACATCATTCCCTAATTGATACAATCTCCTTAATGATGGTGCATGGGCTGCCATCACAGCGATGCTGGTAAAGGGGCACCCTGGCCCATGCCCCAGAGGATCAGCCCAGGGGTTTGGGGTCACATCCAGGTTCTGTTTCGCAGCGTGAGTCTCTAGCAAAGACGCTGAGCAGGTTTGGTTTCCTCGGCTGAAGCTTGGAAGGGACACAGAGCTGCGACGGGGAGTGCAGAGCTGAGGAGAGCTGGTGCTGGAGCTGGAGGATATGCCGCCAGCGGATGCGGTGGGATGAGGAGGAAAGGGGAGCTCCTATGCCACGCGGACACCGCTGGCAGAGCTCCGTTCAGCGAGCTGCCTTCCGTTGCCATCCTGCCACTAATCGAGGAGGCAAGGAGCCCACATTGGGCAGGGTTAAAAGAAAGTAACACTTGACTTTGGGATCTTCCCTTGTGCCGTGTGTTCACGGGGCACTGAGAGCCCTCTGTCATCTGTGCATCCATCGCGTGCCAGCCCTGGCCGTAACCCGGAGGGGATCGTTACCCAGCCCATCTATCGTGCTGCCTGAAGCAGATTTAGCCACGGGGTTGTGTCACGGCCCCATGTCAAATGATTTCTCCTCTCTGGCTCCAGATTTCACCACGTGCTGGAGCCGATTGCACAGCCCAGCTCCTCGCTGCCTCCCCAGTCACCTGCTGATTTAGGCTAAAGTGATGAAGCCAGCATCCCTGCACCAGCATCCCAGCCATTCTGGGATGAGACTGGTGCAGTGGATTGCCGGCATGGCACAAGGGTCCCGGGTGTCACCCCACCAAGCCCTGCCACCTCCCTGCAGCGTGCCTGCCCTGTCACCTCTGGCAGGAGGGGCTGGGGCAGGGGCTCGCTGGGGTTGCAAGAAAAATAAGAGTAGAAAGGTGCATGTCCCAGTGTTGGGGGTGTTTCTGCCTCCCTCGCCGTGCCTGCAAAGGGTGGTGGGGCAGCTCCCAGTGCTGGGCTGGCACTGGGAACAAGGGGGCTCAGCACCTGCTGCTGCCCAGGCCTCTGGCTACATTGGTGCCTTGCTGCAGCTGCCATGGCTAGGGCAAGGCTTTTTTGGTGGCCAACGTACTCACAGGCAGGCACGCAGGCAGAAGAAGGAGCATCGGATGCAATGACCCAGGACGGGGCTGGATGCTGTGGTCAGCTTCAGAAGGCGGTGGGGGTCTGAGCATCACATCCCAGCTCCAGCAGGGAGGAGGGGGGGAGCAGAGGGGAAGCAAAGCAGTGGATGGGGTGGGTGCTGAGAGGCAGAGCAAGGCACTGCATGGCTCTACAGCCCAGGGCACGCTGGCGGCCCCCCCAGCCGCCTTCAGCTCTCGTGCCCCTCCAGCAACGTGCCAACAGCACCCATTCTGCACAGCGCGATGGCCCAGGGACCGTTGCACCGGCGGGGTGCAATCCTGCCCCACGGCACAGCTGGGTCCACGGGCACCCGTGTCATGCCCGGGGTGCACAGGCAAAGCGGGATGCCCGGGAGCACACCGTGCCGGCACCGGCTGCCCCTCCAGCTCCCGGTTCGACTTTGCTTTCCCCACGGGTGCCTTTGCCATCAGATGCGTGTCTCATCCACATCAATCTTTCCTTTTTCTTTTCTTCTTTATTTTTCATGCAACAGCACCAGTGTGCCGCCCAGGTGGCCTCTAACAGGCCCTGTCAATCAGCCGGGGGGGAGCAGGGGGGGGGGCGCAGCTCCAGGTTGTTTTGAGCATCGATGGGCCACTGTGGCTCCCAGTGTGCTGGGCACCCCGCACCCCGGGGACCCCGCGTTTCAGCAGCCCCCCATCCCACCAGCCATCCCCAGGCGGGGGGGCTGTGCTGCCCACCCCCAACTGCCGGGATAATCTTGTTTTCCTGGTGCAAAAAGATGAAAAAAACCCTCTTCTGCACTGCGAACCAGGGCTGGGACGGGGCGGGGCGGCTGCTAAGGTTTATTGTTATAAATATATATTAGTTCTTTAAAGAAAAACGTTGGGTGCTTTCTGGAAAGGAGCCGGGTAGGGGGGCGAGGGGGGGCAGGCCAGCACGGCCCCGGCCCCGGGCGGCGGCACGGCCCCGGTTACCGAGGCTGCAGTGCCCTCCTGTGGGCACCGCTCCGCCGGCGCCGCCGCCCCCGCCCCGCAGGGGGATGGGGACCTCGGCCCCCCCCGGCCCCTGCCCCCCAAGGTGATGCGGGACCCCCTTTCTCTGTCCTACCACCCAGCAAGGGGATGGGGACCCCATCCCTCTGTCCCACCACCCAGCAAAGTGATGCAGGACCCCACCCCTCCATCCCACAGTCCGACAAGGGGATGGGGACCCTGGCCCCTCTGCCCCAAAGCCCTCAAAGGTGCTTCAGGACCCTGTCCCCCCCATCCCAAAGTGTCCTGGGACATTGGTTCTTTTCTTCTCAAGCCCCCAGCACGGATGTTCCAGGACACCCACCTCCTCCACCCCACATGGCTCCAGGACCCCATCCCCTCCACCCCAAAGCCCCGTGGCCCAGCCCCTTCCCCTCGCTGTGCATCCCATTCCCCCCAGCTCTGACTGGGCAGCAGCTGGGAGCCAGCGCGGTCAGTGCAGCAGGAGGCAGCTGCCAGAGCCCACCATCCCACATCAGTGCTGGCAGGGGCAGGCAGGGAAGCAAGGGCCGTGGGTTAGAAGTTTTCTTTGAAGAATCGGAAGCCGAAGCGCTCACAGTGCATCCTGATGACTTTGGCAAGTGCCGGTGAGCCACAGAAGAAGACCTGGACTTTTCCTCTCTTCTCGTCTGCCACCTTCCCGAACAGCTAGGGCACAGGTGAAAGGAGAAGAGGTGGTGGCACAGCTCGCTCCCACCCCAGCGATGGCAGGATCCCTGCCTGCTTTGGCAGCTGCTGCCCAGCACAACTCAGCCTCCCCACGGGAAGGAGAGCCTTCCCCAGGTCTGGATAGCCCAGTGCACCTCCCACTATGAAGTGGGGCTCTCCCCTAGTGTCCCCCTGAACGAGCAGGCTCGGGGGACCTGGCTCCCTTCCCATGAGCAGGATTTTGGCAGCGAGGCAGGGGCAGCCCTCACCTTGCTCCAGTCTGGGCGGCCGGGCTGGGTCCTGGTGCGCAGCCCTGTGATCGAGTCCCTCTGCTCCTTGGTGGCCAGCAGGTCCAGGGCCATCTGCAGCCCGATGGCCTTCATGTCATTCTTGCTGAGGGCCGACGTCATGTACAGATGCATCTCCAAAAACCGCCCTGGGTGTTTAAGGGGAGTCTGGCTGCAGACACGGGGTCCTGCCCCATATCATGCCCCCGTGGGTGGGGTTGGGTTCTCCTGGGAGTGATGCCAGGCATGGGGCTGGGCACCCCCAGGTCCGAGGGATGTGCTGGCCAGCCCCTGCCTCCTGCTCACCTCCCAGCTCCTGCTCAGCCTGCTCCATCTCCAGCTTGGTTAATAGGCTGACGAACCACTCAAAGTGCTTCTGGTCCCGGTTTATCCAGATGAAGTCAACCTGAAGGACACAGCAGTGTCTGCTTCGGAGCTGGCAGGTAGCATGGGGGCCAAATCCAGCTACCCCCTGCCCCACACCTCCTGGACCGGGCAGGATGCTCACGGGCTCTCCACCACCAGGAGCCTGCAGCCCTCCTGCCCCATCCCCAGGGTAAACCTTGGTCCTGTGCCTCCCTCCACCTGCCCCTACCTTTCTGAGCCTCATCTCCTCGTCCCGCAGGTCCTCACACCACGAGTAGTGGCAGCTGGGGCAGCTCTGCTTTCGCCGGCGGTACCTACATGGGCAGCCCCTCAGACCTTTGCAGGGGGACCCCAAGCACCCGTTCCTCACCAGCTCTGGTGCATGCCCATGGCCAACCTCCTGCCAGCAGGTTTCCCACAGGAGAAATCCCCAAGGGGAAGCCTGACACTGAGGGAAGACCCAGCTGTGGGTCTGGTGGCCACAAGTCCCAAGGTTAGAAGTGAGGAGGGTCAACCAAGAGGTGTGGGAGGACAGGTCTACCACGGCAGACATCACGCCTTGTGCCTCCCAAAGCCACGTCGGGGCTCATCAGGGATTGCAGAGCTCCGCTGGCACGACCACAGCCTGAGCTGCTGCCTGCACCAACCTGTACATGATGCTCTGCAAAATGGAGGCAAAGGGGGTGATGCCAATGCCCGCACCGATGAGGACGGCGTGTTCAGAGGTGAAGATCCTCCGTGTTGGGGTCCCGTAGGGGCCATCTATGTAGCACTAGGAGAGATGAGAAACTGGGGGAGGGGCCCAGCAGCCTGTAGGTGCTAAAACAACTCTTAGGCTGCAGGCAAATGCAGGCTTATAGAGCCCAGACAGAATCTGGGGTCTTTTATAGGAGTTTTATGGGAGCAAAGGAAAAGGAGGGCAGAGTGGGCAGAAGCACGAAGCCCTCCAGCAGTGCAGGGTTTGCATCGGCCCCAGATGGGACCATCCATGCACAGAGGCACACGCGTGGAGTGGCCGGGCACACGAATGGGGTGTCTGGGCACACACACGGCTCCCCCCAGGGATGCTGAGCCCAGCCCTGCTCGCTGGAGCCAGGGAAGGACCAGGGCATCCCTCACCTTGATGCTGCAGAGCCGATGGGTCTCACCCAGCCCAATGGAGACCTGCGAGGTAGAGCGGGCAGTGACCATCTCCTTCCCACCTCTAATCCCTGCATGTCAGGTAACGCTAAACCTGCTCGTTCCCCAGGTTTGGGGTTTGGGTGGGGTTTTTTCCCAGCTGGGTTTATCTGGGCTGTGCACATGCTTCCAGCCCCATCCCTCAGTCAGACCCCAGGCACTGCTCAAGCCATGCACACGTTTCTGGTAGGATGTCCCACCTACATCCAGAGCCAGGAACTTGTCACCTGATGATGTTATCTGGAGTGTACCCAGTTTGAGTATTGATAAAAAGGCAATTATCCAAAACCCCACACAAGCTGGGTGGTAAGAGATTTACAGCCACCGTGATGGCTGAGTGGTGGGAGCAGGCAGGGGGAACCTCGAACCTCTGCTCACTAGGGGACAGATAAGAGCAAAAAGGTGACAGGCAAAGAAATGCATTAAAACTGGTGCATGTAAATGCTTTATCTGCAAGGACTGCTCCTCCAGCCCAGACAGAATCAATATCCTGAGAGGTCTTCACATCAGGGATAAAAGCTGCTAATGGTGGCTCTCAGCACCCTGGCATTGCCACGTTTTATAGCAGAGACGTTTCTTTTAAAAGGGGCTTTTTAATGAGCTTTTGCTCATTTGGGGTGGAAGTGATGCTTCCCCTCGTTTCTCTGGGTTGATCCTCCAGCCACTGCTGTGCTGATGAGAGCAGGGACCCCCTCCCTGCCCCGCCAGCACCAGGGGCTCTGCCGCTGCTCCCTGGGGAGTGCAGGGGTCTTGGCATCATGTGCTCACCCCCCCAGCTGGTGGGTGCTCCTCTCCTGGGGCAGCAGCGCCGGTGGCTTTGTACGATGTCAGCTGAATGGCTCCATCCCCATCAGCAGCCACAGACCCTCCCTCTGAGCCGGCTCTGCTGCAGAGACCTTCCTGGAAGCCAAAGGCCACAGCATCACTGGCTGCGATGCTCACAGGTATCCAATGCCCCATCCAGTGGGGTCATACAGCCTCAGGGTGGGACACGACACCCTCCAAGGCTGCACAAGCTCCTCACAGGGGACATCCTCCACGAGAGGTACCCCCAGCACACAGCCTGGTGCTGTGACCCCAGCAGGAGCCACTTGGCAGAGCACATCCTCCTTTGCTTTTATGGAACTGGCTGGAGACTGACGATCCGGAGAGCCACCCACACATGCCAGATGAAGATGTCACCTTGAGAAACCCACGGTCACACCAGGGGGTCCCCAGCTCGGCAAAGCTACTGACTTGCAAACAGCTGCCAGCAGCGGTTTAAAGTCTAACCTCTGCGTTTGCCTAAACCTGAGCCCTCTCTGCACCAACCTGCGCCCAGCGCCGGCATCTCTTCTCCCTCAGCCTCCTGCTGAGCGGTTTTGGCTCCGGGCTGGGCAATTCGGGCTGCTGGAAGTATTCGTACAGCTTGTTGGTCCACTGGCCCAGCGACCTGATGTGCAGCCAAAGGGTCTCTGCAGGATGAAGCAGAGCAGCGTGTGGGCATCCCACGTAAGGAACTGCCGTGCAGCCCCAGCACCATGGGTACCACACAGCTCTGGGCTCGGGAACCCAGCAGCAATCCCCACCGATGCCCTGCACATCAGCCCCGGGCTTGCAGCAGGGGACTGTTTGCTCTAACAGCCGGGTGAAGCCCAAATCCCAAACCTTGGGCACCCATGGAGTCAGGCAGGGCGTTTGGGTGCCATTCAGTCCCCACACCTTGCTTGAAATAACCCAAGTACCTGCTTTTATACAGGACTTACGTCCAGGCAGAGATGGAGGCAGGTGAGTTGAGGCATGCCTGAGCACACGCTGCCCCGCTCCATGGACACCTCCCTGACCCCCAGGGGATCCAACCACCCCGAGGGGGCTCGTTGTGCGATGCAAAACATCACCCTGGTGACGCAAAGCCAGAGAAGGATTGGTAGTCACCTTGCTGCTCAGGAGCACTGCTGATGGTGAAGGGATGCCACTCGTAGGTGGCGATGGCTGGGATGTTCAGGTAGATGTAGTCTCCAGGCTTGTAGTGGAAAAACTGTGGTCTCTCGATCACCAGGTGAGTCACCTGGAGGAAAAGGAGACCAGAAAAGCTGGGGGCATCCCACTGGTCACTCTCTGCGGGGGTGGTCTTTCTGCAGCCCATGATCACCCAGGTTTGTGCCTCCCATTTTACACAGTGGCCATCACGAGATGAACTTACAGATGTGACCTAAGAAATGGGTATGTTCTCCTATTCACCACGCAGCTTCACTATCAAGCAAAAATCTCAGAGCTGGCCTCAAATAATTTTTTTGAAGAAACTAAGAGTCAAGGAAGTTGTCACTGATTTTTTCATAATTTTCTTGATTTCTTCCATGTCCCACTGTTCCTCTTTTTCCCCTGTGTCAAATAACCAGTGGTTATTTGTATTGCAATGTGCTTTTCCCCAAATTATAAACCACTTTGCAAATATTAAAGGTATTTCTGCAAGCCACAGCACCTTTATCCCCACTCTCTCAGGAGGAGGGGCCCGGGGGGGGGGGAAGGGGTGCAGAGACCCCCGCAGGTGCAGACCTTGGAGGGAAGCAGGTTGGCCTCCACAATGTGCAGCCCCCCAGCACGCCGCCAAGCCAAGCCAAGCCCCTTCTCCAGCGCGAAGAGGCAGCCAGGAACCACAAACCACTTCCAGAAGTGGGGGCCGTGGAGGATGAGGAGGGTCCAGACGGAGATGTAGGAGAGGTGGGTCCAGTAGAAGACCTGCGGGCAGCGAGTGGAGGGGCCAGGCATGAATCAAAAGCAGTGGCGCCAAATGGTGCGTCACGGGGAGGCTGCGCTGGGACACCCCACAGGCAAGGGCAGCCCAAATGACGACGAAAAGCGCAGAAACCCTAAAACTGCGAATCTGAGGAGCGTGGGGGTGTCCAAGAGCGCTATCGGGGGGCACCACACCAGCTCATGAGCTCCTCCCCCACCCATGGGGCAGCACCTGGAGGGGCACCCACACACCAGACCCTCACCCCGGTTCCCCCACTCCCCGAGACAGAGCAGCTCAGGCGCCGCAGTCGCACGGGGCCGCGGCTGGACCCACCTCGAAGTGGCCGCTCCGTCGGACGCAGGGGCTGGAGAAGGCGACCATGGCAGCCAGCAGCCCCTGGAGCGCCAGCCCCGTCTGCGAGGCCGTGCCACCCAGGCCCCCCACGCCGGGCCGGGCCGAGAACAGGTACTCGGTGAGGGCACGGTGCCCGTCCCGCCGTGCCAGCTGGCCTGCGCACAGCCACGGTCACAGTGGGCAGCGGGGCACCCAGCACCCACCCGCTGGGCACCCTCATTT
>JAVJGJ010000060.1:4532787-4549442 GCA_035590215.1 Microhierax caerulescens
GTAACACAAACATTTATTTGCTAAAAACGCTGTGATTTTTGCTGAAAGAATGCAAATAAACTTCTGGCTTTCTCCTGCCTGTCACGAGGCTTCACAACACCTCAACATGTACATAATAAATAAAATTACGTAACTTTTTCAGTTAAAACTTTATTTACGGAACAGCATCTGCACAAGAAATCATGTTTGGAACAAGACTGAAACCACACAAGAAAATTAATTTGATCTTTGATGACAAAGAATGTTCCTCACATGATCAGTTCTCTAACAAGTGAGGTTTTACAGAGACTTTCAGGCAGTGCCTGAAGTTTTCTGATTTCATAATTTAGATGAACAATCTTAATGACTAAAAATTAACCTGAGAACAGCGGGAAAAAAAAAATAAAAATGTCAGCTACATTCCTATTCAAGCCATGGGAGAATCTGAAAATCTAAGGAATCTCAAAGGGTTTACAGTGAACAACATATACAGATTAATCAGGTTTACCTGTGGAGCCACAAAAAAAAAAACCCATCCCCAAACCCACACTGTAATCCAGAAGCTAAAAAGCCTCTCTGGTTCCTACACGGCGATTTGTCATCTCAGGAGGATAGATGTGAATTGGAAAGAGAGGAAGACAACCAGGGCTGTCAAGAAAAATATTGATTTGTACTCAGCTGTCTTCTTTAAAATTGCCTCCAAACCTCCCCAGAATAGCAACTCATGCAGGAGCAGAAGGCCCATCAGTGGCGACTTGACGTCGCATCCTCTTGCCCGTAGGCTCGCCAGAGCGGCATCCCATCCACTGACAGGGCACTTACCACCCCACAAAAGATGCTGCCGCACCGAGTGCTGTCACCTGGGAACTCAAAGGCATAGCTATCACATGGGCTGATCTCTCAAATGCGTAAAGAAAAAAAGACACTTCCCCTCCTCTGTATCAATAGAAAACATTTATAAATGCTACTATCAAGTAAACTGCCAACAGAATAGAAATATTATAAACTCTGGTGGCACCTGCAGGTGCCTTCTGCTCTTTCCAAATGTTCCTTATGCCTCAGTTAGCAACAGCGCTGCAACTTCTACCACGCTGGGAGCAGCGCACATCAACAAGGAAAGGTTCCAGGTAATAGATGCCCTTTAACAAGTTCACCTCGCGTTGCCTTCTGGCATGAATAGTGTCTTAACAGTTTATTCGGGTAGAGCCTTGTGCAGACAATTTAGAAGTTCTTTTGCTACACAGGAGGCAAAGCCTAGTATTATTTTTATTTCTGTAAATTTGTCTGTAATGGTTAAATATTTAAAATACATATTCTGTAAAAAGGCACACAGAAGACTGTGTGCAAAGGCCATAGATTTATTCTAGTTCATTCAATCTCTCAGCAAGAACGTAAAGTTTATTGGCCTTCTCTAACGAGCCGTTGCTCAGCAAACAAAGGGAAAAAGGTGGTTTATGCAGCACGACTAACACCAGCAAGGGCTTCCCGCGGGCACACGGACAATTACCCACCAGGCAGAGCCCTCTGCACAGAAATACCCCATCTCCCCTGCACCCGCTCCTTTCAAGGGTTAGAGAGTGATACGCTATGGAAGAACATGAGCTCAGAGTGGAATAAATTGACGATCTTTCCTCAGGTCTGTAACAGCGGTCATTGACGTGTTCCCCCCTCCTCGACTGCCCGGGCTAGCAGGCACCAGCAGCATATGGCCACGCAGCCAGCTCCCCGTCCTGCTCGCTCCCCTGCGGGCACACTGAACTCCCACAGACCATATCCCTGACAAAGCCTTGACTTAAGCAAGAAGAGGAGTCCCGATACCATTACCACTTCCAGCAACAACAGCCTAACGCACCAGTACTAAGCAAACGCCTGTGGTTTGGGGCATAACCAAACACTTCCCTTGAAACGAACGACAAGCTTTGAAACGAGAGAATAATTTGAAGACATGGTTAGAAAATGCAATAAGGAAAATGAAATTGTAAGGCAACATTAGTCACGGGAGAGGACGACAGTGGGGAGAAGTCAGTCATCGCTTTGCGCTCTGCCTCACTTGGTGGCACAAAAGCTCAAGCGTTCACACCAGATCGCTGCTTTTAAGCGCTGCAGAAGCACTATTTCGCCTTGCCACTTCCGAAAGAGGTGAACATTGTGATCCTTTAGGCCCCTCATGAGGTGATGGAGTAAGAACCTTAACCTACAACTGAGAGGACATAAATATATTTTCATAAGCACACAGAAGCTACGTGGCTTCTGGGCACTTGCAACCACCTTTTAACAAGAAGCGTTAGATATATTCTCTTCAATGTTTCCTAATGCCATTAGTTTCAGTAGTATAACGATAGTCCCTTTAAATTTTTTTTTTGCTATTCCACATTTTAATTTGGTGAGGAATTGTATACGTAGCTAAGCAGGTCAGCATCCCCTTTACGGGTAATTCTCATGCTTCCTATCTGTTTTCACATGCTCAGCACCACGAATTAAGTACAGCACAAACCACGGCGGATCCTGAGAAACAAACAGGCATGTGAGCCCAGCACCAGCGCAGGGCACAGCCAACTGCCCATCCGTCTGCAGGGCCCAGGCGTGTGTCAGCCACACACTGAAAAACCAATTCCATTTAAATGTTGGTGCTCTGGGGGTTCTCTGCCATCACAAGTGAAACACCATAAACCTGAGCCATTTCTGGGATGCAGGATCCAAGTATGAAATCACTGCAATCACAATTTGCTGCAATTAGGGCAGAGAATTACACAGCGGCAGCCAGGATGTGTGACCAGCAAGAAATGACCGCTTCCACCACACCACGGGTGTCCAGTGCCGCCGCTATGGGCTGTCCCCTTCACAAATCCCCCGGGCAAGTCACCTACAGCCCTTCCAAACCCCCCCGAGGTACTTTTTACTGTGCTTTTGCAGGGACTCTGGTCAAGGGGTCAAACCAACCCTGCTACCTGTAGGTAAAGGGCGCACGTCAACGAACACCTTTAGCTCCTTTAAAGGTGCACACTGGAACAGTCTTTCCAGCAGTCCCAGCGCCTCACAGCACAAGTACGTTGCATTTGGGGTGTGCAGGGGGGTTTGTCCCAGCAGTACGTGCTAGGGGTGTGATGGGTGAGAAGGGGGACCCAGCGCCACCTTTGTACTGCAGTCACTGCCACAGACAAGATCATCCAGGTCCCGGCACGCCGAGGAAACCAGCTGAACGGCGGAGCACGGATTGATGAGGGATGCTGAGGCAGAGAGCTCCATGCATGCACCCATGCCTGACACCCTGTCCAAGGGACCAACAGTAACCTTAGCTGGTTACACCGTGATTTACTTCACTCTTGACTCTTAAGTACGTTAAAAGAATCAAATGATATTGCCCGTCATTAGCTACTGCTTTTAAAGTGATTGTTCTGGTTAACATTTCCTTTAGGAAATAAGAGGGTAAATTAGAGGTGGCTGCAACCTGTATCAAATTGAGAATGATTTAGTGCAGCAATAACCCAGCTATTAGCTCTTATCCACAGCCGATTGCTAAGGAAGATCCTGGAAGAATTTTGAACTAACAAGTGGTAGCTAGAAGAGCGCAGGATTGCTTCTCCCAACTATAGCTAGCAGTATTCCCCTGGTTAAATAAGATAACACATTTGAAATGCTTAAATAAGGTAATGGTGCTGAATGGTTACATAAGATAATGCATCTGAAATATGAGGAATAAATTTAAATTTGTCATTTAAACATGTCAGAGAACCAGCCTTCACACAGAGTGCTCTGGAGCATTTTTCTTCACAGACCACAGACACCACATTACCACCGTTCCGAGAAGGACCGTTCGCATCAGTATGCTCCAGTAAATAGGTCTCCACTCTTCCTGTGACCTTTATAAAGAAGCCACACCACTCTTGTCCAAATTTAATGGCATTTTTCATCACCTGTGACTTGACACTACGTACAGCAATAGGAAAGGACAGAAATACAAGAAAATTATGTGAAGGGGGAAAAAAAATGACATCATGAAAATCGGACATTAGAATTTCGCTATTGCAATGGGAGAGGAAGCGTGCAAAAGGTGTTAAAATTCAGCTTTCTACTTGATAGTCTCAGCAAGTTTGGTCCAGAGGAGTGAGCACATCACAGGAATGGCTGTTCTCCAGGCAGCGATGACTGCAGTGGGGTCCTTTGACAGAGAATGCTGGGCTTGCATTGCCTAAGGAAAAATGGACTGTGAACATTTATATTTAAAGAACAGTGGGAATAAAATCTGGGAGACATTAGCAGCAACTGACAGGAAAAAAAAGCTGTCTGTGGGTACTGGAAAAGATGAAATCTGCACTGAAACCTAGCTGTGCAGGCGCAGTGACTGAACCCTCAGCTTCTCCCACTGTGGAGCTATTTCTGGGCTTGGAAAGAAATCCTCTAGAGGGAGTCAGAAAATTGTTTAAAGCATTTTTTTTTTCCCTTTCAGTCTGATAGTATCAAAAGACCAGGGGACGACAAGCCATTCCACAAAGAAAAATAGTAATTAAAAGAACTTTGCTTCGTTAAATGAGGAATATTTAGAGCACAGCAGAGGCAAAAGGCTTATAGAGCAAACAGAAACATTTACACGCAGAGAGGCACAGGCACTGGTGCGGCAAACTGCAGACCAAAGGGGAATCTGCCTCTCCAGGGAACTTCAAAGAAAGACATTTTCACCTGTCAAAGAGATTTTTTGAAATAAAATCCATGCAAGGCAGAGGAGCTTTAGGGATGAAAGGCTTGCAGCGACAGTGCCAGGGTGAGAGTAGCCAGAGCAAAGCGAGGGTGCGGGAGGCGGAGGGTCAGCCTGCCAAGGTCGGGGCAGCAGCCGGCACCGTACTCCTTCCAGAGCTGTGTGCATCAGCACTTCTGTGCTCCTGGTTCAGGCACCAGATACAGCAGTAAATTTTTAATTAGACAGCAGTATGGCCACCATAGCGTTACTGTTTGTTCAGGGAAGTATTTTCAATAATTTTAAATCGGAAAGTTGTTTTAGGTCCTTTAAAAATCACAGCCATTGTAAATCAGCAGGGGAAATGCAGTCTCGCTTTTTCCCCAAAAAAATTATGAACAATTTCATTATATCCAGAATTTATTATCCACAGTTTGACAGGACACTTTTAACCTATTACAAAATTTATGGTTCCGATTTCAATAAGATTCTCCAGCTATTTATGTGTGCGAGTAGTCCCAAAAAAATCAATGGGAATGCATATGTGAAAGTGGGATTTCTGTTCTAGAAAAATGCTACATTATTCGTTTGGTTTTGGACAAAAAAATACCTGAATTAGGATGACAAGTTGATATTGCAAAACTAACAAAATCGAAAACACATGAGAAAACAAAAGTTTTCTTTTAGAGCTTCAAAACAAATTTACCAGAACATTTCTTTTACTTTGATGCCTGCATTTCAAAACAGGGAGAACAGACTGGCCCAGCTACCAGCTCACAGCATCCGAGGCCCCGCTGTGGCAGGGAGCAGGGGCAAGGGGCAAGGGCTGGCAGCAGTAGCCATCACGTACCCACCGCGAGCACCCGAGCAGTAACTCCCGCAAGCCAACGCCGGACCCACAGGGAAGGGAACACCAGAGGAGCTGTGACCAAACAGCAATTCCCTGGGGTCAGCAGAGCTGTTCCAAATGCGGCACCTAGCTGGAACTGCTGAAAGAAGAACCACCTCAAAATAACAGCATCTGAAGTCTGAAAGTCAAACAAGACCCTTTATGCTATCAAATGTAAAGCGAGCTGGAAAATGCAAACCAAAACATGCTTTTGATTTTTGAAGATTTTACATTCCCCACTCCCCCACCCTCCAAAACATTACCGGAACACCTAACACATTAATTTCATATCAAAGCATCTGTTTTTTTGAAACTTCTATCCAAACATTTCTGCCCATTCCAGTTTAGTCCCTAAACCAAATCAAGTGAGAACTTGATCTTGAGAGGTTCCTCTACCAGCAGAGCAGTTTGAATGAAGATGGCATCCGCTCCAGACAAAAGGCTGGACTTTTTACTGCATTCCTCTCAAAATACAATTTCTTTTTGTTGAGACCACTGGCAGCTCAGGCTCTGGCCTACCTTTCAGGTCAGTTAAAAGACAGCTAATTTAAAAACATAGGCTCATCCCTTTAAAACAAGTCTCACTCAGCAATGAATCAGGCTTGACACTGCTGTCAGCAGCGGACGGAGTGCAGCAGTACTCCCAAGGGCTAGAGACGGCAGTACAGATGCAATGCTTACAGAACTGGAAAACAGAAGGAAAAGGCTAACTACAATATTTAATTCTGGGAACGCCACACTAGGGGCTGCAGGTTGCCACATTACTTCTGCACGCACAGAGAAGTAAGCTTAGGGACTGGGCTATTGCAGTGGGACTCCCATCCTCTTGGTCCTCCCTATTGGCATTGAGAACCCCTGAGGACCATGCAGCTGTTCCCCTGCACGCATCAAATCCCCCAGCTCCAGGAGAGGTTTCTGGCACCGCATGGTTTGTAGGACCACAGAATCACAGACTGCTCAGGGTTGGAAGGAACCTCTGGAGATCTAGTCCAACCCCCTGCTAAAGCAGGTTCTCCTAGAGCAGGTTGCAATTGTGTCCAGGTGAGTTTTGAGCGTCTCAGAGCGGACTGCACAGCCTCTCTGGGCAGCCTGTCCCAGTGCTTGGTCTCCCTCAAAGTAGAGAAGTTCTTCCTCATACTCAAATGGAACTCCCTGCTGCAGTTCATGCCTGTTGCCCCTTGTCCTGCCACGAGGCACCACCGAGAAGAGCCTGACCTCATCCCCTTGACACCTGCAGGTAAGATATTGATAAGATCCCCTCTCAGTCTTCTCCAGGCTACGCAGCTCTCTCAGCCTTTCCTCGTAAGGGAGATGCTCCATCCTCTCATCGTCTTTGTAGCCCTCTGCTGGACCCTCTCCAGTAGTTCCCTGTCTCCCTTGAACCGGACTCAGCACTCCAGATGCAGCCTCACCAGGGCAGAGCAGAGGGGGAGGATCACCTCCCTTGACCTGCTGGCCACACTCCTCCTTAAGCACCCCAGAATCCATCTTGGCCCCAAGGGCACGCTGCTGTCCCATGGGCAACTTGCTGGCCACCAGCACTCCCAGCTCCTCTCAGAGCTTCCTTTCAGCAGGTCAGCTGCAGCCCGTCCTGCTGCGTGGGGTTGTTCCTCCCTACGAGCAGAGCCCTACACTTGCCTTTGTTGAACTTCATGAGGTTCCTCTCCACCCAGCTCTCCAGGCTGTCCAGGTCTTGCTGAAGAAGGTCTTCCGGGTTATCAGCCAGTTTTGTGTCATCAGTTTTGTATCATCAGCAAACTTGCTGCGGGTGGACTCTGCCCCTCCACGCAGGTCATTGATGAATAAATTGAACAAGACTGGACCCAGCACTGAGCCCTGGGGAATGCCATGAGCTACAGGCCTCCAGCTAGACTCTGCACCGCTAATTGCAACCCTCTGAGCTCTGCCATTCCAGGAGTGGAATCCAATGGAGAAATGACTTCCCAGGAACAATCCATGTGTGTCTTTCCCTTTCTGATGTCTACCTGGTGACTGCTCAGCCAAAGGAATTGCCAGGTTCTTCTCTGTGACAGCTCAGCACACACCTTTGCTGCCAGCACAGCACAGGCTGCAGGGAGCTCCCCCAGGAACCGTGCTCAGAGCCCCAGTGCTCACCCACCAAAGACGTCCTTCTCCAGCCATCACCAGTCAAGACAATCCTGACAATACTTATTCTGTATGTTATTCTGACTTTTTACTTCTTTTGACTGTGGTACACTTGAAACAATCTCTGGATTACTGCCAAGCATGCTTCTTCCTTGAAATATATAGCCCCCTACTCCCTCAAACAAACAAAAAAAACCCCAAATAAACAAAACCCCAACAAAAAAAACAATTAAAAAACACCCTAACCCCTTCCCAAAAAATCCTCAAACCAAACAAAATCAACACCCAATTTTTACGAAAGCATTTTGTTCCAACTCCTCAGTTTCCTCTTGGTTGAAGGAAAGAATATTATGATGCATCTTGCAAAACACATCACACCTTTGTAACGCTGTATTATTAGCAAAAATAAGTGTTTGACTATGCCTGGATTTTGCACCAACAGAACTAACTACATCTGTTTGAAAACAAATGCAGTTAATTCATAAAACTTGCTAGTATCAGTGTAATTACATTAGTATAAACTTACTGATATAGTTCATGAAATCACTTAACTACTGTGCTTAAATGCATGCATAATTGTGCTTAAACCAGCTCTAAATTTGACAAACATATGCCTGACATTTTTAAAGTGCTAGTAAAGAGTATGTTCAAATGAACCCCTTAGAGATCTCAAATCTAAATTAGGAATGAGAGATAACAGGAACACGGAGATGGCATTAAATTCCAGAAAATACACTCAGGCCTCAAGCCTAACGATTTGCCAATACTCGAAATTTCTTGCAGCTCTGCTTGCTATTTGGTGTTACAGAGCATTCTGCGCTGATAAACAGAAGAATTTGTTAGGAAACAACTGGTATTTAGCAGCTCTTAGGAAATAGGTTTGCTGGGACGCAGAGGGAGTGCACATGCGGTCAGTCAGCCCCAACAGCTGCTGCACCTCTGCCAGACTCTACACTGGTATGTTCTACCTAATCATTAGAATTAATTTGCTCTTTTCTCCCCCTGCTACTTGACTATGCTGATGACTGCTACAAACAAAGCTGCTCATGTCTCTGAATTCCTAGCTCGTCTACACCAGAGGAACAATGGTACAAAATACGCTCTTGGAGAGGCTGCTTCGGCCAAAACAGAGATAAAAGGTGGAAGAATGGAGTAAAGGTTCCATAAAGCATCACAGGGATTGCTCAGTTTGAGATTAAGACCCAAATTTCAATTGCCCCTGATACAACTCTTAAAACACACAACACGGCAATTGCTAGAACACGTGGCACACCACCACAGAGAACTATCAGATGGCTTACCAGAATGATGACTGTTTCAAATGTCACAAGGCAGTTTGCCTTACCATTACTTAAAACAGCTTAATCATAAGGCATCTCTACACTGCCCCATCCCTGGAGGTGTCCAAGGCCAGGTTAGACAGGGCTGGCAGCAACATGGCCTAGTGGAAGGTGTCCCTGCCCATGGCAGGGGGGTGGAACTAGGTGATCTTCAAGGTCCCTTCCAACCCAAACCCTTCCACAATTCTCTGACTGCAAGTACTCTGCTCTCTTAACAGGCGCTCAAATGCAAAATCCTTAATGCACTGAGATGAGTTTCAAATGTGGATGGCACTCTAGGAATTCCTGAATAGAGGGAGTTTTGTTGTTTTTTGAGGGGTGGTCGTGGGTGGTGGGTTTTGGTTTGTTGGGGTTTTTTGGTTGGGGAGGGGGTTAGTGGCTTGGTTTTGGTTTTTTGGTGTTACCTTTGCTTTTTTTAACATATGGGACCTTCGAGGAATGAAGACCTTAAATACCTGGAATGTTTGGACAACAGAAACAGCCCACAGGACAGACACACACAGCAGGCTGCTCAAAGAAAAAATTCCAAATTGATTAATTTGGGGAAAAGATCAAAAAAGGTGTTGGTTTTTTTTTCCCTTTTCCTTTATTCCCCAAATTTCTTTTATATACCCTAAAAACATTTTGTTTAAAAGGGAAAAAAATTTTCCTGCCTGCTGAGATGTTACATTGGATGTTTAAGTTTTCTCTCCCACAGGGCATGCATGGTCAGAATCTGAGGGAGATTGTAGCAAAATTTGCTCTGCAAAGGAAATTGCTTTACTACAGGTGGCTTAAAATTATCTGGTTTCTATTTATGTTCATTAACTCAAATACCTTGGGAGAAGTAATGTTGGCCGAGACTTCACATCCTTGCCTTTTTAAGTAAGGGTTTCCAAAGCTGACAGCCCCCTATCTCTGGGTTATTCACTCTCCCAACAGGAAAAAAAAACCAAAACAACATATTTCTGAAATTATAAAGAGGATTTGTTTTCCATCCTCTTTTTTTAGGCATCATGGCATTTTTTTTTTTAAATGACATTACAAACCACTTCTCCCCATTCTGATATATGCTATAAACAGGAACAGCAGCTTTATAAGAAACATCCACAGAAATAATAGATCGCAAAGGAATGAGAGAACTGGAGATAACAGGAACCATGAAGAAATTATTTTAGAAGGAACAACAAAAAAAAATTATTCTTATTTGATTTCCCAGCCATGAGTTGTCATCATTCCCCAACCCCCTCAATTCTAAGGTCTGCATCTCAACCAGCTAAAAGCTATTAAATAGTCAGAGAATTAGCTTTGGACCCATGTGTATATTAGAACATCTGAAGGGAAATTAGGCAAATAATCACTTTTTATTCAGAAGCCTAACTCAATTTTAATATTAGAAGAGTACTACTTACTTCCAGTCCCACCAGTTTTCCCAGAATCTCCACCCTATTAAACTTGCTTGGCAAGATATTGACTGACAACACATTTCCCCAATGAAGCACAGGTTACAAATCACTTGATCATCGGCATTCTTTGGCAGAGTGTTCCTGAGAGTGTTTCACAGCCTGCTGAGGAATCTAGGAGCTGATTAATGCTTCTGTAGGTATGCCCAATCTATACTGGTAACCCCTTTTTGGGGACATGAGGCCACAAAATCACATCTGGAGAACTCTTAATGTTCCACAGACTGCTCAATCGCTCTGTTCCTTCTTTTTGCTTCTACTTGAGTGCTATGGCTAGTCACTCCTGTCATTCTCAAATCTTTTGCTTCTATGATCTGCCGAAGATTGGTACCAGTGGAATAATAAATTGTGTAGAAGGCAATGAAATAATACTACTTTTGGATTTTCTAACAGCAACGTTACAAAATAGCCAAGCCAGTTATTTCTGCTCAGGAACAACACATCAGCAAGTCATGGGGTACTGGTAAAAGGAAATTTCAATGCAAAAGCCTTAGGAACGTGTTTATATAAAATAATGTTACATTTAAAGACAGCCAGAAACACCTTTCTTTTATGCAAATTTCATAGAATATGAATCCCTCCTGCTCCAAACTTTTGTACACTAAGGATTTTACCTTATTAATTACTTTTACTTCTTAAAAACAAGTATAGCTAGCAAAACTTATGCTGTGCTTTATGCACGTAGCCCCTAGGCAAAAGTCAGAATAAAATCTGCTTTGGGCTCTATGCGTGAAAGATTAAGAAACTCTGTTTCTAGAAATCCAGCAATACAGAATTCCAGAGCCAGAAATACAAGATAAGACCCTGGAAAAGGCAGTGAATATGGCCAGAAAAATGTTAATGCTAACAAAGCACTGCAATAACACATCTTTTGTTGGGCAACAAGTTAAAAGCACTTTAACACAGATGACATTCACCAGACAGTCACAGCCATCCACACAAAGAGAAAACTGTTTTGTTGTTGTTTTTAGAATATCTGACTATGTATATCAGGCAATGCTTTCGTTTTAGTGCTAAGTTAAAGCCACAGTGACAGCTAAGTCACATATACTTATCCTGAAGCAAGAATAAACGGGAAGGTTAAAAATACTGTGGCACTTCATAGCTGTTGTTTGGAAGACAGGCTGCTGTCTAGATACACATTTAATGTTCATTCTTTTGCCTTGAAAGAAAGGCTATTAATGCTTTTAATCACTGCTATTAATGAACAAATAAAAAGCAGGTATGCTCATCACATCAAAAAAAAGCTTCATAAGGCAAGCTAGTGGTAGGTTAATCCAAACCCAGTCCTTTTTATCAGTTTTACCGGATAAGCAAGTGGCTTCTGTTCTGCTACTCACCATTACAGGATATTCCCTGCAATTTTAGTTATGAAATCAAGACTATGGGACCTCATTTACCAGCAGGTAGTTGAATCCACCTCCCTCATTTGAGCGCTTCCCCAGTGTTCATCTCACATCAGCAGCACATTTTCCTCACCTCAGGGTTCGGTTCTTGTGAACTCTCTCTTGGGGAGAGCAGGCAAGAAGGGCAGTGGTACGGCTGCAGCCCACTTGCAGGCCCTTCCAAGCAGTGCGATTCCACAGGTCTGTACAACTGCAATCACGTCCATGTTGGTTTACTTGCTCTCTGTGATCAGTCACCTTTTTATTGCTGTTTGAGGTTCTGCATGGAGCAGCCTGGTTAACTCAAAGCCTGTTTCCAAAGGCTCCTCAATACACAACTGTGCTCTCTGACCTTCATTTGCTCATGAGCCTCCTGCACCTGGAGGTGACATGGTCCAGTTTTGGTCACGGTGATACCAAGGATATGGACCCTGCTCCTTCTGCTGCCTTTTCCCTTGGCACAGCTCATTACAGTCCTCATCTTAAAATGATCTGGAAATCCTCAGATTTACTGGTCTCCCGCTGAAATGATGGTACCTGTCAAAACGACTGCTTGGGCCCTTCTTCAGTATAATGTCTTCTACTCTTCATATAGGATACCTAACAGGTACCAGTACAGGCTGGTAGCAAGGAACTCTTTGACTTTAGGATTACCCCGCTGAAAGGAACTAAGCTGGACAGTAAACTACAACTTACCAAGAACTGATTTGTCAAGAGGAGGGACCCCTTGGAAAACTATGGCATCTCTCAGGGATCCAAGACTGGAGGTGAACAAAGAATTGCCAAAGAAACTATAAAATTATAGCTAGAAGGGCAGGACAGACCCACTTAACCCCTGTGGCGAGGTGGACTTGCCTGTATCAAAACCTCAAGATGCTACGGACCTGACTTGCCTAAACAGAGGGCTTTCCAAGGAGATCAAAGAGGACAGCAACACTATGGATCTCAAGAGAGTTTCTTCCACAATTTCAACACTTTAACCAGCAACTAAAAACAACGGCTTTCTGTGTATGTGATCAACTGTGCTGTAAATTCAACCGTTCACTCCCTCAGTCAGGCCTCAAGTTAGCTGCAGGGGGATTCTCTCCCAACAGGATTGGGCCACAAGAAGAGGTGGCCAGAATGGAGGTAAAGGAGACTGTTCATGACAAAGGGAACAATGTACATGCGCATCTAATCTAGACTTAAGGGGAGTCCCTGCACTTTTTTTAATTAAAACACTTAGAGCTTAATGTAGAGGATTCAGTAACAGGACCTTTTGGCAGGAATCCGTAAGATATCCCTTTAAAAAAAAATATAACGCAAAACACTATCTATACAGGTATTTCTAGACTCCCATTCCTCCTTTATTATGGACTTTTTTTGGGTGGAGTTTAGATGTTTCTGCAGTACCACGTTGTTCCATGATTATAAAGTGAATTTATGACAGAAGCAGCCCTTTGTAGCGAAAAAAAAAAAGTAATTAAAAAATAAATTCAAGTACCCCTTTGCTAAAATTAACTTCCTATCCCTAGTTTTAAGTCCCACCTATGCTTCCCTTGTGTTCAGAGATGCTGAGTAAAGACATGTTTGAGAGTACTTACAGAAGGGAGGTGGAAAGCTGGAACAAGCTGAAGATTAAATCAAGGGGAAGATGTTTTGCTGGTGTCTGTGAAAACTAGAAGCTGGTAAGCCACTGTCTTCATTTTAGAGGAACAAAAAGCCACCCTCACTACTCATCCCAGCTAGTAAATAATACATCAGAATCCCTCCATTTTACCTCACAGAATAAAACAAGGGGTCCTCAAACTACGTCTCACGGGCTGGATACAGCCCCCCAGGGTCCTCAATCCGGCCCCCCGATATTTACAGACCCCCCCCGCCCCCCTGCTGGGGGTTGCAGGGGGGGAAACCAAGCAGCCACAGATGACAGGACTGCCTGCCACTTAATCCACATGCCAGCCTCCTGTTTAAAAAGTTTGAGGACCCCGGAATAAAAAAACAAGGGTGACTTCTTTGTATTATTGTACTGTCCTTGTATTAATACTGTTCCTGGTACTAGAATTTATCCTAAGTAACCTGCAATGCAGAGATGTATCTTCAAATACGTATGACCAAATATATCAGTGTTTTAAAAGTTCACAAACATACTAATTAATACAAAACACTCATGTCATTTGACTTCCCACTTGCATAATCACTTGACCTGAACCTGCGTGTGAATTAGATACAGGCACAGCACAAACAAGTATGGCTCATCTGCATCCACAAAAGCTCAATTTGCATGAACGGCCATTGCAAATGAGCAGGTATATTTGTCATACAGCTCCATGTACCTCCACATGCTCCTTCAGCCCTTATGTATTTTCAGGATCTGACCCTGTAAGTCTACCTGTTTCTTCAGATGAATGCTTACCGTTCCTTATAAGCACACAATTATGCTGGCTGCCATTCCTCTGTTTTCTGATGCCTGTATTAAGATACCCCTTGACTGCCAAATTAACTTTCTTAGTTGTTTTCACACAAATTAATTTGAGTTTCAAATGTCTGACTGACCTGCAGAACTGTGTCAGAGAAAAACAAAGAGTGGCCACAAAATTTCCACATACAGAAACAAGATTTGAAAATGCAACTCTACTTGTTTTGCCCATGCTGCAGTGACTTCTAGAACTCTCAACTACCAGAAGAATTTAAAACGTTAATAAACCACAAACATCCATTTCCTATGGCTTTCCACTCATGAGGCTAAGATAGGAAAGCAAATATTTAAGGAACAATGACAGAAAAGAGTACATTTTTAAAATAACTGTAAAAACAGTAGAAGTAGACGTAAGAAAATAAACAAGGTTATATCATTTTGTATTTTCCAGAAAGAAGCTATTCATGAAGTATGGAGGAAAGAAGACAACTGTATTTTATCCCTCCCCTCATGGGGCTTTTAAATATACACAACATATCGCAAGCTCTGGGAATTTTCAAAAAGAATAATGCAGCACATAAGCAGTAATAACATTCAGAGCCTCTGAATATTTCCCTAGCTCTCTCCAAGCACACATTCCAGCATAAAGATCTGTGCTTTGAGCTTCATTCAGAAGACACACAGAATGCTGAGGCACTTTGTACAGCTATTATCTGAAAAGTCTGACCCCGCAACAAATGACACTATAGAAGAAAGCTAAATTACAAAAACTTTATTTCAGCATTGTATGCTCAACAGGGTGTTTTGCATATCTGACTAAGCAGCCAATTTGCTGCTAGGTAAGCAAAGAATTTCCAATTCTGTTTGTACAACGCTGAACTCTAACACACAAGAGGGTGAACTGTGAATATTCTGTGAAGCAAATTTGATTAAATCACTATTTTTGTAATGCATTTCTGTAAAGTAAAAGCACTTCCATTTACCCAAATGTCAATGTTGCTTTAACAGAAATGGGAATACATGATCCATATAAAGAAAAACAAACATACAGGGCCTAGACAGCCTGTTCCTTTTTGAAGTGAAGTCTTTTTATGCTTAGCAGATGACAAATCCTTTTTGGTATTTCAATATTTAATATCCACCGCTTACTCCTAGGTTTTGCTTTTGTTGTATTTAAAAGAAAAGAAAATAACATGTCATTTTCCAAGGCCTAGAATAGTAGTACTGCACTCAGTATGGATAGCAATTAGTAACAAGAAATCCTTCCTCTCTTTTTCTACTCAAATCTTTTCTGTCCCCTCCAGCATTTTTTTCAGTCTGAAAACACTTGCAAGATTTTGCTGGGTCCACTATTGGCAGTTTGCCCCTCACCCACTACAATACTCTGGGACCATGTAGATGGGGAGGATGGATTTCAGGCACTTGGCCCACTGACTCACTCTTCAATGTATCATCTGATACACTTACACTTCTTTCTGTTGTCTCTAAGGTTCAAGATTCAGCAATGAAACCTTGATCCCTGATGTTGCATCACCCAGGATAAAAAAAGATCAGAGAAGTGAATAAAAATATAATTGGGCTTGTTAGCAAAGAATAAGTTCAGAGAAGAACCGCTAAGACTTATCTTTGTAATCGATCTCTTCATGTGTATAGGCACTTCACAAAAAGGAAGGCTGAAAAGGGATAAAATTCCTCTCTCTACATACCTAATGGATAAGCATCAGAGCAGCAATTCTATTTCATCTAACAGATGCTGCAACTACAAGGATACAGACAAACCACCATGAAAAAGTTAAGATGTCTTGTAACCACGAGAGACTTTTGAACAGCCTCTACATCTTCCCCAGTCCTGTTTCCAGTTCGAGGCCACTGAACTTTGCCATGCTGATCACACCTCCCTCTAGGAATAGTTTTTCACAGACACATTTATCATCCAAACAGAGACCCTCGTTGAGGGGAAAAAACTGCAGCTACTTATTATTACTGTCACTTCAGTCACATAAATACTGGACGGAAAGAACAAGCTAAGTAACTCTACAGAAAATAATCTAATGGTTGCAGAGAAATTACAAGGCGAACATGAGTCAACAGTGTTTATTTTGATGGCAGTGCTGCACTTCATGCGGACCAAAAACAAATATAGCCCAGGTTTCAGCTGGAGCACAGCACCCAGCTTTGGAACGTTGTGCCTTAAGAAAGAGGTGTATCTAATACACACTATATACAGAAAGCCAGTAAGAATGATCAGATGTTCAGTAAATAACCTACAAGGAAGAGCTGAAGAAACAGAGGAGGCTGGCCTGAAAAAGTGACCACAAAGTCAGTAAGTACTAAGTGTTGGGAGGGGAAGGGAAAAAAAAAAAAAAAAAGAAAAAAAAAAACAAACAAAAGGGAAATAATTTTTTCGTGTTCCACCCCAAAAAAAGAAAAAACAGGTTTAAACC
>JAVJGJ010000060.1:4549542-4560418 GCA_035590215.1 Microhierax caerulescens
CCTTAAAAAGTGACCACAAAGTCAGTATGTACTAAGTGTTGGGCGGGGAAGGTAAAAAAAAAAAAAAAAAGAAAAAAAAAAAGAAAGAAAAGGGAAATACTTTTTTCCTGTTCCCAGCCCATATGAGAAGAAACAGGTTTACACCGCAGCAAGAAAGATTCAGGTTACATGTTACGACCAGCAAGAATGGCAAGGAACTAGAGCAAATTATTGGGGCGCAGAAAGGTCAGTATTATTTACTTCCAACAGCAGCCTACATAAACATCTGTTAGGAAGAAAGTTATGTGTAGCTGACCCTGCCCTGATAAAGTATGGACTAGATGTCGCCTTCTGTACTTATGAGTCAATGTTTGATTATTTCATATTCTATCATTATTTCTTTCTTTTACTCTAACGTCTATAAAGTCTAGTCATTGACTCATACCTAGTCCTGGGATACGATACACATGTGACAGTAATTCCACAAAGTGCAAAAAAAAGAAATGTAAGAGGCAACAGCAGAGTAAGGCAAGGCAGGGAGGCCCAAAGAAACAGCAAGACACCAGTGACAGTCCCAACAGCACATCAAAAAAGAATTCTGAAAACTTTTGCAGTCATCGTAGTAAAGGGAAATTAAGGGTTACTTAGGAGAAGGGTTTTTTTACAGGATACTCCTCCTTGTATGAAAATTACGGTTTTAAATGCAACATGCAGACAACAGAGGCTGGGCACACTATATCAAGCAAAACTGGCGGCTGACTAAGGAGAAGTGATGAGAAGTAAGGCAGGGTGGGATCTGAGATATGGAAAAACACTTCCTATTGAAAGCAAGAGAGCATAGCACAAGAAAGGGATGAAATATCAAACTACCATTCTGTACAACACCCTCTGCAGCATCACTCAAGCATCACTCAAGCATCCACACAAACACATGATGAAATTTGTCAAGTTAGAGAAAACAATGTTGGAAGGAGTGATTAATTAGATGGTGAGATGTTGCCTAAGTTTTCTCATGTGCAGATGGCCAGTGACCTCATCATTTAAGCTTTCACGTAGAAAGAAATATGGAAGTTCAGACAGCCCTAGTCAGAATTAAAGAAAAATCTTATTTCAAAGATGATGCCCAATTTTAATTTGCATGATAAGCAAATAAGGCTGTTTGATCTGCTGCAACTAAGACAGTGAAGGAAGACTGGCAGAGGAAGCGAATCTCCAGTTTAACTGTGTGATGTGTACGCTGATGCCTCATTTACACAGCCACCTTCAGAAAGACAAAATGAGATTTTAAATTGTGACAGAAAACAGAACTAGGTAACACCAGAACTTCTGGTATGACCACTGATTTCACGCTTATGCAAAGCGAGAGACGGAAAAAACAACATGACAACTGCAGTCTTTGATTACATACAGAAAAACAACCATGACACGGTAAGGAAGCACCCAAGAGGGTGAGAAAAGGATCGGTGGCAACCAGCCACAGATGCCACAGGAAAAATGAAGTCCAAGAGCATAACTGCTAGTGGCAGCAGCAAGATGACGAAGGAAACCTCTGCTTCTAGCCAGTGGAGAATCTTGGTCCTCTTGTTAAGGAATCAACATGTTTACGCTTGCTTTGCACCCCATTATACACTGTAGACTGACCAGTGTAAATAGATTTAAGAGAATGGGACATCATAACCTCTTCTGCTCCGAGATAAAGTTCAGTTTTTGACTTGAACATCACTACAGCTGCCCATGAATCACAACCTCAAATGGTTTATCATCTGCAAATGGATGTTACGGGACCGTATGTCTCAAGACAGAACAGATAACTGAGCCATCTACTGAATTTAGCCGTAACACTACACATTATCCCCCAGTGTTCACCAGCCTCACCCACAAAAAGCACCAACACCTTCTTGTTTTCCAGGGGACTGTTTTCACCTGTAATTTCATGAAAAGTGCAAGTATCACATAAACCTCAAGCAGTGGAATGGGATGTATATCAGTAAACTTTAAAATGCATTAAATCTATCTGGAGGGCTGAGAACAAGACAATCACATCACCATTTATATATTCCTACACAATTAAAGCAAAATCTTTTGTTCAGATCACAGGACTCAGCTGTGTCAATTGAACTGCTCTGATTGAACTAATGGAATTTCAGTTGCTCAAATCTGGTTTTGAACAGTTTTGTATGACATTCAAAAGACTGAAGACTTCCTTTATAAATGGAAGTGTATGTGTGTGGAGGGACAACAAATGATCTGGCTGTTACCCAGAAAATAACAAAAGTGTAATGTATTTCACTGGAGCAGCAAACCAAATTTTATCTTTCAGTCGAGGCCTCCATTTACTAGGGTGGTGCATGAAGCACTTCCTATGCTTTAGGGTCCTCCTTCCATGAGGAGGTCCCTCCTCCATGAGGAAGGAGGTAGGGACCCTCACTCTGCAGACTACTGAAGTAAAACTGAACACTACTTATCCACGTCCTCCTTCACCCCTGTAGCTACTATTACATTAGCAGACACAAAATGCACCTGAATTATAGCTTTACAGGACAGAGCACACGGATTACTTTTAAAACTCCTGCTTTTGCCACCCAGAAACTCCCTACCCATCTAGGAGGAAAAACAATGCAGCCACAAGGGGATTACAATTCTCAATTATTTCCAGAGAAACATTTATTAATTAAATTTTAATTAAATGCCAGGCTAGATCTCATGGCTGATATCTACCAGCAGCTTCTGTACAAACTTGCTGATTGTTCTTTATTCTCACTGCAGAAGCGGAACTGTAAGCAGCTTATGAGCCAAAACCAAAGCACTCACAAAGCCAATGGCAGCGACTCCATTAACTCCACCAGCCAGGCCATCACATCCAGTGTGCGCACAACCTCCTACTCGGCACCAACACATCACCCTTATTCCAGTACATCGTGTCCACTTTAAAGGCATCAACAGTGCAGGAACCCCGCTTTGTAACTTTCTAAAAAGGCCTGTCTACTTTAAAATTAATTTGGTTTTGATAACAACTACCATGCCATGGAATTTGCTTCCTTCCCTCTTCCGTCTCTGAACAAAAAAAGTATCCATGTGTTCTCACACAAGTCTTCAATTTGTTAATTTAACTTTTCCTTTTCTGCCTCTGTATCTTAAAAGTAGCTGCATCTATTTTTATAACTAACTGGGCATAAACACCCAGAAATCTAAAGACTAGTCTGCATGTCTAAGGAGAACCAAGTCCTTTTGGGTGAGCAGGAAAGGTGACTCTACTGTCAGATAGGATTTGTAAGTTCTGATCTTAGGTTCTGATCACTGATCGCAGCTCAACTTACCCATCTA
Source organism: Microhierax caerulescens (assembly GCA_035590215.1). NCBI lineage: Eukaryota > Metazoa > Chordata > Aves > Falconiformes > Falconidae > Microhierax > Microhierax caerulescens. Next base: position 4,552,846 of record JAVJGJ010000060.1, read on the forward strand.
AAAAATGGACATGAGACCTCCTACTAGTTTAAAACATCTCATGGACATTATTCAGTTATGAAAGATGCTATGATTATTCATAGTTATCAATCCATTGGCTGGCTTTGTCTCCGGCTCAGTGAGTTCTTGAACCATTACAAGAATTGCAAAACCCTCTTTCAGAGCACTGGCTAAAACAGGAGTTTCGTATCCTATCACCAGCTGTGACTGACCTCCAAGTTTAACTGTGAAACTTATTTGTCAATGGGCAAAAAAAAACAATGGGAGGTACAACACACCATACCTTTACATTAGGCAGAAAAATTAACAAGCACAAAGAAAAGCAATGAAACTAAAGGATTATTAAACTCAGATAACCTACTCTGGAGACTGTGAACACCTGATTGCTGAGGAAGAACTCGGGGATCAGCTAATCTGCTTTTAGACCAGCTGAAACTAGTTTTCATTTTACCGCTAGAACTATTTTGTTTCCTTGGCTCTAAAAGATTATTTAATTTTAAAAAAAACCCAAACAATCAGCTTTCACCCTGCCTTCCGTATTGGGAAGGGGTTTGAAGATGGCACAGAAAAAGCATTAAACTACAATTTTTGGGTTTTTTTTAATGAAGAAACCCCCAAGCCCCACAAACCACCACAACCTTCAAGCAAAAATAAATGTTGTAGAGAAAGTTAATTTTTAACAGCATTTTCAAAAGCACAACTGACTCTCATTCCATAAACTTATAGCCATCTATGACAAAGAAAATATGCATAACATTGCCACAAAAAAAGGTCACTTTATTAGGGCTGAGCCCCAATGCAGACATACACATACCAGATGTAAGCTACGAAATTATACTACTTGGCATTGCTGCATTTACTGTGTGTTGGGAGCAGTACAGCGAGTCTCTTCCTGCCCTGTAGTACAGTTCAGTCCTATAGTAGGACTACTATAGGACTCAATTTGTGGCTGTAGGAATTGTACCACAGCAGTCAACAGGAGCAGTCAGGGATGCTTACAGAATGTTTTCATGAAGTAGCTAACAATCTTGTGATAACTTTGTGCACTGGAATTTCTGATTCCCTCTTCACCTCTCTCCCAAATCAAGCCAGAAAGCCTTTGTTCAAGAATGCCAAACAAGCTGCAGGAGGCAAGTTCTTAAGAAACAGGAGGTGGAAATGACAAAAGGGAAGCAACAGGCAGATGAGAGGTTGAGAAGAGCAAGCCTGGCAGTTCTTTGAAGAGGGTAAGGAAGACTCAATGAAACTAGGAAGGCTGCATGTGTCTCCATACATGTCACTGACATGCAGAACAGCCAGGAAGGAAGCCAAGTATTCTCTTAAATAGGACAAAATAATTATTCTACTGCACAGATGAAATTTTATTATCTTCTAATGCAGGTGGTGGGGCTAGGCAGTTAAAGACTGCCCTGACTATAAAAAACAGAGTACCTGAATTCCAGACCTGTCTTTAACACTAGACTGATGCAGGACCTTTTGCAATTCACTTCATCAATTTTGGATGGAAACCACACTTACGAAGTGCTAGAAAAGTGAGTTTCGATGACACGTTAGTGAGGAAAAAAATAATATTTTTGGGTTAGTATTTCAGAAGTCCCTCACTTCCCAGTGAAAGATTTTTCTCATTTGAACTAGAAATTTACATTAAAAGAGAGCCTGGATCTAGCAGAACATTCCTTATCCCTTGTCCCTCCAAATTTTTCAAGAGGTTCTCACTCCCCAATTCCATTTTGAATCAAATCTGAAATGTTCTATTCAACATAATTGGAAACAAATATTAATAAATGAAAAGCCTGACCTACAGTTTAAGGAATGGCAAATAGAAGGTATTAGCACAGCAAGAAGTACTGAAACAAATTAATCTATTACTGATATAAAACCTTGTGTAATGAAAATGCAAAACCAGAAGGTTGGGTTTTTATGGTTGGTTTTTTAATTTATTTATGTTTAAGTGTTGGGGTTTTTTCTTGCCTGAATTTAAAAGGTTTTAGTCATTATGGGAGTAACTCAGTCCCTCCAGATCCCTGCCCTTTCACTGCTACTTACAGAAAATGCAAAACAAAATCTTACCACCTCCAATTCCAAAATACTAGCTCAGCCTGAACACTTTAAGAAACCTTGGGAAGCTCCGGTGACAGTGTGAAAACTTGCAGAAACTGCACCGTCCACGTACGCTGGCCTGAAGTTGGAAAGCAGAACAAGGTATGACACTTCGGCTGCTGCCACCTTTATCACTTACACTACGACCAGTAGAGCACTGGACAGATTTTTTTACTACTGGCAGAAGTTACTACAGCAGCTGCACTGGTAATTACACTAGTAACTATGTCCCATGAATCACATTCCTCTTGAAGTCCCCTGCCCAAGAACTGTCCTCACTTTCATCTTCACTACTTAAAACTGTCAGACTTGAAAGCTCCCATATCCACTGCAGCAAGTTTTGTAGAATACACTCTTTCTACAGCAAACACTTCTTATGTTGAGTGCAAGAAAGAAACACACTCCATTCTTTCAAAGTACTTCTGCTGAATCAAAACTTAGTAACTCTGTAAAGTATAAAAACTACAAGCACATTTCCTTTTTTCCCCCCAGAAGAGAGCAGAACTGGTCAAATGGTCCCAAAAGTTTTCTTAAAAGTCCTAGTGGGACAGTAAGGTTACTGTACTTTGAACTACATTCATGCTGCTAGTGTGCACACCTTGTAAAAACCTGACATTGTGTTATTGTTGCTTCAAGTTACTCAGACAAACTGCCATAAAAACCAAACCCAAAACACCTTTCTTTCTATTTATACCAACACACACTCAAATTTGGCAAGAATCTCCAAATTTTCTATTTTGAGTCCTCCGAACGTCTCTCGTCATCTTCAGGAACAGCTAAATCCGTCCTGCAAATTCTTTTCAATAAACCTCATTTTATACAATTTCATTTCGACATCACCATTCACTGTATTTTCAACCCTAGTTACAAAATACATTAACACACATTTTTAGTCTCTCAATTTTTTATGTAACCTTACACTTTTTGTACTAATAATTGTCATTTCTTTCCTACCTCTGATTTTGTGTTTATTTTGCCATACCACAGCTGAGTTTATCAGCTTTTTAAGAGGAATTTCATCAGGAGTTTTGCAAGAATCTCTGAAGTTCTTTTCCTACTTCTGTGCTGATCCACTCAGAGATTTATGACAGGTTAAAAAAAAAAAAAAAAAAGGTGCTGATTTCCCACTCTCCATCTTGTCACATGTCTTTAACAGGTTATTCTATTTTGATTTTCTACAAGCTACTCAGGAAAGCTGCGTGGCCTGCTCATTTGACTTCAAAATTATACTAGTTCTTCAATTTAGGGAGGGGGGTTCATTTCCCCCGCAACTTATCCCTAAGATTTATGTAGCAATTAAGATAATCCATAATATTGTTGGTTTACAGTGTCTAATTAATGAGGTTTTACAAAAGTCCTGAAGTTGATCATGGAAAAAACAGCTTGTAAAAGGAAGACCAACATTAGTAAGAATGGCTGAATATTCAAAATAAGTGATATGTATTACAAGCCACTGGAACTAACAGAACCATTTTTCAGTTGTTAAATCCTGTCCAGTAAAATCAAATATCAAAGCCATAAAAAAGCAAACTTGTTTGTAATGGTGTCATCCTCCTTCATAATAAAATGATTAACGTTTCAGAAACGAAATACAAATAAATTTGCCAGTTTACATGAGAAATTGCCTGGTTACCTAAAGAACATCAAACAATAAACTTAACAAAAACTCTTAAGCATCCTTTTCACAAAGAGAGACCGTACACAGTGCATTTCCTGGTTAAAAAAATTAAAACAAAACCCCCTCCAAAACTCATCTAAAACCTGTCCTAAAAGCACGCCAACTACACCAACCAGTTTTGGCAGGAAATAAACAACTGTATCTGACAAACAGAAAATGGGGCGGGGGGGGCATCCTGCAAAAGACTTGCAAAAAACCTATTAAAACTATTTTAAAAACTAGCGTACAAGTTCTGGAAGGTTTATCGATGTATATATTGATCAGTCTATTCTTGCAGACCCACAAAAAATGTGTGGAACAATTTCCACCCCTGTTCTGTTAATTACAAATTTCTACGCTCCGCTGGTATGCCTGATATTGTGTGAATAAAAAGGTAAGTAACATCCTACACTCAACTCTGGGGTGAAAAAAAGGTTTTTAGACATACCAGAAGTATTCACCTCTTCTTCTCCTCCTAATTTTCTAACTTAAAACAGCTGCTTCCCATTCTATGCATTGCTTTAAATAACTTTTCTTCATTTCTTGTCTGAGCTTCCCAGTGGAGTATCCATCTCTTACTCGAAACGCTGCTGGAAAACAGAATATTGTGACACAAACATGGAGTATTCACAAGCAATTAATGTGGAAACCAATGGAATCACTCAAGTGCCAGAGCAATTATACACCAGCCCGAGAAGCAAGCACTGAAAAACATATTGTTTTGAACTTGCTAAAACTCCCTCAAAGGGCTGATTATATTTAAAAAAAACGAGCAATAGCAGCAGGCAAGAACCCTTCTGGGTTTAAACTTGACCACGCAGTTTACACCTTGCTAACCACTACTGGGGAGAATTAAAACTACTGAACAACAGACAACAGGCCTGACAACTGACATGCAAGCCTCTGAAAATGGCCATAAGCTCCAGAGTTTATTCATCCAATGTCTTAAGCTTTTTTTTTTTTATTTTGCCTATAGCACTCTTCTATTGATTTTAAGGGTCTCAAAGCATAAGATTGTGTTGTCAGAAAGTGTACATGGTTTGCCAATGCTCATTTTTGTTCCTTTTCCCCAAAATTCCTGGATACCAGCAATCAATACTGTTCCAAATTGCCCTTAATGACCATCTTCCAGCTATGCTGAGGGTAGGGAAGTTAAGGGCAGGAAAAGGGACAATTTAAGAACAAATTTTCACTTTCCAGTTACCGTATCTACATATACAGAAATGACTGAAGACTTCAATGTTACACAAAACATGAAGGAATGCATTGTCCGGATGCAGCATGGACAAACAAGATATCAGCAGATCTACAAAGGAGTATTATAAACCACAAAAAACAATCAGCAGCTCATTTCAGAAAATGCTCAGCTATTCAACGATTTTACTCATAGAACACAGCAGGATTTCACACATGATGCATACACTTTATGTATAGGAGCCCTTCATTCAAAACTTGTGTTAATGCAAGGCTGCAGTATTCATGTAAAAAAAAAAAAAAGAAAATAAACCATGCATAACAAAATATAAAGTGTGGATGAAATCACCAGACTTGCCACATCGCAGTTACACTAAATAGTTTGTAAAGCTTGATCAGAAAATAACTGGCAGATAATCGTATAGAAGCACATGAAAACCTAACACAGGCTCAGCCATAACTGAAGAGTTTCCATAGTGAGTGTTTTTAGTATTTCAGATTTTGGCCCAGGATTCTGACGTATGATCAGCTTCAGCTGCAAACCTGCGTTTAGAACTTCCTTTGCACAGAGTTAACAACAGATCTCTTTTAGGCAACAAAGAAATTGGACAAATACGTGAACCATGTACAAAAATCAAATATTAACTGTAGTGATTACAACAATTATTCACAGTATTAATTTCTTCATACCTGAGCTTTAAAAACCAGAACATACAGATAAGGATGAAGAATATTTTCATCTTCCAACAGGAGCCTGACCAGGGATCTTATAGAGCAGCTTCCCACCACTGTAAGCAGGGCTCAGACTGCTTTTGCTGCTCCGCTGTTAAGGACTCCGACAAGGCAGGATTCCATACACTGTGTCAGTGCACAGTATTTCTAATCAATGACATCTACAACAGACAGTTGACAGCTTTATTCATAGAAACACATAATAAAAATTCCTCACCTAAGAGCTAGTATGGCTTCATCAAAACATTAACAGTTTCTCCCTCTATTACAAAGAGCAAAATTGGATCCTCAGTTTAAATGGCATCATCATATCCATTTTAAAATCCAATTTACTTTTTTTTTGATATCCTGAGAATATCAGTACAGTGACAAGTTTTTGTTGTTGTTGTTGTTGTTTTTGCTGTCTAGGAACTGCTGTACTCCACAAAGACATTATTTAAAATTTATTTACCATTGTGATAGGATGCTTAGGTATTTGGCCTATGGAACATTTCCATTCATTTTTAGTCCTCCAAACAGTTCTCAAGACTTCTCAAACCCTTGCAATACAAGCAGCACGCACATGAATGGGGCAGAGGGAAAATCAACAAGTTTAAACAATTAATTTTGGTTTTGAACTTTGAATAAGTTTCCCCCAATAGTTTTCAGGGCGGCATTTTCTACAACCTCATGTAAATAGAGCATACAAGACATTCCTTCTTCTAAGAAAAAATATCTCTGTATTCTCAGATACAATTTTTTTTAAGTTATAACAGTGTAGTTAATACACTTTAATTTAGTTACTTTGTTTCCATGAGAAAAGTTCTTTTCCAAAGGTCTTCACCTGTGCCATGAAAACAAATCCCAGACCAAAACTTCCTTTGTGAAGCCTCAGCCCAGGGGCCACCTTTGTCCACACCTGTAAAGGAGAATTTAAAACAGAGCTAAAATAAAATTCACCCTGATCCTCAAGTCCTAAACACTTTGAAAAGTTTGCACTCTAAAACTACTGCAAGTAACTTCTATTACACCGAAACCAGTGCCACAGAACAATAAATAAAATGACCCGTCTACACCACAGACAAAACTGAAATCCAGTGGCTCTAACAGCCAAATCATGAGGCCCCTAAACCACCACAAAAATATTTAGCGCGTTAGAGAATACTAGTGGTACACTTTTTACCTGAAGCTGGATCCAGCTTAACCTTTCTTCCAGCTCAAACTCCCTCAACCGAACTTGTGCTTAGCTGCCAGCTGCATTCGTTACAGCTTATCCGCAGGCGACGCAGGTATTAGAAGTATCTCCATCCTGCACTGCAAAATATTTTGACAAGTCAGTCTTCCAGCAATTCTCATCTTTTTGTTGATTCTGAGCATCAAATGTTTCAAAATGACTCCTGAGGATTTTTAAAAGCCCTGTCTTTTTCAACCACCAGAGATGAAGGCAAGGTTAACAAGTCCATCAAAACTCCAGCGACTCGGGCACGAAAGGGGCAAGCAGGAGTCTCGCCAAGCGAATGAAGCTCCTTTTACCTATCGCCTGCTACGCCTAACAAAAACAGTGCCCTGTTTGACAGACCCAGTCACAAGTTACACGGAGAGGAGCGAGCGTGGGGTTTTGCCGCTGTCAGAGCGCTAGCGGATCCGATACCAGAGGCAGCCAGCGAGCCCTGCCAGGGCACAGCTGGCACCTCGTTCCAGAAGCCCGCTTGGCAAAAGATCGAGGAAAACGAATATACCTTCTGCTGGCAACGCGGGCCAGCCCGCCCCGCCGCTTCATCCAACGACTGGACGTGAGCAAAAGCAGGAGCGGGCTTCCGAGAGACGGCAAGGCGCTGGTGACAGGTTCCGAGCCGCGACACGCATCCCCCAGGAAAGCTTTCCAGAGAGGGAACCGACCGACCCGGGGGT
>JAVJGJ010000060.1:4563387-4583244 GCA_035590215.1 Microhierax caerulescens
GAGCTGGCCGCCCCCGGGCAGCACGCCTTCCTGGGCAGGGCCCGGCGGGAAGGTAGGTCTTTGCATTTGGGGCTCCTTTTGTTTTTAAGTAACTTTTTTTGGTGTGTCCCCCCTTAGTTTTGGTCGATTTGCCCCTCGCTCAGCTGCTGGAAGGCTTACTCACCATTTTAAACGCAGACCTACGGTTTAAAGATCTGACCCAGCATGTTTTGGGTATAAACTGGTGGTGTGGGTTTTTTTTTTCCTTCCATGCTTGGGTTTTGTTCAGGTTTTGCTCTGTTCTGGCTTATGCCCGAGAAAGTTGAGAGAGCTGTGATCGGGTGGGGGTTCACGGTTTCTCGCAGCTCAGAAACAGCAGTTGGAAATAAAACAAAGCTGCTTTAACCTGTCGCTTTTTCTTTTTACCTGCTAGCCTTTGACTCTGTCAGTGAGTTAAGTGCATCAGTCCTCCCAAGGTAGCGAAGGCGATCACCTCTGTTACAAAGCCAAATCTTGCTGGCTTCGTTCAAAGCAGGATAGAGATGCCGTTTGGGAATGCTGTTCTGCTTAGAGTCAGCTTTGTAAAGCCGTTGATGACAGATGTGCGCACGTGCGTTTGTGTCGGGGAGAATTAAGTGTGTGGTTTGAAGTCTGTTTCTCCGAAATACCTGTTAAAATAAAATTTGGCTGAATCCAGGTAGCACTTTAGCTAAACCACTTGGAACTGACGTTTAGAAGCCATACTAATGCCAATGTAAAGGTTTTAGTAAGTTTTGGCCACAAAGGGGATGGTTCTGTGAGTTGTTTCCATTAGTCTCTGCTTTGATATATAGGCAGCGTTTCTCCTTCTGGGAGGGATCGTTATTTTCAAACTTCTAAGTGTCATGTAAATAAATCTTGGTGAAAATAACTGTGAATATGCTTGTTTGGGAGCTTCTGCGCAGTATGTGCTTAAGTTTTGTGGTACATCTTATATTTAATATATCCTGTTACCAGAGCCTACAGGATCAAAACTTTGTAAATCAAAGTTAGATAGTAGGATGTTGATAAGGTGTTGTGGTTCTTTCCAAGCCTATATTAATATTTTATATTTTGATCTGCCTAATATTCAATAGAAGGCCATGTGCTACTGTGCAGCTGAGCTAGCTACTTTGAACTGTTAAGTCATATAATCCTGTAAGGTAACATGTTGACTAATAAAGCGTAATGCAAATGTCCTGAAGTGGATTGTATAGGAGCCATCTCTTCTTTTTGTTCCTCAGCCTCTTTTCTTTTCTTTTTTTTTCTTTTTCTTTTTTTTTTTTTTTTTTGTAGGTTTTGGTGTTTGGTTTGGTTTTTAATTCTCTCCATTTTTATATGAATCATCTACTTTCTGCCCAGATATTTCAACTTTTATTCCATTGCATTTAATGGTCATTCATAGTAATGCACTTGCTGTAGCCTCTGTCACTTTGCTTATCTTACCAACATGATTTTCTACTATAATTGACTGCTAGAAATGGGCCAGGTACAATTATTTCACATGGGTTTCCTCCAGAACCATCAGCTGGTAGTGGTGTAACTGCTGACCTCACAGAGGGCTGCTCACCTGGGCACATTTATGGGCATTCTTGTTCATTCCCATCATAAACTCGATTAGTAAAATGTGAAGACTGTGAAACAGGTTCAGTACTGAGGCTCTGAGCCAAGTGACATGGAGGTAGGTTTTTGAAAGCACAAAACTCATCTCTGGTTTACAGCTGCCACTCCGGTTCATTTAGTGTGAGGATTTAGTCCTTTATCAGCTCAAAATTATGACAGTGATAAAATGCTGGCTGTAACATTGAATATTTCTTACTGTTCTTCTGACTTTCTTTGTTTTAAAACTTATTTGACAGTCTGATTTCTCTTTGGTTTTCTATGGATTTTTATCACTGAAGGGAAATGCGGTATAAGCATGTATACAAAGTTTTCTTTCGAATGAAGAATATTAAAAAAAAAAAAAAAAGCGCTTTTCCTCCAGCTAGTTCCTTGTGATACTTGCAAGAGTAAAGAGTTTAAAGTGACACAGGTCATTTCAAAGACCTGTGTTTAAAAAAGTATTTTGGTCTTGCATGTGGGTGCAGATACATACTTTTTTACTTTCCCCAGTCTGAACAACCTCAAAATGGGAAGGGGATGTGCTCCTAGGTTTGAAACAGTGGAATATGGTTGTGTCTGGGGTGGCATGAAGCCAGCACATGCGAACTCTGTGTGGTGTGTGCAGGGTATTGTGGAATTTTTCAGACTTGTATCACCCTTACGTAGCTGACAGCAGGGTGTAAGTGTACAAAGAAACAGCTATCTTTTTTGCAAACTTCTCAAGTTTGTGTAACAGCTAGTTTTTGTGGTTCTGAATTTCCAGATGCAAACCTGGTAAATGAGTGTCCTGTGGGATGGATGGCTGCTCATCTTGGAGGAACTGCAGCCCTAAAACGCTGGAGAATGGGTGTGATGTGTGAGCTGACCTCACTCAAATTTAGACTTGTTTTGAAGCTGACTACTGGGCTGACCAGAAAAGTGTTTGGCCAATTCTCTTAACCTGGACCAAGTTTTAAGTATGAAAGGAGCTGTGAATGTAAAACTGAAAAACACTGGTATACGAGCTAAAATGTTGCCTAACTTTCCTGTTTCTCAGTGATGCTGCTAGAAAGTAACAACAGTAGATTATTATTTTTTTTTTTTAACCTGCAACTCTTCAGGAATTCCCTTTTGACAAGCAATATGTAAAGTGCAGTCACACTTAACAAATCTTTCTGTATGATTCAGGTGTGTGTCCAAATACAAGCTTGATAAAACCCATTAAGAGAAGTAGCTGGGGTTTAGTTGGTGTAATTGTGTTGTAGTCCATCAAGAAATACATGTCCTGAAGAAACAAAGGATCTTGTCCTGCCCACTAAATGAAACAAGTTGTTGAAACAATGAAAAAATAAAATGCTTCTTAGTAGAAACCTGCTAGGGTTAAGCCTAGCTGTTACAAGCAGGATTTGTGTGTTATGTATCAATAAATAGAATATACCTTTCTGCTGTAAACACATGGCAAAAACTCCTGAGTGTTTCAGGGTACCATTAATCACTTGCAGGGATTTAGGACTTTTAAAACATTTTATCTTTTGCTGTATTTAAAATACCACGTTATCTATGACAGTGATGCATCTTTAAATGTACCACTGAATGGTGGCACAAATATCAGTGGTAGTTTTCTTCAGTATTTACATCCTGTAAGGTTAATGTATTCTTGATTCTTCCATTTCATTCATTCTGTGGATTACTCCCCCCATCTTCCTTCCATAAAGGTACATGTCTCAGTAAGTTGGAGAAGCTTGAAAATTAAGTACCAGACCCACGAAACGTGTGGGTGCTATGTTTTGAATGCATTTAGAGTGAATTAACAGTAAGGGAAGGTGACAGGAGTAGTTCTGGTTTGCCCACCAAAATCCTGACGCCTCTGGGATCCCAGCGCCGTGGCAGGGAGGGAGCAGGACTTGCCCTGGGTGCCGTGAAGGGAGGAAGGGAGGTCCTCTCCTTGCCACCCGCCGAGACAGGCTTGCCATTTGTGGAGCGCGTGATGGCTTTCAGCAGTCTTGATTGACAAACAGTTCAGCTCGATGAACCAAACCCTCTGTGTCTGCAGCGAGGTACAAGTCTCCAGTGGGAATAGAGAGCAGTGATGTTTTTGTTGTGCTTTGGAGTGATGGACACTTCTCAGCTATTTATGTGACACTACTGGACTTGTTCTGCATATGATTTTTTCCTGTATCCTCTCCTGCTCTGCTATCCTTCAGACAAAACAGCTAGTAAATACACAGCCTGTAAAATTTACTAGGTTGCTAAAATCAGTCCCAAAGCCCTTGCATATGTAAGCATGACCTTTGAAATACTTCCAAAAAGAAAAAAAAAAAAAAAAAAGCCTGAGTGGTTTGCCTTTAGCCACTGTGTAAAAGTTGTGCTATTTGAGCACTCATTTGTCCATCGACTTAGTCTATTGAACACTTTCCCTTCAAAGCCATAAAAAAAGCTAGGAAAAGCTTATCTTTTGCAAGTAAGATTTGCCAGTGCATTCTATAGCAGCTGACATCTTCAGAGACTGCTTTCCATATTAAATATGCAGCTCTTAAAATTAGTCTTCATTTAAATGCAGTGTTTCTTTTTTATGTACGTCTCTACATCAGTCCTTTGTTGCTGAGGGCAATTCGGAGTACATGCAACTGAACAAACTTAAGCAGTTCAGCTAAATGCTTAAACTTTCTAACTGCAAAATTTTTAAATTAAAGGTGCAATCCAATCTCCTGTTTTGCTTCTGTTTTATTTAATAATAGCTGGCAGTGAATGAAAAGCACTTTGGATGTGGTATGAGGCACTCTGTTTCTCAAAGAGAGAGAAAGCAAGATGTGGAGCTGAAGTGACCCGTGCAATGTCACCCACCCCAGCTAGGACCAGAGCCAAACGCTGTGCAGTGGATGATACCCTCTGTAGAAAAGAGGGAAGCAAGCGATGTTAATGTGAATATTAGGAAAGCATTTAATGCAAAGATCAAGCAATTTAATCATGTATTTGAAACAGCCTGTCTAAAGAAATATTTGGAGTTTTTACGGAGTTGCCATGCTAACAGTAGAAACAAACCCAAAAACTGGCTCTATGCTTTTGAATGAAACAGCTTTCCATGTCACTAGAGTGTGATTGTTGATTTATTAATTAGTGTGTTGCTTGTGCATATGGCTATACTGACCCTTGTAAATGTGTGGTAGTATATTTATGTGACTCATGGGGTTTCTTGGTTGGGGGGGTTGTGGTTTTTTTTTTTGAGAAAGGCAATGGCAGATTATTCTTTCTGGAAGTTTTTTAGTACTGGAGGTGCCTCATAATTAGATAAGAGTGTAAGAAGTAGTCAGAATTGCCAAGTCTCTTCTGCCACTTATGTGTTTCACTTGGACCTTTAGTTTCTCAGAGAACAGAGCAAAGGGACATAAAATTAGTTGGAGCCATATGTATTGCTCTCAGGGTTTATAGCTATGCTATGTAAAATATTAAAAGGGTAAAAAAAGTAAATGTATTGATACTGAGCCAGATTTTTTTCTGAGCTGTGCAAGCCGCCTTAAGCTGTCTCTGAACACAGAGCAGCTTTGATTTAAAAAAACCAACCCACATAACAACAACCAAACAAACAAAACAACAAAAATTTCCCATCTCTCCTCCCCCTCTCCCTTTCCCTTTGCCAGGTCGAAGTGATTAAGGGCCCATACCATGCACACAGAGTGGCCAGCAAAAAGAGGGCACTAAGCGTGCTTATCCTTGGGAGAGTGAAGAGAAACAGAAGCCGAGCTTGAGGGGAGTTTGAAAGGTGTCTGTAAACTCCTATTTTACTGCATCACTTTGAACTTGGGTACAGCAATGTAACAAGCTGCTTGAGTCTGGGCTGTGACAGATGTGCACAGAGATGCCCGTGTTGTCACTGGATCGCTCTTGGTCCCTATGCAAACGTTTGCATGCAGTTCCTTGGTTGTACCCTTGAGTGGAGTAAATCTTGAGTTTCTTCATCATGTGACTGTTGGATCAACTACATTAAATACAAAGCGCTTGCTAGGGTATAGTTTACAAACACAGAGTAAACCTGTATGAGAACCGTGGCATTATAGTTCAAAGACGGTGGTATTAGGATCTGTGCACACCCACACATATTGGTGCTGGTACTGAAAAATGCAAGAGGCACCAAAACTATATCGGCATGGTGCTGGAAGTTCAGTTTTGGGCTTCTGAAACCTGCTGATGCGTTTAAAGGCGTTGGTGGGAGTTTCTGAGAAAGAGATGCAGAAGAATAATGAAAGTTTGATGGGGCTGCATCATTTTGAAAACCCCTAGTTGAATTTTGAGGTCAGGCAGTAGTTTCATGTGACCTTGTTGCAAGAATTTAAGAGTTCCAGCTTGGCTGAATGGGTATAAAATAGGCAAAACAGCTAGCAGTGGAGCGGGTTGCTGTTGAACCAGGTTGAACTGAAAGCTGTTTTTGTTCAGCAGTTGTGGGTTGCAGTTGAAGGGGCCAGTTGCAGAGTGCTGGTGGAAGGGACACCTGTGTTGGGTGCAGGAAAATCCTGTAACCTTCAGCCTGAACTGCTTTGAAGCCCTTCCTGACAGACACCTGCCGTTCAGCTGTGGTGAGGCTCTGCGCTTGTACCTGCTGTCTGTAATGCTGGTAACGGAGCACTGCTTACAAGGGATACGCATTAATCCCTTCTCGGCCGTCGGTCACTGCCTGTGCTAATACAGTTCTCAAGTAGTCTGGGTGCTAGATACCTTGTCCATATCTCAAGGGAAATTGTTTGTGTTATGTGGCTATTTTTTGTGTGGCACTTCTCTCTGCCCTGGGATTTGCGGATTCTTTGCCCGATGTGGTAATGGCCAGAGCCTGTGCAAGGTAAATGGTTGGCTGAGTAGTTAAGACAGGTACTGCAGATGAGTTAGATCTATTTATTTCATCTCAGATACTTACAATAAAGCCTCAAAGGGATGTATCAAAATCCAGCATCACATGTTTGTTTGTTAAGGAAAAAAACTTTCCTGCCGTCACCTGCAGTTGGTGCCTTTATTCTGCTTTGCTTTTTACTTGTGTATCTTGCGGGGAGGAAGAGGATATCAATGCTCTTGACATTTTCCCTTCTCTGTTAAATTTAATTCTGTTTGTGGCTAGATCCTCATCCCTGAGCATCTCTACTGGGCAGTGCTGAGCTGCCCAGAAGGAGCAGCAGAGGATTGCTCCACTGGAGGGGAATCCCCCATGGCACCAAGCCAGCATAGTGGGTGCCACAGCACCTGCCTTCCTCCCCTCCCCTGCCTGTGGGCAGCATGCCAGAGGTAGGAGGGGGTACAGCCTGAACGGGCAGTGTTCTGGCAAGCCTGGAAAGGCTGAAGAGCTCTTGAGGTCTGTCTTAATTGATCTACAGCAGCCCAGCAGCTGCTCTAATTGGGGCTAGAGATCATTCTGCACTCCTCTTTCCATCACTGTTTTCCACCAGGAGCTGAACTTTGCATAGCCTGGCTTTGCTCTGTGTTTCTAACACAGCTGAAGATGTGTCTTGGATGCAAGGTGGCAAATGGCATGTGGTGCTATCCTTTTTTTTTAAAAAAAAAAAAAAAAGATTGAGTTCTTCAGGTTGTTTACATTTTGGTGATCATCCTAGAGCAGAAATTGCATCATGTCTTTGAGCCTTCGGAGCAACTTTGTTAGCCCAAGGTAGTAAGTAAGCTGTTCGTTCAAGCATCTTTTGGTCTAGGCACATTCCAGATAGTATCTGAAATGGAAGTTCATGCAACATTTATCTCCTCCAGTAGTAACTTTGGAGGAAGCTTGTAATGTGAGCGTGGAGAACATCATACCCTCACCATCATGGTGGAGCTAAGCATGAATGATGGGCTCCCTCAAGACTTGAGCGTTATCTTGAGCCTTGTCAAAGCCATGTCTTCCCCAACAAATAAGAACATGGTGACTGTGGAGGAGGGCTGGCTTCTCTTAAACTTTGCACAAATCGAGTGGAATAGAAACCTATGGTGACCCATTTCTGCTCAAGGACCCCCAAATCTGCATGACTATGGATCTAGAATTCAGTGTAAGAACTAGGAGGACACAGCTCTTGGCAGTCTGGTTACAGTAGACAGCAACAGTTTTCTGTGGAGCGATGCAGGGCTTTGCATGGACTATGCAGGCTTTTGAGACCAAAAATCTCCCAAAGACAGAAACCTGAGTGTCTTCAAGAATTGTTTGTGCATCTGGGAGAGAATAAAACTGTCTCTGCTTTAAAAAGTAATTTGGACTTGGTTTCCGTGTACTACAACAGGCTTCCCTTGCTCTCCCTTCCCTTCTTCCCCTTTCCCACAGCTCTGCTGTCCTCCCAATGAAGTTTCCATTGAGTTAAGAGGTATGAGTGAGGTCTCTCGATGCTCCCCCAGATCATTTGGTTGGGAGCAGTGCAAGACAGAGTTAACAACCTCATTTTTACCTGTTTTTTTCAATAAAAATGCCACATCCTAGGATGTTTCTTTCCTAGGGTACCATACACAACATACACTTCAAAAGCATCTGGTTCTTTGTGCTGAAAATGAGATGTTGCAGCCTTTGCTGTTCCTGCTTGTAAAGCCAGCAGAATGGTATTTATACATGTAAATTTGCCTTTTGTCTTCTAAAATTGTATTCACAACTGTGTCCTTTTATCACCTTGTTAAGCCTTCAATTACAGACTGGGATTTGGGCACTTAGTCCCAAGTTAATGGATCTCCCTGCCCATGGGTTGTAGGCTTTCTGAAGCAGACTTCGCCTTTTTATCGGTTACAATGGAAATGTAGATGAAGGTTAAGGTGGTAACATGTGTGGCTTATTAGTTGCTTGTGTGTAATACAGTCTGTTGGCTGTGTACGTGTCGGTAACTCAAGAGGAGGGTCCCTTCCATCGAGGCAGCCTGCACTGGGAAAGGGAGGCAGGAGGAGGTCCGCCAGGTACCATGCACAGTAGGCAGGTCCCAGATGTCACTTGCGAGGACTCCCATGAAATCTGGTGGCTGCTTGCACATGATTGCCTGTACTTACCCTAGGAATAGGTTAGAGTCTCATAGTAGAGACCCCATGGCTATATTAAGGAAGTTGTATATGCAGTTGGGAACACAGCTTAATGTAGTAACCATACTAGGAAACAGATAAGAGTCCCTGGTTATCAAGCAGGCAGTAATATAGTGTGATGTCATGAATCATGTAGAGATGCAGGGGATGCTGTAATCCACAGTTAACCATGTAGCATGCATTAACAGAGATGTGATGTCACGTACTGAAAGCGTCTGGAACTATCAGAAATAGAAACTGAGATGGCCACAGGAGAACAGGTCCAAGGCACGTGGCCTGAGGAGTTTCTTGGAGAAGGAGCAATCTCTACTTGCTTATGTGTGACTGCTGAAAACGTGAGGACTGATAGCAGCAAACCATGGAGCAACGCTCAAGCAGAAGTACACAGACAACCAGGAAGCACCTGCTTGAGCAGATGGCACCTGCTGAAGGGGGGAGAGGGGCAGCAGAGCCTTGAGCCACCCCAGGACTGCGGAGGACAAGGCAGAATGGCAGGCTGGGCTGGCAGTTGAAGGTATATGATGTGTAGCATCCCTACCCAAGCACCTGGTGGTGCCTTATCGTAAATGCTATCGGAGACATGGGTACGTACTATAGGAACCAGCCTAGCCACCTGTGTGTTAGGTGTTCTGCTAGATGTTTACCTGCGGGTGCCACCTTAGATGTTCAGGTGAGTATTGCGAGGTTATTTGTGGTGGCTGGTTATCTGTGGTATGTTGTTCGTCCGCTGTTTCTCACTACGTAGCAGTTTTTTCAGAAGGTAAGTATGGGTCATGCGGTTTGTCTTGTACTTTTATTAGTATTTGCTCCAATTAGTGCTTTGATTTGTTTATGCATTGTGGCATAGACAGTGATAAGTTTAACGATATACAGCTTTTGCAAGTTGTATCTTCTTGTCTTTGATCCAGCGAAACACAAATTAGTTGAGGGCGCTTACTCCCTTAGCCTCTCTGCAAATGTGTTCGGATTGTCCTCCCTAATTCTCACTGCTCACCTGTGTGTCTGTAGTATTACAGAGACTGCAGCGTGATACAGCTAGATTGGTTCAGACCAGCTCGAGGCCTGCTCATCTCGTTCAGGTGTGTAACAAGACTCAGAAAAGGGTGCTTGCCTGGGCTACCTGCATCAGGCAAAGGTTTATTCTGTGTTTTAGTGACAGAAGATGAGGGAAAAGATGTAAAAACCGTAGTCTTACAGTGTGTTTTCAGGGAGGTTCTGTAGATGTTTGGAGAGTGATTCAGGAGCTCAAATTTTCCTTAAGATTACAAAGACTTCTGAAAAACAAACAGGGAATAAGTTTTTAGTCCTTCTGTCATACATCTGTGGTAGTGAGCTGTTTTCAATGGAATGTAGCTTTACTAAGGTCACCTTTCCACTTCTCCCTCTCTGTATACTGACACAGTTACGTGCTTACTGACTGTCAGGGTTGTAGTATGCCTGGATGAGGCCCAACATCCTCACGAGGGGACTAAGATTTGAGAAGAGACCTCTGTGCAGCAGCCAGCGAGCTGGAAAAGTGCCCCATTATCAACCCAGAGAGGCCTTGGGGAGCAATGCCCTCTCCCAGGGGGGATGGCGTTGCCTCTCTGGTTAACTGCAAAATAGCAGCTTCCTAAGGAGGAGATGGCAAGTCAGAATGGAAGGGGAGGAGAGTGGGATGTGGGATGGACAAGACTGCAATCTGAGGCTATGGGCAAATAGCTGCAGGTGATTTTAATACTGACCAAAACTGACTAAGCTGGTGGTAGTTTCTGCTGGTTGTACTGTACACAAGAGAATTGGGTACAACAGCAGCAGTGAGTGTGCATGTGGCAGTGAACTTGGGAGAAGCCCCACAAGCCCGGTTCATCCTTGTTTTGCATATGTGTATTTTCTATGGGATTCTAAAACTTCTAAGAGGATAAAGCCATCTTAATTTTGATTTGAATTTTATTTTGTGCAGTCACATTCTTTCAGAAGCAATTCAGTGCATTAATATACCTCTGACCACATAAGCACCAAAATTATGTTACTGCGGTTGCTCTTGCGGAGCTTTAGGAGCCTGTGCTCTGCTGTTCCCTATATGAGCTCTTCAGTTCAACCAAGCTTTCTACCACTTGCAAACCTGGTTGGTTTTATTCCATGAGAGCTTCCTCATGGGCTTGTTTTGACTGTAGGTTTGCCCAGTATCTCTTTACTGGGCACAGCAAAGAAGAGAGCATTGCAGTTCTGTATCAAAGTTTTCTACAAAGCAGAGAGGAATCAGCAGTCTTGCCCTACAAAGAGCAAAGTAAAAGTAGAAGCCAGTTGGCTCTTCTGCTACCATGTTAAAGTGTTTTTCTTCTGCATCCACTGATATTTCTAGCTCCTGTCAAATCTCTTCTCTACCCCTGAGGAAGCTTTGCCTAGTTCTCTGCTGCTTCTCCATCCTGCCCATGGAGAGGATGAAGGGATGGATGTCCCAACTCCTGGGGCAAGGGCAGATGCCGTTTCTTTCTCGTTGTGAGGTTTAGGTGCTGCTTCACTCTGTGCCTTTGGTCTGTCTGCTGCATAGCTTGGGGCCGGGGCTGACTCCCCAGTGCTGGCTGCTGCAGCTGTGAGCGTTTTCCCTCCCTGAAAACTCCCTCCAGCTTTGCTTCGTCTTCCTACGTGTGCTCTTGCAAACTTCCTTTGCAAAGAGGACAAGGCAAAAAAAAATCCAACAAAACCACCCATGCTCTGCACAAGCACTAGCTTCCCAGCATGGAGATCAGCCCCTTTCTGCAGAGAACCTCCTCTCTGGCAGCGTGGTGCAGCCGTGGTCCTCTGCCCTCCTCGCCCTGAGACGTGGCCGTAGGTGGATGCTCAGATGATCCACCTCGCTGGCCAAGGGAGATAACGGGGAGGCAGGGCCCTCGTGCTGGTGGGGAAGGACACAGATAATGGGGAGATGTAGCTGCTGTACATTCTGGGTTTAGGTGGAGCTTTTTTTATTTTACTTCTTTCCTCCCCACCCCCTACCCCCTTTTTTTTTTTTTTGGCGGGAACTCGTGTCTCTGTGTATCTCTGTGTGTGTGTGAAGCAGATGACTGAGGAAAGTGTGTGTTTGTCCCCAAATTGATCTCACTGGAGGTTCCTGATACTCAGATACTCATACAGTAAGAAGATAAGCATGTTTGCCTTTAAAATGGCTTTCTAAATGCTGTCTAAATTTCAAAGCAAAGAGGGTTTTTTTGTAGTTCGTTTTTGGGGTTTTGCTTCTTTCTGCCCACCCCCCAGTGGAATAGATATATGTGGGATCAGGAACATTTCACTTTGGTTTCTTCTGACTAGCCTAAAATTCTTCTGGAAGACTTTTGTGTAGTCATTCCCTATCATAATTCTTCTAGGAAAATTGTAGAGTCTTGGAAAATGTATTTCCTGTCTAACGCTGATCCTCCTACTCTCAATGAATCACTTGTACTCTTGTGTTGCTTTGGGCTGACTTCCCTATTGACTTCAGTGCCTGGGATTTAATTAGAAATCTAGGGATGTTATTTGGAGCTATAAAGCTACATAGGATTCTTCTCTGTGCAGCAGGATTACAGTAATAAAAAAAAATTAAGAAAATTAAATATTTGCATATTAACTGTCCTTGGTGTGAACTGAAGAGTTGCTTCATGTTTCTGCATACACCATTCTTGCAGACTTCTTTTGATCCCATCCTCAGCGTAAAGCAGCACACCTTCCCTTTTCAAACCCCTGAAGAACCTCATGCACAGGACAGGGTCTGCAGAAGGATGGGTTTTCCTGGGTGTTTTTTAGGGGAGAAATAACCCCCAGAAACTCTCTGTTGGTGTGAAAATGTATGGATGTTCCCGGAGTGGGTGGGCCCTTGCTGTGGAGTCACAGCCCTCAGCGGCAAAGCTTCTCCAAAGTGCAGGAAAACTCGTGTTGGCTACTAAGGCACATGAATCCTGTAAGACTGAGTTGGTTTTAGGGTGAAAAGGAGCAGTTTTTTTCAGGGTGGGGCATATTTAAGGGCTCTTTTGTGTTGACGTGGTTGTTTTGTGTCCGTTGAAGATAGCACCAGCAAGAAGAGCGGTACTCTGTTTAAAACCATCCACAAAACCCTGCAGGCTGTAACTTGCTGTACCCACCCGTGGGACTGCCCTGCTTTGGCTGTCAGGCCAGCCCTGTGCTGCTCAGGCCCATGGGGACATTATCTTTGCCTTTCCCTTCCAGCCTCCCTGCTGCAGCAGGACAAGGGAGATAAGGGGCACGCTGCAGCAGCAGCTCTGCTTGCTGAACCTCCCCTGCCAGCATCATCTGACACATCCCTCCTAATTCCCCAAGAAAAGAGTTGCCTCCATGGACATCTTCCCCTAAAGTACTGTCAACAAGCTGCCCTAAGGAGGAGGTGTGAGGGTGGGCTCCAGCAAGACCCACTTTAGGATCACCAGTACCCTACTTGAGGTTTCAGGAGCATCTGAGCAGTGATCTCTCCATGCTTGAAAAGCTCAAATAATTTTTTGCACGCAGAAAGAAGCTATTTTAACAGCTGATGGTATATTGTAATAGCACATGGGTTGTACGGAGTGTCAGAGTTGTAGGTTAGTTTAAAAATAGATTGGTTTCTTATTTTTTAGAACACTTATTCCTTGTGTTTAACGAAGATGATGCTATTTCTAAGAACCAAATTGGTTAATCCAGGATTGATGTCTTTGAACTGTTTACATTGTTTATAGCACAACACAAAGGCAGCAGTTCAAGCAAAGCCAAATAATTTGTATTTCTGGGACACTGCTAACCGTAGCAGGAAAAGTAGGGATCGGATACTGAAAATAACCTTTTGCATACTTGCCAGTTTACTGGAATACCTTTCAATTTTGCCTGATCTGTGTCATCCTTTGCTTGTGAGTGAAATCTTTATCCTCCACGCAGAACGTCTTACTTACATTTTGCATTGTTCTCTTCCAGGTTAAAGAACTCGTTCTTGACAACTGTAGGTCATACGAAGGCAAAATCGAAGGCCTTACAGATGAGTTCGAAGAGCTGGAATTCTTAAGTACAATCAACGTAGGCTTAACCTCAGTTGCAAACTTACCAAAGTTAAACAAACTTAAGAAGGTAAATAAAATGTCCTGTGTCGTATCCCTCCCTCTTTGCCGTATGCCACATGTGTAAAATAGTTGTTGGTATAAAAACGTAGTTAGCTGACTAAACTGCTTTATGATACATGTTTGCACTAAAAACTCAAGATGTTTATGTGCCTTTTAGCTCGAGCTAAGCGACAACAGAATCTCAGGAGGACTGGAAGTGTTGGCAGAAAAGTGTCCGAACCTCATGCATCTAAATCTAAGCGGCAACAAAATAAAAGATCTTGGTACAATAGAACCTCTGGTAAGTTGATGCGGTACAGGGTGAAATCAACCCCTGTTTTGTGATGAGTAAAGGCATTATGGGCTTGGAAAGTCCCAAGCAAAACTCGCAGCGGAGTGTCTGTGGCACTTCTCTCTCCGGAGGGGCTGCGCGGGGCTCAGCCCTGCCCCGGGCTGTGCCGGCAGCATGAGCGGCTGCTTCCCTCTAGTGGCTGCTGCTCCGGGGCCCGGCTGGCCCACGGGCACTGCACCTTCCCACCCCGGCATGGAGTGCCACTCTGTCCCCCGGATGCTCTTCCTGAGCTCAAGTGTGTTTTCCCTGAAGCGCTGGGTCTACAATCACCAGCCGCCACTTCTGCCAGGGGTGCGGGGTGTGCTGGTGGGCGCAGGGGCCAGCTGCAGCACCGTGTGCTTCTGTGCTGGGCTGGCTTGTGGTGGCTGTGTAGAGGTTGCTGAGCTTCCAACTGACTCCTGCTGGTTTCCGTTATCTCTCCTGCTCGTGGCCGTTATACTACTTATTTCAAGTGCTGAGGTCAAGTTTGTCCAGTGGCGGTTCCAAGAAGCATCCAAGTGACAGTTCTGGTAGCGCTTTTCTAGGTTTTCGTTTATGTGCCCTTTGCTCTTCAGAAATGAAGAGTTTCAGCTCATGCTTATTTCACAAATACTTCCTCTTAAGATGTCTGGAGGAGCGGTTCTCATCTTGGATCTCCTTTCCCCCAGCAGAAGGGGAAAGCACAGCTCTTAAACTCATGTAGCAAACAGAGGAGAGAGAGGATTGTAACTGCTCCCAGTTTCAGACTTACAGTTCTCTTGATGTCACCGTCACTCTGCATGCTAAACTCCAGAAGGGAGGTACTTCGTAAGACTTGATAGAAATCCTCAACTGCTTGTGCTTTTATTGTTAGTACTTCAGAACGTCATGGACAATGCAGACCAACTCATCCTCCTCAAAAAAACAAACAAAAAAGAAACAAAGAAACAAATTAAAACTGGGAATTGAATTCCTGTTTGGTTTCTATGCCTTTTTTCATTTTTCCAAATGCTATGGTAAAATCTGTTAAATTTTTAAAAATCTCTCTTAGCAAAATACATGTGTCCAAAGAATAGTCTGTTTCTTCTGTTGAAAGTAGTAGTTTAAATATACCTGGCTGCTGACTCCAGTATCTTACATTGTGCTTTTGGGATAACTGACTGGACTATCATTTATTCTTCGCTTGCCCCCTCACAGCATGTGTGATTTTGCACCATTGCCTCTTTCCAGACTTCAGTATTCTACTTGTGAGATGCTGAACTTGAGAGGGAGCATTTTTCACTCTCAGATACCAAAGCAGCAATGGCCAGGCATTGCAGATTTCTGTTCCATGCCAATTTAGTAGGAAGAGACCAAAATGACCCTTCTGTCATGGGTAGCTCTTGAGCACATTAACTCTGGCTTGCTGTTGCATTCTCTGCTTTGTAGAAAATTATTGTAACACTGAACTTCAGAGACTTTTTTTTTTTTCTTTGCAGAAAAAGTTAGAAAACCTGAAGAGCCTAGATCTTTTCAATTGCGAGGTAACCAACTTGAACGATTATAGAGAAAACGTATTCAAGCTCCTCCCGCAACTCACATACCTCGATGGCTACGATCGGGATGACAAAGAAGCACCGGACTCTGATGCAGAGGGCTACGTGGAGGGCTTAGATGACGAGGAGGAAGATGAAGATGGTATGTGAATTGTGCTACTTAGTGTACGTAAGTTAAAAGATCGATATGCTGCCTAGTACATTTTGCTTCCAGCTCTGACTTGTTGGCAAGAGAAGGGTGTTCTCAGCAGCTCCTTCCTGACTGATGTAAAGGAGAAGTACCTCAGTGTCCTCTGAAGGAACGAGGGGAAAGGAGATGGGCAGGGCCTGAAAGAGCTACTTTCTCAGTCTTATCTCTAGTGAAAGATCGGGATGACAAAGAAGCACCGGACTCTGATGCAGAGGGCTACGTGGAGGGCTTAGACGACGAGGAGGAAGATGAAGATGGTATGTGAATTTGTGCTACTTGGTGTACGTTAAGTTGAAAGGTTGATGTGCTGCGTGGTATGTTTGGCTTCCAGCTCTGGCTTGCTGGCAGAAGGGTGTCCGCAGCAGCTCCTTCCTGAGTGATGTAAAGCAGAAGGATCCTGGTGTCCTCTGAAGGAATGAGGGGAGAGGAGATGGGCAGGACCTGAAGGGGCTAGTTTTTCAGTCTTCTGTCTAGTGAAAGGTGGGGAGTGAAAGGGTGGCAGAAGAAAGGGGCGAGGAGGAGGAAGAGGACACTGAAAGACTTCAGGGAACAGTACGTGCCAGGGGGTGAGGACAGAAGGCAGAAATGAGTAAGAAAGGATGGCGTGCACGTCCTGCGGTTTTCCAGGAACGGTACGGTCAGGACAGCATGAGCAGTTGTGTAGGGCCTGATGGAGAAGGGAGAGGTGGAGAGCCAGGTTGGGCATGGAAGAAAACAGCTGGGTCAAGGAATTAAGTGAGGGAGCCATGGCATTAACAGGAGTTTGTAGCTGCTCTGTGAGATCAAAAAGAACTAGTTGAGATCAGGCAGGAGAGTGTATGTATTGAAGTCTGCCTGGAGCAAGCTCTGTGGAAGGCACTAACAAAGCAGCAAGCAACTTTTTAATGTTAGGAAAACGCACGGTGGGTTCCATGTGCAGTAGGTGCAGTTCTGCCTTCCCCGGCAGACTGCCCTCGGAGGCATCAGTGTACCAGTTGGATGAGTATCCGGCTGAGTTTGGGGAATTTGCTAGACTCTTCAAACCCAGCTGCACAGCAAAAGCAGAATAGCTGGACTTGCACTTTTCCCTCGAGTGCTGAATGTGAGTGAGCTCTGGTGAGAGGGGCGAGTGCCGCAGCAGTGCCTGGCAGAGTGGTGCATTCAGCCAGCAGCACACAGGTTCAGTAAGGACAGGTTCTCATCAGAGCACAAGTGTGGGCCTGCATTCAAATGCATGGAAAAACTCAAAAAACCCATTCCTGCAGCATGGAAAACACTTTCTGGTTTGTTGCGTGGGCTAAATTGCGTTTAATCTCTTTCCTCTCGTGAAAAGAGATTGCAAAGCCGTAAGATGGACGATGTGTGACCCTTTTGTATTGCTCTGGCAGTCAATAAAGGCAAGGGGTGTCCCTTGGGGAGGGTTCACAGTGCATGGTTGGCTTGTAAAGTTCTGCTCCATCCCTGGTGGGAGCAGATGGACACTTGCAGATGAAGAGCTGCAAGCATCCTACGGGCTCAAAAATGCATATTAGTAGTGGGAACTGGAGCAGCTGAAGCTAAAACATTCTTGAGGCTGCTGTGACTTACTGTCAAGACCCCTGCAGCCCTACAGCAGCTCAGAGCATGGGTGCAGCTGCCACACTAGCCTGTCACTGGGCTAAAGAGGCACAGGACTGCATCTAGTAGCCCTGCCTAGCAGCTGGAGAACTGCCTTTAATTCAGTACTGCCCTTAAGCAATGCTTTCAGTTTGCTCCTTGTGTTGATAGGAAGTCAGATCTCAGGTGGCAATGCTGAAAAAAAAAGTAAACTTTAAATGTCTGAGTGGTTAATCTTGTTTGGCTGTATAGAAGAGGAGTATGATGATGATGCTCAGGTAGTAGAAGATGAAGAAGACGAGGAGGAAGAGGAGGAAGGAGAAGAGGAGGATGTGAGCGGAGAGGAAGAGGTAAGGATTTAGGCAGTTAATAATGGGTGTGGAGTGAACGTGCTGTAACTGGGAATACTTTGGCAGGAAATGGACCAAATATTAGAGGGTTTTCGTATTTAAAGCATGTGCTTGCCTTTTTACTTGAGAAGCATCACAGTGGGGGGTAGCTTTGAGGCGTGCCTGTCTATGAGCCAGCTGCCATCTAGTGACCATTGACATGAAATCATTCTATTTATTGGGCTGGTATCAAAAATACTATCAGGAATGTCTGCAGACCTAGTTTGTGGGTTCTTAGAAGGGCTGGGGTTGCAGCCTCCCTCCAGATGAGAGAGTGGTATGTGAATTACTGACCTTGTGCTCTCAGGGCAAGGTTTCTCCTTGGGCATGTACCTCGTGATTGCTCAGGATGCTGAAATTCTTAGCGTAGCCCAGCTTCTGTGTGTAGGGTGTGCTGAGCCAGCTGCAGTCTGCTGAGACTTTGCTGTTGGCAGAATCACTGGGATGGGGCTAAAATTTGACTGTAAGAGGTCATGTTATCTGTCCTCTGGCCAAACAGTCTTAGATCCTTAACTGCCACTCCCAAATGGTCAGCCTCTTCTCAAAAACCAGCAGCAGCTCCTCAGGCTCTGGAGAAGTTTGTTCGTGTTTTAACCCTCTCTGCCCCTAGAACCGTAGAATCATTTAGGTTGGAACAGACCTTTGAAATCATCAAGTCCAACCATTAACCCGGGACTGCCAAGTCCATCACTAAACTGTGCCCCTAAGCACTGCATCTACACCTTCTCCTACTGACCAGTCACCACGTTTTACTAAACTCGGGTCATCACAACAGAATTTGCAGCAGCGTGTCAGTGTGAAGTAAAAAACCGTTTTCTCACTGAAGACTTGAAGCTAGAAGTGGCTGCTATGATTGCTTGTGATTTTCTGCAATGAAACTTGGGCCAGAGTCCAGTTATACTGTACCAAAAAACTGCACTTATATAAGTGCGTGGGAAGTGTCTGCCTTTTTGTTTGGTTTTTGTTTAAGATGCTTCAAGGGCTTTCTCTGTGTTATAAAATGGTGTTGGATATTGCCAAATTGTGAAAGGTGCTGCACTGAAACTGACTTTTATAATCCTTCTTTTTTTTTCTTTTTTTTTTTAAATCCAGGAGGATGAAGAAGGCTACAACGATGGTGAGGTAGATGATGATGAAGATGAAGAAGAACCCGGTATGGCAGCAATCCAGTTTTTGCTAGAGATAATAATAATACTTGCTTAAAAAAGTTAAATTACCATTTTCTAAAAAGCAGGCTGTTTGTATGCCTGCTCTTTGATAGCAAGCCAGTTGCTAAAGTAGAAGCTTGTTGAACTTGTTCAACTTCTCAGCAGCATGAAGGAACGCTCATATAATTCAAGTTGTGTTTTATTTTCTAGATGAAGAACGGGGACAGAAGAGAAAACGAGAACCTGAAGATGAAGGGGATGAAGATGACTAAACTGAATAACCTATTTTGAAAATTTCCTATTGTGATTTGACTGTTTTTACCCTGTATTTCCCCTCCCCACACCCCCAACCTTTTTTTTTTCTTTTTCTTTTTTTTTTTCTTTTTTTTTTTTTTTTTTTTTTTGTTTTTGTTTTTTTTTTTCTTTTTTTTTTTTTTTTTTTCTCCTGATTGTAATGTTGCTGTGGGAACGAGAGGGAGAAGCAGACTGGGTGGGCAAGGGAATAAAATACTATTTTTACTGCCACTCCTCCTCCTATTCATTTTAAATTTTTTCTTTTTGTTCCCTCTCTTAGTCCCTGTAACTGCAATAGTAAGTATAAACCAAGTGGTAATTTGTTTCTTATTATCGGAGTGGATAGTTTGACATCTTTAAAGAAAAAACAACAAAAAAGACAAAAGAGTTTCAGATCAGTGGATGATACCCCAAATACACATACTTTGTTCTGAGACAGCTCAATAGCGTTGGTTGTTGGGATTTTTCCACCACTGCCAGTCACTCGATACATCGTAAGCATTTTTTTGGGGGATGCTGCAAATTTGGGCAAAGCATCCTTCCACAGCAACAGGTGTGAGAATGGCATATTGATAAAGTGATTTCTTTGTTGCCTGTCCGTGAATGACTGCCATTTTCAGCCAATGCTTTCCCTGCTTTTGTAGGTACCTTTTATTTTGCTGTTTGTAAATAGTGACCAAATGTTTTTGTTGGGTTTTTTGGGGTGTTCCTTTGGATCTGGTTTGTGGGGTGAATTTGCAATCCCCGCCAGGGGGGGGGGGGGGGGGGGGGGGGGG
>JAVJGJ010000060.1:4610208-4636378 GCA_035590215.1 Microhierax caerulescens
GTGGGTTTTTTTTTTTTTTTTTTTTTTTTTTTTTTTTTTTGGGGGTTGGGTTTTTTTTGTTTGTTTGTTTGGTGGTGGGTTTGTTTTTTTTTTTTGTTTGTTTTATGGGTTTTGAGGTTTTTTTGTTGTTTGGTTTTTTTTTTTTGGGGGGTGTATGTTTTTTGTGGGGTTTGGTTTTTTTTTTTAATAACTGTTGCTAAAAATTGCCCCAGCTATAGGGCTTGGAGGAGAGCAGCTCTCTGGCTTTAGGGCTGCAGGTACAGCATCTTCAAAAAGTACCACGTATTTTGTTCCTTCCCTGGCCAGTGTGCTCTAAGGCACCCTATGCCTTTGTTTAAAGCTAAAACATTTTAGAAATTAAACAGACTGAAGCTAAACGCAACAGTTTAGGGATGAAAAGCCCCTGGGAGGGGTAGAGTGGGTGTTCCTGGGGCTGCTTGGCCCCATCCTGGCTCTGGGGTTGCACGTAGGTGTGAGAGCCATGGCTTTCCTTTCAGAGGAGCAGAAACGCTTCGCTGCTGCCCATAAAAGCCTGGAGCATTTGAAAGCCTGGAAGATGTGAAGGCTCCTCTGTGGGTGACTTGATGATGTTGGTGGCAGTGCTGGATTTTAATGCTGGCACTGAGGGGTGTGCAGCGCTGGGGAAAGTGTGGCTGTCTGGGCTGTAAAATGTCCCTGCTCAGATTCCCCAGTTAAGCGCGTTCTCTGCTGAAAAAATGTAGCCATGCTATTCCTGATGTTTCTGGGATTTTTGCACAGATTTTTTCTTAAAAACGGAGCCCAAATCCTGGCTTTCCTGTAACTGCACAGGTTCTTCTTGCTCAGCCCCTTTCCATCCACGCATCCCTTCATGAGGTGAGGAGTATGAGGGATGGCTCGTGAGGGAAAGCTGGTGCCAGGAGCATGTCCAGAGTGGATGGAGCAGAAGTGTGATCCATGCTGGACCGCAAACAGGGATACTACTTCCCTGAGCTGCTTTCCTGCAGAATTATGCCACCCGAGCAGGACTGGGTTTTGTTTGGGATGATGGAGCCCAACCCATTACTGCTGACTCAAAACGCACGGATGTTTTCGTTGTGGTCTCCTCTCCCCTTCAGCTGAAGCCTGGACCAAATCCTTCTGTTGCTAAGGTTTGGGGAGCAAATCATCATCTCCTTGAGCCTCAGCCCAGGCATCAGCGCGCAAGCTCTCCTTCGCCCACTCTTTGGGAATATTTATAGCACAAAACCTTCGCGGTGCTGGGGAGAGGATGGTTCCCAGTGGCCGAGGCTCCAGAATTTGGGATCCTGCTGCAGCACAGGGTGGGGGGACAGGCTCAGGGAGGATGGGAGAACAAAATGGAGCCATGCTCCATCCCTCCAACCCACGCAGCCTTGCAGAAGTGGTTACACGTCCCCTAGGTCGCTACGTAAATAAGTGAGGAACCAGCATTTCTGATGTGCAGGCAGAAGAACATATGGCCCAATGTATGCAAATGCATTGTCACTTGAAGCATAAAGCAGAGGGGTTTCTGGTGAACATTTCTGAGCAGAACAGAGGGCAGAAATGGGGAAGAAAAAAAAAAAAGGATGGCAGCAAATCAAATCCTGAGTAGATCTGCAGTATCTAGGTTACCTTAATTATGTTCTGCTAAATATGGATGCCAATTAATTAGAAGGCTGCTGATTTCCAAAGAAAATTAGTTTACTCTTAATGAGCTAATCAGTCCCTATTAAAAAAAAATAATAATGAAATTATTATATTGTACAAAGGCGTGTGCAACCACTTGACACGGAGTGCCGAGGTCTACTCTGGCTGGGATTTATTGGGTGCAATATTGACGGGATTTCTGCACGGAGCCAACGATCCCTCTGAAACAGGTTGCAAATGGCACTGTGCTCCCTCTGCTTTTACCCCACTGGGACTGGGCTACATTTGCCAGGAAAAAAGGGTAATTTTCTGGCAATACCAGGTTGTTAGCTCAGGATTTAGGATCACAAGCAAGTGGTGTGTGGATAGGCATCCTCCCAGCTCCGGCTTGGTGGCGCGGGGAGGGAGGCAGAGATGGAGGCTGGAGCGCTCCAAGTGCTCAGACAAAGCTCCTGTTTTTTCGAATATTAATAAGAGTCAAGCTGTGCACTGCAATTAAAACGCTGATTATAATTTCTTCCATCTGTAGCTGATTCTACTCCAGAAATTAAAGAGAAATTCAGAAGAGATGGGAATGTTTCATGGGGAAAGTGTCTAAGAGGAATGCCAAGGCATGGGAGGACGGGGTGCGGAGGGGCTCGGAGGGGAGCTCTCCTCCATCCCACCATGGCTGGCTCTGCCACCTTCCCCTCCCAGTGGGTTTGGCGCTGCAATTTTGCTGTCCAGGAGCCTGAGAGACAACACCTTCTCCCCATGCAGGTGGTGTGTCTTCAAGTTACGTGGAGTAGGTGCATCCTTAAGGGGAGTAACTGCAGCTCCTCCGATGGCAAAAGCGCTTCTGTGAATGAGTGACTGGGAGCACCTGTGTCCCCTCCTGCAGCCCAAGAGCCACGGTGCGAGGGCAGGATGCCCGGGGATGGGATGAGGGTACCAGCTCAGAGCTGCCAGTCCACAGGCTGGAGCACTGACTGGAGAGCAGCATCACCAATGCAACCACGGTACCCCGCAGCGGTGCCCTGAGCTCAAATTTCAGGAGCAAAGCAAAGGTAATATTTATTTCATGTTCAAGGTCACTGCCATCTGGCTTTTCCTGCAAGAGAGGCAGCTCTGCATCTGCCGTGGGGATGAGCGCTCAGCCAGGAGCCACTGCTGCACACCGAGCGCGGTCCCATGGGGCGGCTTCTTGAAGCATCAGCTGAATTTACGGGAGTTTAAAATTGCATGAGCAAGGGATGTGCTGATTCACGTGGGTACCTGTGCAAAGCGCTGGGGCAGCAGGAGCACAGCACGGTGGGGACAAGGGGTACGTGCTGCAAACAGGATTAATGGTGCAGAGGTGTGTGCACTCCTCCCCGGCAAAGTGCTTTAGACGGGTACAGCTTCAAACTGGAGCCCCGAGCCCCCTGCACGGCACGTGGCTCCTGAGCATCGGCTGCTTGGAAGGGGCTACGGCTCGGTGATGGAGTCTTAAAAATAAATCTGGTGTGAGGTGGCGTCTGCTGCAGTGCACGAAGCAAAAGCCCTGGGGTTTTGCAACAGGAAAACTGCGTGTGCAGCTGTGCTCTCCCTCTCAGGCTGTCCAGGGCATCACATCCGAGGGCTGAGATGATCTGGACAAGCTCAAATGGCGAGGACCTGCTACCTGCTTGGCAGGACAACGGGCCTCACAGGGACTCCTTTGCTTTCTGAAAGCTGTGTCGGTGAAATAGCAGGGTCACAAACCCAAGTGGCATCTGCCACTGCGAAGGGGCAGGGTGGAGATGTGCCCAGTGCCCACCCTGCCAGCATGTGCTCACTGAGGGATGCCAAAAACTCTTTCAACAAATGTTTCATTTTCTTTCTAAAGAAAACACCCAATTCACTAAGGCAGCTGTAAATCTTCCCTTTCCTGCAAAGGAAACACCAGTAAAGGACAGCGGAGTCTTCAACACATCCCTGCTGCAGAAGGGGATTCCTGGGATAGAGCGAGCATCCTCACACCCACACTTAGGGACCGGCTCTGGATCAGAGTCACCTCTGCCAGGGCCAACCTCTTACCTGCTCGAGGGGGATGACGAGGAAGGAGCCCCCACCAGCGCTCTCTGTCACGATGGCGAGGAAGCGGGCGTTGACGGCGCAGAAGTGGTTGTCGTGGACATTCTTGGTGATGGGGATGCCGTCGAAGCAGTGCTCCCGGCTCGCCACCTTCCCATAGACATTCCGAAACTTGGAGCTGCGGTACTGCGGGCGCCATGACATCTGCTGGGCAAACACAGAGGGCTTAGCCTCCCGAAAATACCTCACCTGGGCTATTTCCCAGTTGCTTTCCAGTTTCCAACCTGCACTGCAATAGGGCTTTTGCCTGATGAGGCATGGCAGTATCAAGACGGCCCAGACCTGCAAATAAAACACCCTTGAAAAAATGTAAGATGTCTCCCTGGTGCAAGGTACTACTCACAAAAGGCATTAAAAGGCTCTCTACTGTTGCAAAATTTAAACTGATCTCCTTTTCAGCATGAACTGCTTATCTAGAACACGCAGCACTACTACTTCATGTGCATATGACAAATGAATTAAGGCTTTTAATGCAATGGCTTGGAAATGGATTAGTTTGGACCACATGAAAGCATGCATCAGGGCAGAATAAGAGCACTTAGGCAGGGAGTGAGCATCAGAGAGCTGGTACACGTTGCGTTCAGCTGTCTCAGCTTATTTTGCAGAGGTCTCCCTGAGTGGGCTAACCCGTAACCCCACAGAAGCACTTGCTGCAGGCCAGCTGCAGTCACTTCTGCTGATGCGATGCTCCCAGGGACCGGCCAGCTGATCTGGATGGACCAGGGATCCCAAGGACTCGCTCGCTCATCCTGCTTTCCCAGAGCAAGTCCAAGCGCTGCAGCTGCACGCACAGAAATGAGCGTGCTTTCGCTTGTCCTCACTACTCTGCGTTTTCTGAGTGAAAAAGAGAGGCTGCCTTTTCCATTTCAGTCATCTTTTGAACAATCCTTCTGGTAGCGCAGGTGTTCATGATAAAATCTATAAAGATTTAAGGCACTCTGAGTGTGTGGAAGAGCGTAAGCGTTTAAGCCACCTTAAAGCAACACAAGCCCTCGGCTCTATCCACACCCCCGGTAATCACACGCCTGAGGACTCACAGCCGCTCACGTCTTCATAACCAGCATCTATGGACAAGAGCATGTAAGCATGTCCTTAAACGCTGGGTCACCTGCTGAGAGCATCTCTCGGCGAGGGGTAACACCAGAGAAATGCGCCAGTGGCTGCTCTAATCCTAAATAAATCCGAGTCCCTGCTTGCCCCCGAACTCAACACCATGGGCACGTGGTTGGGGGCACGGCAGGTTTGAGCAGTGGCTCCTGAATAGGAAAAGGGAACGCTTTAAGGCTGGAAACGGTAGTGTTCCCATCTCTAGCTTGTATGAACAACTTCATCGGCTTAACTCACGGCTGAGGGGCAGAAGACAGAGCGAGGAGCAGCAGCGGGTAAAGCCCCACACTGTGCGTTACAGGGCTGACATCACGGGACATGTTGCAGTGACCTCACGCCAGCAGAGCTCTGCTGTGCTGATAGCCCTCACAGCTGACATTCCGACAGCCTGCCTGCAGGAAACCTGTGCGAGGGTAGGGACCCCGCTGCCTCCCCTTGGCCCCATATCCACCCATCGCACCCACAATCCCAGCGGTATTCCCATCCCGCCAGCAGCATCCTCCTGGGGATGCGCGGCAGCACCACGGCTGCACGTTTGCCGTGCGATGCTATTGGCAATCTCCAGGCTGCGAGGAAAAAGGACACAGATCCTTAAGGATTTAACCCAAAACAAGAGCAGAGACATTTTTTTTGGCTGGAAAGGTTTCTGCTCTGAAAAAATGCAGACTCACGTCCAACAAAGCGCTGTGAATCTTTGCCAAACCTACCCAAGCGGTCGGAGCCAGGCAGGGCAAGGAAAAACACCCTGACCGCAGCTTGAGGAGTGGCTTTCAAGTTTTTCACTAAGTCTTACATTTTCCTTTGTCTGAACAGATGAGTTTTCGTATTGAAATTAATTTTTTTTTATAATGTTCAAAAAGCACAAAAATTCATTTTGATATTTTTAAGCTCTCAACTTGCTCTGTGATCCTGGGACTTCGCTCTCCTTTCTACCGGCTGTGCCCCTCTGCTCTGGACCTATTGCAAAAGAAGCTCCAAACTCTACCAAAAGGGACATTTGCCCAATCCTTCCCCCCTCAAACTTTTCAGATGTCTTGTAGTATATTCCCACAAAGGAGAAACCCCATGCCCCCCCAACCCCCGCTGCAGAAACCCCTCCTGCCACGTGGGGTTAGCTGAAAAAGGGCTGCCAATATTTTGTGCATCCAGAAATTCAACTTAACAAGTCACTGCCAAATGAGACGCCAGCACAGATGACCTCCAGGCAGCCTGGAAATGTGTTTTGACCCTTCACACGGGTCCTCACGTGTGTCCTATGGATGCTCCCTACTTGCCGTGGTCCCCAGCTCCCAGGGCGATGCTGCTTCCAGGACCTCAGCACTTTTGCATCCCTCTTTTTTTTTTTTTTTCCCAGCCCTCCCTATTCTATTCTTTCTCCAAAACCTGGGCAAGTCTCCACGCAGCCCCCGCCACACTGGGCGGAAGCAATAAGCTCAAGTGCCTGTTTCCCTGGAGAAATCCAGAGTTTCTTTCCTTCAACCTCAGGCAGTATTTCCTGCAAACAGCGTCACGTCGCCCTGCGGCCCCGGGGATGCAGACGGCTGGAAACGCCGGCAAAAACCCTGGCAAGAGGCTCAGGCTGCCCAGAGCCGGCGTTGTGCAGCCGGCGGCTCCTGGCTGGACCCTTCCCTGCAGATTTCTGAGTCTGGCAGCTGGTGGAGGCTTTCCCGTGCCAGAAATAGCTCCTGCGCCATGTGGGAGAGCCTTGGGGTGCTCACAGGGGTCCCAGCCCCCCCCCAGCTGCAGGGAGCATCAGCCTTTGGGTGGAGAAGGTGATGTAGTGCGGGAGGAGCATGGAAAAGCAGCTGATGGGGGATTTGGGGTTGAAAAATAAAAAGCTCGGCATCTTTTGCCCCTTCATCAGGCTCTGAAGCAGGTTGCTGCTGCCGGTGTTTTGTCCCGTTGCTGGAGCAAGGTGCTCAAGAGGTGGGCGGGCAGGAAAAGTCCACTTTCACCACATCATCTTTGCACCTGGTCCTTCAGTGGATGGATGGCTTTGGCAGAGGTTGTGTTCTCCGGCTGGGAAAGCATCGCAGGGAACGCAGCGCCGCGCACTGCCGCGCTGTTTACACCTCCAGGTTTGGCACACGCAGGGGCTGCCAGCCCTGGGCTGCCACGCTCAGCCCAAAGCCCTTTCCCCACGGAGCCCGCTGGGCTGCAGGAGGCATTGCCTACAAATAAAAACCTAGAAAGATACTCTGCCCGCCCCCCAAAGAAAAAAAATC
Source organism: Microhierax caerulescens (assembly GCA_035590215.1). Lineage (NCBI taxonomy): Eukaryota > Metazoa > Chordata > Aves > Falconiformes > Falconidae > Microhierax > Microhierax caerulescens. The sequence continues at coordinate 4,617,264 of JAVJGJ010000060.1, forward strand.
ACCAGTTTCCCGTTGTATTATCCCATCTAGGTGTTTTTGTGAGTGATGTTTCAGTTCTGGATTGCTGAAAACTTCAAGTTTCCAAGCAGATGCCAGCTTTATTTTTCCATTTTAATTTATTCTTTATTCCTCCATTTATTTTTCCCTACTATATATGCTTAAACCTCTCTCATGGGGCTCTCAAGCATCCAGGGGATGGGGGAAGGAGCAGGAGCCCTTTGGTTTCTGCTGGTAGCCCACGGTGGCCGCAGCACGGAGCCTGTGGCTGCACCGCCGGGGACATCACAGCCCTGATCTGGAAAGATACCCCCAGCAGCCGGCTGCTCCCGAAGGATGTGGACAAGAGCGTGAGGCCACCAAGTGACCTATGGGATGCCAGGAAGAAGAAAGTCAATGAAAAACCAGTGTGCAAAGGGTGATACACCACTCTCCTGCTGCAAAGACGGCTGCCGACGGGTTGCATGTGGGAAGTCTTCCCAGCAAAATACATGATTTCACAAGGAACATCACTTTATGGTGGAAAACTGTTGAAAACAAGTTGAATTTCTAGCCAGGAGGATGAAAATCTCATATCCCGCAGCCTCTGCAATCCAGGGTAGAAGTATAGTTTCAAATGGGAAATAGTTTTGTTATTCACTTATTTATTTTCCCTCCGTGTGCTGCTTTGCAGAGTCCTTCGCTCCCCGGGCTTTCCGGGCTCGGAGGGGACACGCTGGAGCTCGGCACTGGACAAACATCCTATTTCCTGGCCGAGCCCACTAAGGCTTTTGAAGACAGGGAGGGGATGGAGAGGAGGGGGGATGTGGGGGATGCTTCGGACACCGGCGGGATGCAGCTCAGCATTCCCCTCCGGCACCGAGTATTTTGCAGGTGGTGTGACATTTCCCAGTCAGGGAGGAAAACAGCCCCTTCCCCAAAGGAACTCGACTCGGGCAAGACAAAGCAGGAGAGGAAAGGCTGGAAAAGGCGACCCGGCCGTGGTCCCACGCTGGCCCCTCTGCCCCACGCTTCCTGCCAGGGGGCCGGGGGCTTCGCACGGGTGTTTGCATGCGGACACCGGAGCATCTCATGTCCCACAGGATGTGGGGAGAGGTGGCTGCGACCCGACCCGGCTGTGCTGGCATCGATGTGACCCAGGGGATGGGGCCTTCCCCAAAACTTACAGAGAAATGTTGTACTTGCTGTCTTCACCTTGAGTTTAAACCCTTGCTCCAGCTGCATTTCAGCAACCGTGGAAATGAACAGCATTTCAAACTCCTCCGATTTTTTTCCCAAACTTCTTTGCCCCTTTTTTTTTTTTTTTTTGCCTCACTTACAAATGACTCGACTTAAATTTTGCAAAATTGTGTTTGTTCAGAACCTGTCATTTTCATCACAAATTGTTTCCCCCCTATGAACACACTCCCCTCTGCTCTAGAAGAGAAAAATGCAAAGAAGAAACTCGAGGTGAATTCAGGGATGCTTGTGAGCCCCCCAGCCACCACCCTGCAGCCGACAGGCACGCTGCTGCTGGCTGCTCTCTGGGAAGGCAGACGATGCTGGAAGATGAAAAAATCCTGCTAATTTTAGCTCCTACAAACCGCCTGCCCTGGTGCACTTGCACGAAGCCGCAGATGCCCCCGGTCGGCCCCAGCTCAGATCCAGCTCCCAGCACCGAGGGACCAGCTCCTATCCAGCAATTCTGGAAGTTACTATCCAGAGCATTTATACTCCTACAATGTACATTTTTTATCAAACTAACTTTTTGAGTAATTCTCTACGTTCTGCTGACGCTAACGGGCATTTTTATTTTTCCATCACCTCACTCCCAATGGCTGAGAGGCACTAAAAAATATTATTGATTTATTTGAGCCATTTCCATCCATCTCCAGAATCAGACTAATGTGCCACCATTTCCAAGGTTCATTCCAGTTCTGCATTATTCTTGGACTCTGGTTTTTCCTTTCATTACAAAACTCCTCCCTTGTTTTGGGTCGAGCAGAACTTACATGAAAAACGAGACTCCTATAAAGCACTTTGAAGTGAGGCAATAAAATAAATCACATCCCCAATCACGACATTCAGCATCAACATTAACCTCATGAAAAAAGCAGAAAATTTCTCCACTCTGCTCCAGTGTTTTTAGGCTCATCGCAATTTTTTTACTTTTTTAAGTGCTTGAGGGGAGGAGTGTGTCCCAAAATCCCGAGCTGGAAGGTGAAAATCTCTTTGGCAACAACAGCGAGCGCAGAAAACAGGCGTGCTGGGAAGCCCTGAGCAGGGATGCAGGCCAGTGCAGAGCATCTCATCCCCTTCCTCTCCTTCCCCTGCTCCCCCAGCAGCCCTGGGGAGGGGGGGGCGGCCGCGCTGCCATCCCGCTCCTCCTCGCCAAACAAAAGAACAAAGCGGCTCATTGAGGTTTCATAATCAGAGCAATGATATCTGCCACCGACGGGCGCCCGCGTCGAGCCAGGCACCCAGCCTGGGGGGGAGCATCCCTCGGTTAGCAAAAATATTTTGAAGGAGTATTGAAGGAGAAACACAGAGGACTGTTGGATTGTCATTGTGTTGGGTTTTGTGCTGTTCCTCAAAACCAGAGGAAAACACACAGACCTGGAGGTGGGGAAAGACCCCAGGGACAATATTACAGGCAAGGAGGCCAGTTTGCAGCTCCGGGTGAAGGCTGCTGCGCTCCTTGGCACCTTTGCAGAGCTGCATTAATGTCTTGCTCTGATCCTGCTCCACTGCGAAAGCAGATATGGGTAGAAGATGGGCAGGAGCACGAAATGTAGGTTGGTTAGCAGGAGACTTCCCAGACACAGTGGGGTCAGATTAAGGCGATGATGCTGATGGGGGCTGCAGCCCATACCAGGGAAGGGATGAGCAAGTTTTCCTCCCTGGGAGCGCAGGCTGGGCCATGCGTGGCAGTTGCAGAGAGCTGACTCCCCTCTTTTTCCCCCCAAGAGCTGCAATATTGCATCACATATCACAGGGCTGAAGATGCAATATTGCATCACGTATCACAGGGCTGAAGATGCAATATTGCATCACGTATCACATCAGCAAGCTATGGAGGCATCCGCCCGAGCAGCGCAGGGAGCTCCCCCGGACAAGGAGCAAAGCAACCCTCTGGCTGCAGAGGGATCGGAGCTCCCCATCCTGAGCAGCCTGCAGGCTCCTGCTTCTTGCAGGGTGGGGAAATAAGTTTTTTAAGTGGGTGTTTCAGGCTTCTGTTCAGTTTTACAGCAGAGAACAGCTTCGTGAGTAATGGCATTAATAAAAAAAAAAAAAAAAGCAAGCAACTTTTTATTTTGCAGGTTTTTCTCAAAGATGGAGGACTGGTACCCACCCCACATACCCCATCAGCCAGGCAGAGCAGATGCTGTGGGGCAGGCGGAGCTGACCCACGTGTACCACCAGCACACACAAACCCCACGGGGTCCAGCTCTGCCCATACCCCCTGGGAACAGCACTGCCATTTGCCTGGAAAAAAAGAAAAGGAACCAAGAAGCAAAAAAACCCAGCCCCTCTTTGGAGGCTTTTCTGATCTGCTGGCAGCTCCAGCCTTTGCCTACCAGCAGCAGCAGGACACAGCTCTTGTCTCAATGTGTTTATTTTTAAATGCATCTTTTCAAGCATCGGGAGTCTTGGCAACAGCAGCTGGGAGGGAGAGCTTGCGCAAAGAGCCCCGAACGCTGCAATAGGCAGTCACACAGCACAGTGGACTGTAATCCCTAAAAAAATCTATATATCTTATATATCCTACATATGGCGCTGTTAAATCTGCCTCAGTCGTGAAAGCTTTCAGAGAAACCGATTGCTGTTTTCAGCTGTATGAAACAGTCATCGCTAACCCCCCCAGCCCCCATGCGGTGGGAGCCCCTTCTCCTTCGTCCTGTGCCCCCCCAGCAGCGTGCTGGCGGGGTGACAAGGGGGCTGTGGCACTTGGAGCAGCTCTTGGGGTTACCGCGATGGCACATAGCGTCTCTCATGGCCTTAGAGAACTTTTTAATGGGAAACCAGCGCTCTTTCATCGCCACTCTCTGACTTACTGTTCTGCCCGTGGTTAAGTCGCAGGGTTATGGCTGGCTAGCAAGAAAAAAAAAAAAAAAAAATTTGCATGAAAAAGTGTGTTGGGAAAAGGAAATCCAACACTCTTTTTTTTTTTGCTTAGAAAATCTGGGGCTTTTAGGAGGGGTTTTGTGGCAGTCCAGGAGACAGTGCCTTTCCGAAATCACATTATTCCTTTTTCTCTTGCCTCCTCCCGGCACAGGCTGAGGTTCTGGCAAACATTCCCTACCTGGGGCTTTCCAGTTAAATTCAACGTACACCTTTGTATCAAGAAAACCATATACAACTGAAACCCACCCCCCCATTGCCCCTGTGCCCCCCTTGTGTGGGGTGATTTTCCTTCGCTCCAGAGCTGACCCGCAGCCTGCACATCCCTGCGAGCCGCTGGGCAGGAGTTATTTTCTGTCAGAAAGGTCAGCGGTGCTCAAGTTTGACATTTCAAGTTATCAATCAGCCATTAAAGCAACAAACTGTTACTGGGCAAAACACGGAGCTGCTTTTCAGCACCTCTTGACTGAGGAGATGGCTTCATCTGTAGAAGTGCAGGGCTGCCTGATACCCTCCCCCCGTCCTCCCCCAGGCACACTCCTCACAGCTCCCTCCTGCAGACAGCAGGGAAGAAAATATCAAAATAGCTCACCAGGGGCTTATTTTAGAGGAAAAAGCCACTACCAGCATCGCTGCCATGCCGGACACCTGAGCACGCTGCCATGTGCATTCCAGGACAGAGCCGTCACCCCCAAAGTCCCTGCAAGGTGGGTACAATCCTGCTCTGGTCCTGATGCCCCTCCATACCCAGTAAGCATCAGCACTGGGGGATTTAGGAGCCTCGTGGCCAAGGGGAGATTGAACCTCTTCCCAAAGGACGTGGTACATATCAGCCATGGACTTGAGGGGGACGCCAGGTCCTGCGGCAGCCAGAGGCAGGGCACCCGTGCCTGGGCAGCCCTCACAGCCCAAACCAGCGCTGGCAAACACAAAACACTGCCCCTGCAACCACTATGTGGTGGGGGAGCCCCTGCAAAGCCACCTCCTCACCCCAACCCCATCCCCGCTCGCTTTGCTTGAGCAAAGCAAATATTTTTTCCACTCAGAAAGGAAAATGCACAAGCTGGAGCTGGCAGAGCCACCCAGGCTGCAGCAGGACCATCACCCCGAGATGTGTCCTGCCCAGGCTCCTCTGGATGTGGAGGGTGGGATCTGCTCAGCGCACACCCGGTGTGTGAGCAAAGCATGTATGTAGGATTTATGCTGCTGGAATCCACTCCCTAAAGAAAAGCTTGAAATTAAACAGCTATATTTTGATAAGATACCCGGCATTGCCAAAATTAGTCATCAAATGCTTATTGTTCCATGCACATTAGATTAGAGCCAAACAAATGCTGATTTTAATCTCCCCAGCACTCTAATGCTCTGATGCTTCTCAATTCAACCTTGAAAACAGCTTTTGTTCACATTAATGGCTTTCATGCTAACGAGGCTCGGTAAGATTTAACATTTAGGCACATCCCGTTCTTCATTTTAATAACAACTCCACCACAGAGAGCAACACATGTTCGCAGCGTGCAGGTGACATTCAGCCACCAAACGTGCCTCAAAGTCCAGGTTCAGCATTGCTGCAGGATTGGTGCTTCGGCCGGGGCACCTGCGCGAGTTTGCAGCCCGAGCTTGACTCAAAAAGCAGACGGGCTAAGAAATGCCAAGTCTCCGGTGTAAATTAAGTGGTTTCTCTTTTGTGCCAAGGGACCTTCAGAGCACAGCCAGCCAGTTGGGCTCTTGGCTTGCTTGGGCTCAGCTGCTGTTTCTATGCATCTCTCTGTCCCAGCCTTATTAAAATGCCCTGCGCGGGACACTCACCAGGCTGCTGTGCTTGCTTCCCAGCACGCTAGACTTGTGGAGGTCTCTCATTGACTCGACAAGAGCTCTGTGCAGAGAGGGAAAGCAAAAACATTCAATTCACCATCCCGGGAGGCTGAGATAAAACACACAAACCCTTCCTGCTTCTCCGCGCCGCGGCACTGGGCAATGCATGGCAGGATCCGACCCCCACGGGGCTGCTCCTGGGGGGGGGTTGCACAAACCGGAGCATCGCCAGCAGCAGGGCAGGGGGCTGAGCCCCCCCGAGCCGCAGGCAGCAGCTATCGCACCGACCCCCATCTCCTCCTCCCTGGAGACTGCCAGCCCCATTATAATGATGCATTGCCACCTACTTTCTTCTAGAGAACAAAATAATTCCAGCGGAACTAGTTTTTGCTCCTGAGACCATTAGCAAATGGAAGCATTTATGTACACGGCACATTACCCGACTCATACCCAGTTAACGTGCTGATCAGCCTGTCCAGAAACCCTGGGCTCAGCGCTGGGGTGTAAAGAAACCTCTATTCATACACCCAGGTAAAGTCTGCCAGCAAGGCAGGTGCTCGCTCAGAGCCCGCAGAGCACCGGCGTGGGCACGGCCGCCCCTCACCTGCCGCAGCCGGGGCAGGATCTGGCCCCAAACCCCACAGGGGGACGGATGAGAAGGCAGCAGGGCTGCGGGGGCTGCCACAGGCGAGGGGCAGCCCCTTCCTTGGGGAAACACAGAAAGGGGGATGCTTTTTTGCTGTATATTTTCAGTGCAACCGGCTTTTGCGAGCACCAGAAATGGGGGGTTGCACTGAGCCACAGGGAGAAGCTGTTTTACACGCTGCCAGGGAGGAAACTTTTAAAATAGAGCACTTTCAAAGGCTTCAATTTTAGAATTCGTGCTTCTCTGCAAGAAGCCTTTGCTTGCCCTTCAGAAAAAAAGGCAGTTTGCATGAAATCCAGTACAGGCTGATGGACACTGCTTGTTGACGTGTCCCCCTGTGGAGCAGCCCCAGGTCTCGGGGACACTGGCCGGAGCCCTGCACACCCATACTGGGCTGACAACATGCAGCAGCACAGCAGTGATGACAATCAGAGCCCCCAGCCCCAGTCCTGCCAGCCCAGGAAAGTTACAGGGGCTGGAAGGGAAGAGGGGGCTTACTAGTTGTATGAGGCCGGTTCAGGATTGCATACTGACCACTAAAAAGCAGATTATGGGTATTTATGAGACAGGCAAACCCGTACATGCCATTACAGACAACTATGACAATAATGAAGAATAAATCTCCCCATTAAGCCTCCATGCAGCTATTATGGTTTGGATGGCTCAGTAGTCATGACTCCAAGATAACATCAGTGGTGCCACGGGACCTCATCCATCTCCTGCTGCTGTGAGAGCGCGGTGGCTGCTGCGCTGGGGCTGGTCACAGCTCTCCCCCCAGCACCAGCCTGTCCCTGTCCCTGCCCTGGGGTCTCACACAGACCCGTGTGAGCCCCTCCACGGCTGCCCACGGGCAGAAATACCACCTGGAAATGCTCCACTGCCAGGGGCACAGTCCCAAATGCTATCAGCAACTTGGAGGTGCTTTTTCTTTCAAATAAAGTTTTTCCAATCCTGTTTCAATGCCCCAGTAAAAAAGTTATGATACATAACCCAAATTAGTTATAAATGTTCAGGAACAGAGAAGAGTCTCCTCCTTGGGAAGAAACTTTTTTTCCTCGTCCTGATACAGGTTTAATCCCTGCAAAAAGCTGAGGGCTGATAAACAACTGCATGATTTTTGATTGACCTGACGTGGGCAGAGCTCAGCAGCCTGCAGAGCCACGGGCACACTGGTCCTCGCCCCTGCCAGCTGCTGCTGCACAAGGCAGCATCCCTCACCATGTGCCCGCAGCAGGATGAGGTGCCATTGGCCCCCTCCTCTCTCGGGGGTTGGGGGTGGGGGGTGAGGTGAATCAGCCATGCACGGAGAGGGTCATCCTGCTCCCATCTCACCCCACCAGCTCCATTTTCAGCGTCTCCTGACAGGACACGGTGCTGAAACGTCTGTCCCATGTCGTGTACAAGAGACCTCGTGCCCCCACCCCATCAACCCCGCAGTCCACAGAGCAGGGGAGAGCCCTTCATCCTGCTCTTGACAACACTTTGGAGACCCAGACCCTACAGTGAGCAGCAAATCTCCTTGTTTTCTCTTTATTTGTGCATCTGCTTGATGGCACAAACAGCTGGAGCAGCAGAGGGAAGCTGAGCAAATGGCTCTAGATCTGCACCCACCACAGGAAACACCTTTGGGCTCTAATAAACACCGGAATAAATGCACTGAGCGGGGCCTCAGGAAAGGGTATGTTCCCACAAAACAGGCTGTCATGTTCCCACCCTCTCTGTCCTGCTGGGCTTCACCTGGCACAGCTGCATGGCAGCGGTGGGGACAAGCTTGCAGACTGCATGGCAGAGCTAAGAGCTCTGCTGGGGGGAAAGCAGAGGTGGCTGGGGGTGTAGCTCAGGTCTCACAGCCCCCTGCTAGCAGCAGCAGCCTGGTTCACAGGCTATTCCATGGCAGGGGATGCTGCCAGCCAGCCCACCGGAGAGCCGTACGCTGGCACGAGGGTCATCCGCAGCATGGGCCCAGCAGAGCCCCCAGAGCGCACCTTGGTTGCACTAAAAATCCACAGATTTGGGGTCTGATGATGAATTCAGTGTGTTTGCTGTAGCAAACGGTGAGCTGACGGATTCAATTGCCTTGCAGCGCAGGAGCACCAGTGCTGAGGTGGCCTGGCTGCCTCCATCCCAGGTGGGCTGGCCCCGTCCGCTTGTGCTGTGCCCCCCACCAACGCATCCACACATCAAACCTCTCCCCATGCCTGGGACGGCAGGGGAGCGGGACAGACCCTGCTGACACAACAGCGAGATACAAGTGCTGCAGGAGCAGTGGCTGCGCTCAAGGGATGCACTGGAGTTGCCCCATGCCCAGCTGTCACCAAGGGAACAGCACCAGGGCCGCTGTGAAGCTCCATGGGGTGATGTCCCGCCGTGGGGAGGTCACACCAAGGTGAGCAGGCAGGAGCCTGGGCATCCCCTGGGCTCGCTCTGCCCCACATGCCCGCAGCCCAGAGCCCTGCCAGAGCAGCCCGGAGAACGGGGCCAGGGACAGCAGCACATTGGGATGCTCCAAAAGGTGATTTCCAAGGCTGTGCTGCAAATCCAGCATCACCTTTGCCCTGCGGCGGCCCTCCAGCACCTCGGTGGGTGCTCTGCAGCAGCCGGCACCGACAGGATGAGCAGCACTGCGCCCAGGAACGATGCTATGATTACACATACGATGCTGTGATGGTATTAGCACTGCGGCAATGTCCAGGCAGACAGACTGGGGACACCAGGCAGGCAGACACACAGCCAAGGGCAGAGACACCCCCCTCAGCACTGCTCTGACTCAGTCCCCCCCAAGTGGAGCTGAGCTGCCAAGAGCCAGGGCAGATCTCTGCTTCTGCACCCCTTGGGGCAGGGGGTGCACCCCAGCTCCCCAACAGTGACCTTGGAACCCGGGGGGGAGCCTGGGACAGGATTTTTGGCAGGCACAGTTCAGTGGGAAAGCCACTGGTCCTTAGTACACAGACAAGGAGAAAAAGCAAAGAGAGCTCCATGATTATCCAACTTGTAAGAAGCAGTAGATTGATTTTACCAATATTAAGGATTAATCCCAATAATGCGTTCTAAACAAAAGACAGAAAAACTTTTCTGAAGCGATATCTGCCAGCTGAGTTTTTTCCAGCCTGGAAGGAAGTGACTGGGATTTCCCTGGAGATCAACTTTTCAATGATGTCTTCTTTCTACAGACCCCTGACTGCCTGGGAAGAGCCTCTCCTCTTCCCAAGTCGCTGGGAAAAAAGCACCAAGCGAGGCCAGATGTCTCCTGGCCATGGGACTAGGCTGTCACCAGGAGTCCCCATCCCTCCTTGACCACAGTGCTGCTTCCTGCCCGCTCAGGGCACTTCACATGGTCCCACGGACATCACGGACCGCCCGGGAACGATGCAAAAAGCATCCCTGGCACCAGCATTTGCGGGACTAGTGGGGGCCCCATTTTGGACCATTTTCTCCCCAGGAAACCTTCTGGGGGAGGCAAACCAAACCTCTCCTGGACCCATGCGCTGAGAAGAAATACAAATGTCACGCTTGTCAATAAATTCTGTAAACAAGCACAATTTTCCTCCCACTCTGTTTCCCAACTACTTCCCACCCTGTGAAGCTGGCGGAAACATCCTGATGAAGCACAAAGTATTTCTGGCCCCCGGAGCTGCCCTGGGTCACTGACCACAGGATTTTACCCTCCTCCAGCTTGGAATAATGTTTCCTTGAGGGCAGAAATATTGCATACTTTTTCTCAAGTTGAGAGGTTTTTAGGAAACTCAGAGAGGAGAAAAAAGTCTCTTTTCATGTATTGAGATGAGCGGGTAACCGAGCCAGACGCTCATCCATGAGTGTTATTTCACATCACATCACAGGTCATCAAGAAGACTGAGTCTTGTTACTGAGACTTGGTTACAACAGGTTTTTTCCAGCCAGGATCCAGCAGTTTTAAGCAGAATAAGTGGGGCTGCCTGCATAACAAGAGAAAGCCTCCAGTGGGAGGACGCCATAAATCCACCCCCTCCTAAACTCACCCGCTTTTCGATTGTAAAGAGGTGGAAAGCCGTACGCACGGGTAGTAAAGGGCTGGGGACGGCGGGGAGAGGGGTGGTCGCTGGACCCCACGGGTAAGAAATGGCTTGGGAAGATGCTATGGGGTGGGTGAGGGTAAAAAAATTGGGGCAAAAAGGGCTGCTGAGAGCACTAACACTTCTACTTTTGTAATAGCCTGAAAGAAAACCTTACAAAGCCCCATTTTTGTACGGGATGTCAACCATAGAAACTTCTTTATCCTGGCAAACAGGACTTTTCCAAGGCAGGGAGATAGCGCAGGGGCAAGCAGCTCAGACACCTCACCCTCACTTGCTGTTTTCTACCCAAAATCCCCAAAATGTTCCCCTGAAACAAGCACCCCAGGGTGCTCCTCAGGGTGTGGGGCAGGCTCCAGCAGCTCCTTTCCCATCCCAGCTGCTCCTGCACAGAGCCATTCGCTCCTGGACAGCTTACAAAACTGCGAGGGTTTTTTGGGAAGTTTATCCCAGTTGGGGGCAAAAGTTTTCCAAAAGAAAAGAAGAAAAGGAAAAAAAAAATAAAAAGAAGAAGAAGAAAAACAAACACTATCTTCTAAATATTTCAGGCTCCAGAAACCCGTTTCCTGGCCAGCACGAGGAAGTGCCAGAGCCTGGGTGGATGAAGGTCACAGGACGGCCGGGGCCGGGGTGCGGGAGGCACCGACCCCCCCGCTGCCAGCCTGCGAGGTGCCCGCCAGGGAGCTGGAGCCCGGACAAGCCCTGCCTTGTGTGTCAGCTCCCAGGAAGAGGAAAACCATCCACAGAGGCAAAATGGAGACTTGTTATTCAGGCACAAACAAAAGCGCAGGGAAGCTCATGGAGGAACACGGTGCAATATTCCTCCCCTGCCCCGTGATGTGCACGCGCTCACCGCAGCCTCAAATCTTGCCTTTTCCCTGGTTTTCCCTGCATTTTAGCACACAATCCTCCAGAATCAGGTTTCTTTGCACTTTTATAATTACGAGAGTGGCCGATGTGACTCTCTTTGCCAGAGGTTTGTAGTGAACCGACCTGGAGCTGTGACCCCCCCGGGAAGGCATGGGAGCCAGCATCCCGCAGGCTGAGCTCGCACGGGATGCTCGCTGCACATGCCCAGCAATATTTCTGTACACTCAGCTTTTTCACCGCTGGCTTGAAGAACTCAGCATTTCCACAAGGACTGAGTCTTCCATGGATCTGTTCCCACCTGATGTACCAGGGGCACAGGGTGAAATTTTGGCAGGAGGGGAGCTCCAGTGGCTGATAAAAAAATGCTCTCCTGGCTATACAGGCACCTGCCCAGCTATCTGCAGAGGAACTAGGGCTGGGCAAGAGGGGCTGCTGTGGCAGACTCCCACCCTGGGCATGGCACCGTGTCCCTGGGCTGTTTCCATCCCTCTCTGGTCCCCCCTGGCACTCCGTCGGGGCGCAGGCGCAGCGCGGGGTCCTCACCTGCCCTGCTCTGCTCCACGGGCTGGTTGGGTGCCTCCTGACACCCAGGAACGGATGTGGGGCTCAGGGAAACGTGGGTGCTCCTCGACCCTGGAAGAAAGGGAAACCCTCTGGTTACCGCAGCACCACTGGGCACGAAGCCTGAACTTTGGCTTCCCCAAATGCACTCAAGAAATGCCGGGTGCCAAACCGGGGTGCAGCCGCTGGAGCCTGTGCCACCGCAGGCAGCTAATTCCCAGTGATACCGGGATTAGCTCCAGAGCCTCACCCTCATCACCAGCCCCCCACAGCGAAAGCACTGCTCCTCCCAGCCTGTGAGCAGGGATTTCATAGCATGGGTGCGCAGTCCCTCACTCACCCGTGGGGATATGGAGCCCCAAAGCACGCGGTGCAGAGGCTCTGGGTGCCAGCAGCTGGCACGGGGATGGCCCCAGCACTCCTGCAGCCACGGGACAGCCAAGCACCACGGCCACGCTCCCAGTGCTGCCAGCACGGATGGACCAGGATGGGGTCCTCATCACTCCAGAGCCACCCAGGCCCTGCGAGGGCCAGCGTGCCTCGGGGCAGGCACGCAGCAACGGCCCTGTGCACGGACAGAGAGGCCATTATTCCCTGGGGAATTTATAGCAGCTATTGTACGTGCGTGCGGAGAGCAGGGATGCTCGGAGCAGAAGGCAGCCGGGGCTGGGCTGGGCTGCAACAGGACCCTCATCCGTGCGTTGCTGACGCCTCCAGCTTTGACAACAGCCCCAGCACCCCTACAACCCCCCGGGAACCAGCCTTTTCGCTCCTTCCCATTACCAAAACCAAACAGCATTAACTCTGTGACAGCAATGCCCAGCGCTGGCACCCCCCTGTCCCCAAGGCAGGCACGTGCACAGCCCCCAGCTGGCCCCAGCAGCTTCCCCGGCTGCTCCATGGCTTTTTTGGCTGGAGCACAGCTATTCCCGACCCTTCGGCACCGGGGGTGGGTGAGGATTTTTCCATAAGGCCCAGCAGCTTGTTTGAGGGATTTGCACAGCAGGCTGTCGGTGGAAGAAACCACCGCACCGTGAGGGGAAAATCCAGGTCTGCATCCCGTCAGGAGGATGGGGGCTGTGGTCGGCACCGGGATGGAGAGGGCAGTGCATTGCAGCTTTCAAGCACACCTCCCGTCCTGGTGCTGAGCAGGAGCTTCCTCAGCCCTGCTTTTATGTAAGTATGGAGCAACAGGTTGGAAAGCCTCATTTTTGGTGCGGTGAGGTGGCTGTCACCCTGCCCTGCTCGAGGATGCCCGGATTTCCCATCAAGCGGGGTCTCTGCCGTGCTCACCAGCTGCATGCCGCAGCAGGTTTGGGCTCGGGGCTGAAGGGTTTAGCCTTAGTTCTCTGCTCTCTGCAACTCAAGCAACATCCTGGCAGCTCCAGCACTGCCCCACACAGCCCCTCCCCAGGCAGTTTTGTTCCCGAGGCTTTTCAGAGCGATGATCGAGGCTCTGCAGACCAACTCCGGCCAGGGAGCCGCAGCGAGGGGGCTCTGCCAACAGCTTTGTGATGAACAAAGGAGCGCGGGATTTCTGGGAGCTGAGCTTGGCACTGGTCCCCTCCCGGCCCGGGAACGATGGGATTCACAGATTTGTGGGGGACTCTAGCAGCTGGCTCCGTCACGTAGATTTTGCCTGTTGCCAGATTTGGGTAATTACACACTGACTCGGGAGATAGGAATCCAGGATTCGACTCCTTCGAGCTCTCTGCTAGCTGGGTAATGAATTGAACTATTCATCATTTGATAAAATTTCCATGAAAAGGAGAAGAAGGGGGGTGTGTGACCCTGCGTTGCATTTGCAGGGTATGAATTACAGAGCCCAGTGAGCCTGCTGGCCACAGACAGGCAATATTAAAGCGCCAGATTAATGCTGCATTGAATCTCAATTAAAACTCATTAAAAAGCCGCAGGCCAGACAAGTTGCCTTTGATGAGAGTAATACTTCTTGAAACAGGGAGCTTCCATTTTTAGACTCAAAGCGGCCCGTTATTCCCAACCCCCAGCAACCCCACCAAAGCTAAAGATTAGTGACCATCCACACTGCTGGAGGCAAGGGGACTTGTTCTGTACTTGATTAACGATTCAGTACTGACTGCCTTGCTCCGTCCTGGTCCAGCTGGTAAGGAACGTGGCCCCCTTGCCTCCCGTCACCTGTGCCACCATGCACCATTCCATGATCTCCATCCATCAGGTGCTGCAAAGCAGCTCCTCTAGAAGAGCCACCATCCCTCCATACCTGCCTCGAACCCACCTCAGGAACCCATTTCGCATAATTACTTCTGAGCAACGTCTGTCTGGGCAGCCCAAACGAGCGAGGCTTTTCTGGCTGCCACATTGCTGAACCCCAACTAAAAATATACGGATTTTAAGGCAGCAAGAGGCAGAAAATGCCCCACTCCTCCCACAGCCTCTGTGGGTTGTGTCTGCCCTCACTGCTGCCTCCCTGCCCCTCTCCTGCCGGGAAGAGCATCTGCCCTTTGTCACAGCACTGTGCCAGTGGCCCACTGTGACACTGGTCCTGCGTGGGGACCCAGCTCCAGTCCCCTGTGCACATGATAAATCCCGCTCATCTATTTTCTAGAGATGTTGGTTATCTTGCACCTAATCCATTAACATGAGTTTTACTAATACTATTTGGAATTGGTTCGCCCACACAAGTGCTTCATCAAATTTATTTTTAGCCAACTGCCTAGAGAAGACCTCACCTGTTATTTCCCCAGAAATAAAGTCATGCTGTGCCGTCCAAAGCCTAATTGCTGCAAAGCCATTTTCCCTGACAACATGGCCCAGTGCCTTCAATCAAGCTTCCTATCGATCGAACCAGTATCAGCATTTCCATGGGATCAGCATTTGCTCCAGACACTCTGAAGCTGCCCTTAGCCACGAGGCGAGGACACTGCGCCGTGCCACCAGGGATGTCACGATGTTGTAACCTCCCACCCAAGGGCCTCTGCAGTAATTGCTATTTGCCCATCTTAGGGCATCATTTATTTACTGTGTTTGATCACGACAGGCCACAGTGGCAATTTCCTCTCTAGGTTTTGGTTCTGGCTTCATCTGCTTGCTGAACTGTGAGGATGAACCGTTATTTAGGCAGCGTGGCTCAATGACTAATGTCAATTAATACATAATAAAGCCAGAGGAGAGCATAGGATAATTCAGACTAACGCATGCCGTGGGACCTCCCAGATGGCATCCTCTTTCAAACTGCATCTTTTAGAAAAACCTCCAGTCATTTTAAAACTATACTCCCCAAATTAGCACACCCCCAGGCCCCCACTAACTTGTGCTCGTGGTTAATTATATTTAGAGCTTTGGAAACAGCCTCTCGCAATGGGTGGGAGCTGGAAGCACCACTGTCATACCAAGGGACTTCTGCCATGCCTCTGCCTGCCAAAATACATCCAGCACAAGCCCTGCTCAGAGGTTATATTTGCCTAGCCCTTCCCTGACCACAAGATTCCCACTGGGGTATCCCCAAAGACCCCATTATCCTTTTGATGGCAAATGAATTCGGAGAGCCCAGCCGTGGGCTCTTTCCTCCCGCTTCTGTTCTCCATCCTGTGACTCACATCCCTTCTCCCCCGAGCCCCACGCTGCCCGCCCGCCATCAGCCCGGCTTTGTGCTCTTCCTGCTTGCTGGTATAAAGCTGAAAGTCATCCGGGGTGAGGAATTACTCACCCAGCCCCAGTAAACGACAGCCGTCAAGAGATTCCACGTTTGCCACGAGACCCGGGCCTGCCAGGACTGTTTGCCTATTGCTTTTGCAAGCAGATTTGTTTAGCTTCCTAGCACAGACCCTTTTCTTTATATATAATGCATTTGGGCTGGATTTCTGTTTGCAAGCAACAGAGCAAACCCAGACCCTCACAGGACCAGCTGATCTACAGAAGGGAGGACATTGCTCCTGATTCCTACAGCACCTTCTCAGCTAAAGGTCACCACCTTGCCAGCTCTTACTGCACAGCCTGGAGAAAGTCCTGGCCAAGCAGAGCTGGCGTGCCATGCCATGCCACACCATGCAACGCCATGCCATGCCATGCCACACCATGCAACGCCATGCCATGCCATGCCACACCATGCAACGCCATGCCATGCCATGCCATGCAATGCAGTGATGCCAGGAAGGTGTCACAGAATCTGGGCAGCTCCCCAGGCATGAGACATGGGCTCTTGCATTTCATTTGGTCTTTCTCCATCCTATTTTTAACCTGCCTAAAGTCTCCCGGGTAGCAAACTCCCCCAAAGGAGTGAGGTCTGGGGACACGCTGCAGCTGCTTGCATTTCTTCCTGTGGGAGGGAAGGGGGTGGCTTGGGACACAGATGAAACCAGCTTGTTGCACATACTGACAGCAGATATTTCTGTCCCTTCCTTGCCTTCCCCCAGCCCCCCACACACCCCAAGAAAAGCTCTCTGTGCCTCCCCATGCCTCCAGCTTGCAATAGGACAGCTCTGCCTGGCCTTATGCACCCACACCTGATTTTCACATCAATTTTCCTCTAAGGATGAATTGCTCAGGAATATTTACAAAGTTTGTAAAATCCTACCCATGACTTCTGTTTCCAGCACGGCCTGGGAAGCGGCCCCAGTGTGGGAGGAGTTGTTGCAGGAAGGCTATAAATGCCTGTCCCTGACAGCACTGGGAGCTGTGGGCTTTACTGGTTGTAGTTAGACACCTGCTGCTGGGCAGGATGTGAAGACCCCAGAAGTCCCCAAGGGTTTCCCCCTGACCTGCCCCACTGCGGGAACACACACGTGATTCCCAGTTCCCAACACCACCACCCCCCGTTCCCCCCAACCCTGTGTTACCAAACCCTTCCTGGAGTCTCCACCTTGCGCAGACTCCTGGCAGGCAAAACCACACAGAAAAATCGTATCCTCTCCCACGGGTCCTCGTGCAACTTTCTTTTTCCCTCACTCCATCAGCCTGGGCCATATGTTCCAGCCTCAAACCCAGGGGAAGGACGGGTGAGCGAAGGGCATGTTCACCACTTTGGTGCTGGGGTCCATGCCCCGACTTTCCTGGAAAGACCCCGGCACCGATGCTGTGGCAGGTCAGGAGCCTGCTCTTGGGTTTCCTTTAGCTTGCATCGGGATAGTCCGTATTGCAGGTAATAAAATCTATAGGGGGTGTTAGAGCTTTCCAGTGCTTTAGCAACAGCATACTTGGTGCACATGGCATAGATCTTCCCAGTCTGTACCTCCATTCCCTGAAAACTAACACCAGAGCCCTCTCTCGTCCTGCTGAAGGTGCTTTCCTTACAGTCCTGCGGCCTTTTCGCAGCATAACTCTCAATAAATCCATTTGCACTCAGAAAAAAAAAAAAATTGTTAATGAGCACTACAGATTAGTCAGCCTGGCTTAAAACCACGACATTTGAAATCAGTGAGTTTGTAGTTCTTTCAACGCAATTGACCTTTTGGGTCTGTCCATCAATCCCTCTCTCAGCACCCAGAAGAGCTGGAAACACTTTTTCTTGCACACAGGTGCTGGTGGGTTTGTGGAGCTGGCAGGGGCTGTGGGACAGCACGACGCGGCACAAGGCACATGGAAATAGCCAACAACAAATCGCTGGTGACTGCCCAGCCAAAGCCAAGCAGGCAAAATCCAAGTTATTTACTAAGGGCAAAGATGGGAGAAAGTGATTCTTCCCCAGCAGCATCTTCACTGGGGAGCCTGGGCACACACCAGTGTGGCCTCTGGAGCTGCCTCAGGCTTTTTGGGTGCCCCACACACACTCATGCCAATACATATGTCTCCCCCTGCCAGGGAGGCCAGCGATGTTTGGGGTGAAAGGCAGCAAACAGCACAGCTACTGCTGCCCTCCCTGGGCACATCCCACCTCGGGGCTCGGAGAAGGACCACAACAGCTTCAGTCCCATTTGCTTCTGCTCTGCACGCACCAAGCCAGTTAATTCAGCACCGTGCCCGATGCCCCAGCAAATCTGTGCTACAGCCCCGTGAGCCATGTCACAGCCCGGGTCAGTGCTGTGGCACCGAACACCTGCAGGGACCCCATCAGTCCCATTCCCAGGATGGCAACCACAGCCCACTGAGACCCTTCCAGCTACGGCCAGACCCTGCCCACCGCAGGGCCAGGCAGCCCTTCGCTTGGGAGGGCTTCCCGAGGCAAGGGGGCTACTGTATCCCCTCCAGTGTATGAACCATTAGGCTCATCGGCACGACCACATCTTCATGTCAGGACCACGGAGCGAGAAGGAGGGCTTGGGCCAAGCAGGTCCAGCTTGGACTGCTCTACTCCCAAAGTCCCGTGGCTCCCACCGTTTGGAGGTGGCCCCTTATCCTCCGGACACTGCCATATCACGCCGTAACACGCCCTGATTCAGCAGGATGCTGTGTGCTCTGGGCCACCCCGGTGGCAGCATCCGCCTGGTACAACCTCAGCAACGGGTCGGGGATGGGGTGAGTGGGAGGCGATGAACTCAGCTCCCAGGCATGAGGGATGGTGGGGATGGGGAGGAATGGGAAACAGTCCTCAGACAGCAAAACTTTCCCCTCCGCACCAGTGGCAGCCATCTGGGAAAGCCGAGCTTTAAGGTTAGAGGGCACATTCGGGGGACCTGAGCAGCTCCGCATCACCCCCACACCCAGCAGCTCGCTCGGAGTGGGTTTGCTCAGCCACTGCTGAGCCCCTTCCACCCCGCAGCCCCCCCGCCTCGCTCCTTAATCCCCCCCCGCCCCATTCCCGCGGTCTCCCCGCCCCCCCCCCCCGACAAGCCGGCAGCCACCTGTGGAGGTCTGGGCAGCATCTGCCGAGCGGCCGCGGAAAGCGGCTTATAGCGGGGTGCGCCCGCGGGGGATGCTCAGCCCCCCCCCCCAGCCCTCCCGGCCGGCTGCTCCAAGGGTTAAAAATGCAGCACAGCTGCGAGCTGGAGGGGCCGAGCGAGCGGGAAACGCGAGGAAAACAATCAAACACAATACGATAAAATAAAATCAATATAAAGCAGGAACCTGGGCGAGGAGGGGGTGGGGGGAGGCGGCCCGGCCGCGCTCCGCAGCCCCCAGCGAGGCACCTTGCGGGCAGCGGGGGGGGGGGGTAGCCC
>JAVJGJ010000060.1:4647192-4658937 GCA_035590215.1 Microhierax caerulescens
GTGCCCCCCCCCCCTCGGCCAGCAGGAATCCCACCCGGCTCAGCACCGCACGGCAGCCCCAGCCTGTGCCAGTGCCAGCCGCAGCAGGGTGCTGAGCTGGGGCTGAGCCAGCTGCGGTGCCAAACCCAACAGCGACGACTCCGTGCGGGACCAGGCATGAGAGAAGATGCACAAAGCCACCGCCATTCCCGCCATTCCCACGAAATAATTGTGTATTTTTAGCCAAATGCATAGCGCTCTCCCCTGACAGCCCTTATTTTAGCGCGGGAGGCCAGGGCTTGCAGCATCAAGGCTAACTGCCCGTGTGTTACTCGGATGGGGTGCTCAGCCCTCGCAGGGGACAAGCACCCCAGCAGCGTGCCAGCACGGACACGGGGCTGTGACACGATGGGACAGCGCAGCACACAATGCACAGCGCACACCAGGCAGAGCCCGGCAGCGACGCACCGTGACACCAACCGGAGCCATGTGCCTGGCAGAGCGGCTATAGAACTACTGATGTTCCCCAATCGTTTTACAAATATTTTGAAGCAAAATAAATAAAAGCAAACAAAGCGCCGCCTGGGAAAGCCACAAAGCGTGACCGAGGAGCTGGGCCCAGTGGGGCACAGTTCCAGCGACCGGCAGCTCCACCAGCTCTGCCAGAGCTCAGTTGTGTTTTACACGTGGTAATCGCTGGCCTCGAGGCTCACGGCGATGGAGGCCACTGGGCTGCTTGGCCACCTGCGCCCTCCCCGTGCCTCAGTTTACCCAGACAGAGCATGGAAGCTGCTGCTTTCCAGGCACTGACTGCGGGCAGGCACAGGGTTCCTGCAGCACCCTGGCCACGTTGGCCGGACAATATGTCACACCCCCAGCATAAAAATTTCTGAGCATCGTTGCTAGCAGTGATGTTTATTTTCCAAAGGCCTATTTACACGCAGGCTTTTTCTGCCTAGGAGGGGTGATGTTTGGTCCCACTGCCTGCAGCTCCGTGGCTGAGCCAGGGAGCGGGGGAAAGCGACCCTTTGTGCATGACACATGGAGAAAAGGCATCAGCTCTTGCCTCTCCTGGCAGTTTTTAGGAGGCTGTTTGACCCTCCTACAGTGCCAGAAGCGCTCCCGGCCCACCCACACATGCTGCACACGTTTCACGCAGCTCCGGGTTAATTTTTTGGCAGATGTCAGCAGGGTCCTGTTGGAAACGTGGGTTTGGGGCTGGCGATGGAGCCCGCTTCCGCGGGATGACTCACGCTGGAAGCACAGCCGTATGCAGCGCACCTCGGCCAAATACTGCTGCGAAGAGGTCTCTCCCTGCTGCTTCATACCAGTTTTGTCTGATTCTCCTTCCCCGCTTCTTTTCAGCATTTTCTGTGGTTGCTGGTAGGAGAAAGCCCATCGGTGAGCTCAAACAGGGAGGTTTCGGTCAGCTTGGCCAAAGCGTGGGTGCATGTCACGAGCTCTGGTCATCCGTGTGCTCGGCCCCGGCTGGGCTGGAGCCACCTGGGTCTGAGCCAGTGCAGCAGCTGCTGGAGCCACAGCTGACCCCAAATTCTGCCCTCTCCCGGGGGATACACCAGGCAGGGTCCGTCCCTCGGGCACCCCAGGCTGCCTCCCCTCCCTCTGTCCCCTGTGTCCCTCCTGAGCACCCTAGCACCTTGCTACTCCTTTTCGGGGCTGCAGCAGGAGTGGGCTGTCAGCTGTGAGTTCAAAGATAAACGAGCTCATTAGACTGCAAGTGCTAATGAGCAGCATTTGCTTAAAAAGGTTGGAGCTGGACTGAGGGCAGTATTTTGATGGTGTTGCAAGGAGCTGTGGTGTCCTGCAGGTTCCTTGGTGCGGGAGTCTGTCCTGCAGGGACACCAAAGCCTTTCTGCCCAGCTTTGCACCCAGAGTAAGCATCTTCCCAGGTTGGCTCTGTGCCTCTACATGAAGGGTGGTGTGAGGTTGTGTTGGAGGATCCTGCCCTTGCTCTGGCTGTGGATGGTGCGTAGTGAACCTCTGTCTGCTCCTGAGACTTCTCCCATTGGTGGCACCTGCTGTCCCGTGCATCTTCTGGGAGAGGTGACCCATGTGGCCGTGACAGTGAGTGAATGGCCCTGCCTGGGATGAGTTCTGGGGTTGCTTGAGTGTGGGAGGTGCTGCCCTGGCTGGTCTGTGGATGTCAGCAAAGCTCAGCTCTGTCTCTAGCCTGCTGGACCCTACCAGGTGCTGCAGCACCCAGAGGTGCCAGGTGGCTCAGAGCACTTTACTGCTGGGCTTCTGGAGGTCCAGCCAGGCCCTGGTGTTGGTTGTCCACATGGCTCTGCTGACGGGTTCTGCAGCGCTGGCTGCTCCTCTGAGCAACGCTGCTTGGTCACCCTCAACCCAGCATGGTCCTGCTGCTCTAAGGGGTGTGGGAGAAGGTTGGTGCAAGCTGCTAGCTCTTGCTCTGGAGGATGCTGCTTATGTGGGCATGAAGCCACATGGCTGTGGGCTTGTTCCTGATGTGCCACGTAAATGTAGCCCTGTGTGAGTGAAAGGAGCCCTGAGTGTCTCTGCAGGCTCCTCTCTGGCTCTGTGCAGGCTGGGAGGGCTGATGAAGCTGGGTCAATGCAATCCCTCTGCTGTCAACATCTCAGCTGTTTGCTGGAAATGCCTATTTCACCTCTCAAATAGGAAGTCTCTCTATGTAGAAAGAAATGCCTTAATCTCTACCCTTGACTTGCTCTGAATTAGCATATACCTCTGTTTTCCCAGCTTAAATGCTACCTGCTGAGCAAAACCCCCAGTGCCACCCTGGCTGCCATGTGTCCCCCTGCAGTGCCCATGAGCATGGCAAGTTTTGGCAGGGGCTGCTGCACCCCAAACTGGGCATGCTGTTACGTGCTGTGGCCACATGCTTGCTCCGTGGCTGGGCACCGTGTGGGGTTGGGACACTGAGCAGCCCCAGGAGGTGGGATATCCCACTTCTTTTAGCTGGGATCATCTCTGGAGGGCTTTGGGGTGGGAGGACAACGTGTGCTACCCAGCTGCTGGTACAGGGTGACTTCCCACAATTTCCCTTCCAGTGAGCAAGAGCCAGCCGGTGCTGTGTCCCCTGTGGAGGAGCAGGCAGGGGAGAGCTGCCTGCAGGCAGCAGGGGGGCCCAGCATGCTCATTTTTTGCATATTACGTGCTTTTCTGTGAATAAACTTGGGAGCTTTAATAGCAATGTTGTTTGCATCTGTCTGTGAATGTGCATGCATGTAGGAGGAAGAGAGTGGAGGGAGCTGAAATGGCAAAACATGGAAATTTGGGGCTTGGGGACCTCCTCAAGTGCTTTGGGGCCAGCTGTGCTGGTAACTGGGTGGTTGTTCCTGTAGCTGCTGAGGGTCCTGGCATGGGGATGTGAATCTTGAATCTTAAACAGCTTTGTCCTCCCCAGTGGTGCAGTAAAGTGGAAGGAGGGGTAGGGCTCAGTCTGCCTGCCCCACACAGAGAGTGGATTTCATTCTCAGGAATGAAAAATGGACTTTTAATTTCAAACCTGTGCCATCCTTTGCAGGGGCGGTCAGGCAAAGGCTGGTTCTCTGAGGTGCTGACCACTGCCACCTTGGCACATCGTTCCCCAGCCCTGAGCTAGATGAGCTTCGCATGAGAAATCAAAGCACCTCAAGCATGAGAAAACCCTGCTGCTAGGCTATGGCAGGTTCACTTTTGGTGCTGGAGTGTCTAGAGCAGCCCCCAAAATGTCAGAAATATCTGCAAAATTTCTTCTTGGGATGTTCCAGCTTTGCTTTATATTTGTCCAGCCTGATGGTAGATGGGGGGGTCTGGCTGCAAAACAGCCTGGGTAACCGTGGGGCTGGATCAAAGGCATTGGCATTTGGTCTGGACCCACTTAACACTTCAAAAAGTGACAAAAAGGGGCTGTGTGCATGTGTGTGAAGTGAAAAATACTGTAAAAAGATTCCTCTTCTGTAAATCCCAGCAGCTGAAATGGGGGCCTGGGACAGCCTGCCAAGTGCTGCAGAGGAGAAACCAATCCACCCGCTCTGGTTTGATTTTTCTAACAGACCTAGGCGAGCACAGCAGCAGGACAATAATTTAGAGCTCCCTTAAATGGTTTTCAGGTGTGAGTAGGTAGCGTAACATGGGCTATAACACTAAATGAAAGGAATGGCTTTGCCTCCATAAATGTATTAACAATACATCATACTTAGGAGTAATAGAGACTTGGCTACATAAACCAAGATTTATTTTTTTTTTTTTAATGTGATAGGAGTATGGAAAAAAAGTTGAAGTAGTAATTTTACAGTTGAAAGATCCTGTAGTGATGGTTATAGCAGGGTTTCTGGACTGGAGAGATCCAGACTGGGTCTGGATCTAGGATGCTCAGGTATCAGCAGCATCTGACAGACAACAGCCGTGCCATTTCACTGCGGTCCAGGTGCTGCTGCCGGGCTGTTCTGTGCTGGGATCACTGTGGAACAGGGTGAAATGTCACTGCAGCCCCTGCCTGGGCACCTTCCATCTCTGAGGTCTGGTGGAGCTTGGAGCTGGTGGGTGCACAGCACAGCCTCCAGCAAGGACCTGACTGGTCCCAGTGAAAGGTGGCTGCTGGAGGAAAGGTCCCTGGCTGCAGCCCTCCCTGGCTTGCTGTGCAGGGGCTGCAGGATGTTGCCTCGGCTCCCTCTGTCCTGGGGATGCTGGTGGGTGAAGGCTGTTCAGCCTTTGGCACAGGAACCAGCTCTTGTTGTGTTTTGAATACAGAACTGACCCAGGAGGACCTGCTCCCTTTGGGGCTGCAGGTTTCCCAGGTAAGCCGTGATTTACAAAGTTAGGCGAAGCTTGCAGCCAGGCTCCTTGATTCCCTGCAGTCTCCAGCCAGTATCCGTCTAACATTCCTGATACAGTTCTGATGGAGCTGCGGGGAAAAGCACCTTTAAAGGGTTTGGCAAGTCCATCCTTGTTTCTAGAGCAGGGGAGTGCAGTGTGCGGAGGTTTCATGACATCATTTGAAGCTTTTTTTCCCCTTCCTCAAACAATAAACAACACATTTGCCATGGGGCTGGTTTCGCTTGCCCTGACCACCTGCACAACTTACTGCATCTAATGAAACACATGTTTTCCCAGCAGTCTGGCTTGGAGGAAAATATCTGAAAAATGACATATTCTTCTAGTTACAGTTTGCAAAATTGTTTGTTGGTGTGTTGTTTTTTTTTTCCTGAAATGTTAAATATAGCTTCCTCGAGTCAGGAGTGGGACCGCTTCTGCCGGCTGGGTGGTAGGAGGGAGCAGAGTAGATGTGCTGCAACGCTGGTGGCAGCTGTGGAGGAGCAGGAGAAAGTCTGCTTTAATACGGGTAGTGCTTGTGGGGCGTTGAAAGTTGTCTTTCCTTATTACGTGCTTAATTAAAAAGGGAAGCAAAATGGATACTTGTGAATTCTCACGTTCAGCTGAGCTCGGCGGTTGAGCTGAGGGTCCCTCCCGTGGAGCCCTCCCTGGTGTGTGTCAGCCCGTCCTGCTGGAAAAGGCTGGTTTTAAAAGTGAATGATGTGGGAATAATTAAACTCCAGGTTTATAAGATTATTTTAAGCTTTTTAAAATCTGTGGCTACCAAAAGATGTTGAGAGCTTAAGAAAAATGCAGCGTTTTCCCAAGAAGCAGCTGAAGTGGGAGAGAGCTGGGATGAGCCGTAAGCAGTCGGTGCCACTTTGCAACGGGAGCACTGACAGAAGTGGAAGCGGGCGCCGACTCCTTGGGTTTTGAAGGCTCTGGAAAATGAAATTTGCTGAAGTAGCTGTTAAATTATAAAGCCTTCTTTTTGATCTGAATCCCGAGTCATTTTTCATATGAGACACCAATGTCAACCCGCATGGGACGAGTGGTGTGTGGCGCTCAGCTGAGCTTCACGCCAGGTTTTATTCCATCCCAACAGCATCCTGACACTGGAAGAGATGCCTTTATACATAATACTTGGCTCCAACGCAAATATGGCATGCAGATGGTATAGGAAAAACTGCTTGTACACTGAAAGATCTTAAAGATCTTAGAACCTGCTTCTTGACAGATTTATTGGGTTTACAAAGGTGCTTATTTATTACAGCACTGCATTTGGTATAAATATCTTTCATGGATGGAATAACTTCTCATTTCTCATAACTAGCAAAATACAAAATAGCCTGTTTTCTTCACTTTTATTTCATTCTGATGCACGAGTCTTTAGAAAAGGATTTTATCAATGGCAAAGAGTGTTACAGGTGGCTGCACTCTCTGCCTGGGCTGCTTGGAGGCCAGGTCCCCCTGTAGCATCCCTAGACCGGGACAGGGGATGTCCCCTGCTTTGGGACAGCCTTGAAAAGGACCAGCAGCAGGAGGACCCAGCTGCCCAGGGAGGTCCTGGCTGCAGGAAGAGGTTGAGTGATGCAGGCTGAGGGCAATGCACGGCTCAGCCTGCCAGAGGAGATGCTGGAGTTTGGTTTAAAACCGGCAAATGGCCAGGAAGGTGGGCAGCCCTGGGGATTAACTAATCCCTGCTCTGTCCCTCCGAGCGGGTGCCAGCCCACTGCAACCGCTGGCACATCCCAGTGCGTGATGACAGGGAGTTTTCTCTGTTCCTAATCTGTCCCAGGCCCTGAGCCGGTTTGGGCAGCAAAACATCTTTTTCCTGTTACAAGCCAGGGCAGGTTTCTTGCTGAGGCTGCATCCTTCCCTCGAAGCTGGCATTTCTGTGACACTGATTCGTCACCTGCTGAAATAATTGCTTAATCACCCCTCTGCCTAGCCCTGGCAGCACTAGCTGGGGGTGGTCTCGGGGTCTGCTCCCCAAAACGGGCAAATGGAGAGCAGCTACGGGACCACCAGGCAGTGGGGGATTTGCAAGCCACACTAGCCATTGCAGGCAGGGCTTCTGCACGTGCCATGACTTGGGAAATAATAATAATAATGATAAAATAAAATGTGGGAAGATGTGTGAGAAGCCAGAGAGAACTGTAGTTTGGAAGCTTGAACTAGGAGGGGAAAAAAAAAATAATAGGGAGCATGAGTACAGACCCCTGTGGCTGGGAGATTTCTCCCCTGCACTGCTACATCGAAGGGGTGGCTCTTCCTCCATCCCATTTCATGGCAAAAGCCATGGAGGGAGCCAAAATCCAAGAAATAGACAAGGAGAAAGTTTAGCAATGCTGTTATATGATTTTAAGCTAGCAGTGGAGTTAAACCTTCAGTGAATTCCCAGCCAGAAGCAGGAGCAAGCTGCTCTGGTGCTAGTGTGGTTTCAAAGCAATCTTGTCCCTGGGACATCTCTGAGTGGGTTTTATGGACTGGAGAGAGGGAAAAAAAAAACCCACCTGCTTGTTGAGGTAGTAAGTTCCTTAGCCTGAAATATTTCTTGTGTGGACCTCCAGAATCTGCAAGGTATTTACTTAGACATTGAGAATGTGCTTTGGTGAGAGCCAGTCTGACAGCTGTGGCCCTAAATGCTTTCACATTTTTTTAAATTATTTTTTTTTTTCCCATTTCTCTTGGTTCCTTTAGCAGGATGCCTTCGGATGGTGTTTCCTGCTCTGCAGACAATGCTGCATGGCAGAGTCGCCAGTGCTCCGGCCAGCACAGGCAGCCAGGGAAGGGTGAAAAGTAGGGTCAGCGTTCTCTGTGAAGAACTGGCTTTTGTTATAAAGTCTTCAAATTTTCCTTTCCAGAAAAAAAAAATAAAATAAAAAAAAATCTGAGAATGTGCTGGCACTCAGCTTTGAAGCAAAACCTGAATTCATTAACAAAGAAAGCACCTTCTTTTGGCTGATCTTTACTTAAAACCCCAACTTTCAAATTCCTCTTTGGCAGAAGCAGGAAATTTTTGCACTAACTCTAGTATGAAACTTAAAGCGGTGCAGACTGAGAGAGACGATGCCTTGAGGATGATGCTTTTTGCTTGCCTTGCTCAGCTATCCCCGACGCCCAGCCAGGTGCCACTCTGCACGGCATGGCCATGGCTGGGCTGTCATGTCCAAGGTCAGCCTGCATCCCTTCTACACAAGCCGCAGCCAGGGAGGTTTGGTGGTTTGGCGTTTTAAGCACTTCTTAAAAATCACTTAAAAGCATTTTTTTTTTTTTAAAAATCATTGTTAAACATTGGCGTTCTCAATAGGTGGGCAGAGCTTGTGAGTTTGTAGTGAGCAAAGGAATATTTTGGAAATTAGAGGCTCAATGTGGTTCCCAGCAATGTCCATTGGCTTTGGGGATGGTGGCCAAAGGGGCACTAACGGCAGCTGAATTCACACCTCCGTGCTTGAAACTTGGGGAGTAGGAAAGCGTTGATGTTCTGACAAACCCAAGGGGTACGCAAGCAGACTCACAAATGGAAAGCAAAGAGATGGGGGTGTTTTAAAAGCCCTAAAAGACCATGTTAACAATTGGACTTGATGACCTCAAAGTTCTTCGCCAACCTACGCGGTTCTATACGCGAAGGTGTCTGCTCTGTTACACTGGTGGTGGGGAGGGAAGCGTAGAGCAGCCTGCCTTGTGGGAGAGCATGTGCTGGGGTTGTGAAGCACACCAGGATGCTCTTGCAAGAGCCAAAGCCCTCTCCACTTGCTTCATTGCAGGGCAGCTGCTGCCAGCCACCCTGCCGGGAGCGAACCCTCTGTCAGAGGATGCTTCAGTTAATGCAGGTGCTGGACCACAGGGCAGCAGGGATCTGCCCTCAGTCTGCAAACGTTATGGCAGAGGCAATATTCTGTGATGTGGCTGGGTCCTGGCTGCTGGGCATCAGCGTCGGCAAGGCAGGGGACCGCTGCACTCATCCTCTGCAGGAGCACTCAGCCAGTAATGGCCTTACCAGAGCATGGGCAGCAAAGCAGAGCGCTCTTCAGGTGCCTGGAATGTGTTAAATCTGTCTCCAGAGTCTAAAAATGGCTCATCCTTCCTTTTTTTAGAGAGAGCTGTCTAGAAAATGCCAGCACCGAGTGCTCTTGGAGTCAGGTGAATGGGAAGCTGAGGATCAGATTTTGCTGCCCAGTGGCATTTCTGGTTTGGAAAGGCATTTGAGCTGCTTGAAGGAAGTGTTTTGCAAAAGCATGAAGGCTTGTTATACTAACCTAGTTGTCTTTGAGTGGGTAACATGCTTATTTTCTATAGTGGACTGTTCTGGAGAAATGACCAAAATATTCAGTTCCTAACCTGCATCAAGAAGCAAGAATTCCCACTAAAAGCGATGTGAGGGCTGGGCTTACCCTTTCAGTGCTGCTGGTCTGAAGGGAGTGCTGGATGCTGGCGTGGAGGCAAGCAGCGGGGAGGAACTGGTGGGACTTGTGCCATGACAATCTCGAGCCTCCACCAGATTTCAGGTCAAATTTGTATTTCCCTTTTCTGAAAGTTTTGAATCCCCTGAAAGCTTGAGCTAAGAGAGGCTGTTAGACTGCTTTCCTTTAAGAAGGACACCCCATATTTTGGACTCGGTGTAAAAATTCACCTGCCTTTCCTTAAGCACCTTCAGCAAAACCACTGAGCTCTGCAGGGGCTGGCTGGGTGATGCTGCCAGGGCACCTTCCCCATGTGGAGTCCATCAGTGGGGTGTTTTTTTCTCCCACTCTGTCTGAATTGACACAATTTCCCCCTTGGTAGAGTCAGTGAAGCATGAAGCTGTGCGGGCGCAAGCAATATCCCTTGTTTAATCCCCAGGGAATGTGGGGGACCCCACTGGGTGGTGTGTGAGAGATGGATGGTGCACGAGAGATGGATGGTGTGCAGGAGGTGGATGCATTGCTCTTCTCCTGGCTGTGCCTCCACTTTTTGCACAACAGGGAGGAAAGCAGGTCTAAAAAGCTTTTTTTTTTTTTTTTTTTGTACCTCCTTTTCAAATGATTTTGTGCTCAGAGTAACTTTTACCATTGCATATTTTCCTGTCCAGGAGGTTCAGCAGCGTATTAATCAAGCTCTCCTCTGATGCTGTGATTTTTATGGACTGCCAACTGCACACAGACAGTTTGGCATCTTCCCTGACAACTCAAGGTTTAAATGGCTTTACCATTTGTGTTTCAGGCTTAGCTGTGTGTGTCATTTCAGTAGAATTAAACTGGAACATCCCACCAAACTAGAATTCATATTGCACAGCCATTGCCTCCAGACAGGGAGGAATTGCTACGTGCAGGCAAATGGAGGTAGCAGAAACCTGCGGCTGCGAATAGCACTGCTGTGGAGCTGGACATAAAGTAATATTCATAATAGATAGCTGGGAATAGTTATGTAAGGGTTTTTTTTCTGCAACGGAAAATTTCCCAGGGGGAAGTTTGTTTTGGTTGTATTTAATTTCTCTTGCTTTGAGAACGGGTGAAGTGCTTGGGATGCTAGGGCTTTCCCAGGGCCCCTCTGGGGTGATGCACTCGGATCTGTCCAACCTGGACACTACTTATAACAGGGGGGGGAAAAAAAACAACCGTATGATTTTTTATTTTTTGTGTGTGTGTGTGTGTCCACTGTATGTGTGGAAGAGATCTGAGCAGGATCCAAGCTGTGGTACCTGGGAACTCGTCTAGACAGCATGTGCCATGGGCCAGGCGGGGAATTTGGACCACAGTTAGTCAGCACAAGCTCTGCCCCAGGGAATTCTTCCTCACAATTTATTATCCAGGCAGAGTAGATGTTTGTTCATTCACAGTAAGAAATAAACAGGGAGAGACTAAATAAATAGAGGGGAAAAAAAAGAATGCTAGCTAAGTAAACAAAGAAATTCCTCGGTAGCAAGCACTGCTTTTACCGTTGGTGGTTTGTAAATACGGCATTGGGAAAGCTGCTTGAATCGTGAAGTCACCACGGCAGTGCCAGACACCTGGGGAGCCTCGGGTCTGAGGTCCAGCTGGGAGAGGAGTGACCTTAAATATAGGGGGGACCCCACCCCCACAGCTGCTTCCTCACCCCCCACAGTCCCCCCGGCGAGGCTGTGGCTCCCCCCAGCTCCCTGCCGTCGGGTCCTGGGACTCCAGCGACTTCAGAAAACAGCTTTCGGAGTGTGAACTCATCTGTTCGGAGGTGGGTGTTTACAGCCGGGCGCCGACTGCCGAGACAGCAAGAAATACCTGACAAGGAGAGTCTTGGCTATTGAATTTTGTACGTATTTTTGCAAAAATATTGTTTGCAAGGGCTTTGCTGCCTACCTCTAACCTGGCACCCCTGAGCCCCTGCGAGCCCTGGTCCAGCTACAAAAGCATTTGGCCCTGGCACGAGCTTGGTGGCACGGAAGAAAAGGAAAGAAGCATTTTGGCGAGGTCTAATAAATACAGCTTATGCTAATTGAGTGCTGGAAGCTGAGGGCCAAAGTTCTTCTAAACATGGCACAGGTGCCAAGTCTCTACTTTCCGGAGGTTAAATTACTTTCCTCTTTTCAGAAAGACTTTTTTTTTAAAAAAAAAAAGCCAATTGGTCTGTGCAGCACCATTTCACTGAAGGAATTTCTCTTGGGTTAGTGTATATTTTATCCCCCACTGTTGCTTCTAGAGTTGGGTGTTGCTCATGGCTGCCTCCTGCTCAGCTTCCCTGGACAAATGGATGGATTAGGGTGTCTGGGGCTGTCTGTGCTGGTCCGGGATGGCCAGTGCAGGTGGAGGGACCCTGCAGCTGGTGCGGGATGCTGTGAGCAGGCACCCTGAACTGCGCCAGCAAGGAGGTAGATGTTGAACATCAGTCATGTGGCATAACTCAGGATTTTCTGGCTCCCACTGGCAACACCCCCATGGGTGCCCTGGGTCCTGGCTCAGCATCTTCCCTTCCTTTCCCAGTCTCCCTCCACTCCCCTGGCTCTACCCATGG
>JAVJGJ010000060.1:4678681-4698036 GCA_035590215.1 Microhierax caerulescens
TATGGTCTTTTCTTCCAGAAAATCCTGTTATTAGTGCTGCTGGGTTCTTTGAGGATGCTCCACAGGTTGGTCCATCCTTGCCTGACACCCTCCCTGGGTGCCTTGGAGAACATGGGACATCTGACATCCCTGGGGCAGATCTTCCTTGCCATAAAGCAGTGTGGTTATCACAGACTCTGGGGTTGGTTTGCATCAGCTGCAAGGTTAGGCCCTTTCATTTTGGGGCTTGTTTTGTTGGTTTGGTTTTTTTTTTAAGAAAACATTTGGTCTAATTGGAAAAACAGATGTGGTCTCGTGTTACTCGCTGTAGGGCTTGCAGAAGAGAGGGGCTCGCAGGAGCATGTCCCCTTGCAGACAAACCCAGGATACACTCCAGTGACACCCCTTAAGCCTTCTACCAACCAAGATGAGGAAGGAAAAGGTTTGCCACACTGTCCAGCAAAAAAACAGAACTGTGCTCATTGTTTCTTTCAGCAAGGGACCCAACAGGAAGCACATGCAGAAATGGGGATTTGGGCTACACGTCAAACCCAACCAGTGGAGAGCAGCTGCCTCGCAGCTTCAGGGCTCCCAGGCATCTCAGCATCTCCATCGTGCCTTCCCCACCCCAAGAACCTGAAAATTTCCTATGCCCCAACCCTGTGGCTTTGCTCAGGCTTTCCAAACTGCTGCAGCAAGAGCATGGCTGGGCTTCCCCCTCTGAGGTGCACTGGGATATTTAGAAAGAGCTGGAGGAGCACAAGCTTCAGCAGCCAGATCCTTGGTGCACAGAGGACAATTGTCTCCTTGGTATTTTTAAAAGCATCCTCATTGCACTATAGCATGAGCATCCAGGCGCAGCTCTAAGACCCCAATGCCTCTGCCATGGTGAGACCAGGGGACAAGGAGATGGATGGACACCAGGTCCTGCCTGTGTCACCACAATACACGTGTGCTGCAAAGTATCTATAGCCTCATTGATGAAGATCTCTATGGAGGAAGGGGGTCTTGCCCCTTCCCACCCCATATTATTCAGCCATTACAAGAACTTTACAATCATATCTTCATTTTCTAGGGCTGGGGGCTTGGTGCCCTCGTCTCAGAGCACCGAAGGGCAGTTGGATGGAGCTGTGATATTGGAGCCAGTGAGCTGCTGGTGCCTCCAATGCAGAAATGCATGGGTGGGGGAACCCCCCCAGACACTGTTAACTGGTGATAATGGGTGACTGGGGAAAGCAAGAGGCACCTGGCAAGAACTGGAGTCACAGATCAGTGTTTGCTTTGGAAACCTCCAGAAGAAAACCAGAGATCGCACGAGTCCGTCCGGACACGTGCAGTCTACGGGGAGCACTGACCAGCAGCTCCAAACGCCGCAGTGGAAACCCACGGCTGGGCCAAGAATCACTGATGGGCCTCGCCTGTGAACACCTCTTTATTACAATATCCCTGAGCAAAAGGGAAAAAATGACACGAGGGAAAATAAGAAAGTATCATTACTGCTGACCACAATATTCTGCGAGTTCCTCAGACATGTTGTGCAACACGCCCGTCACGGCTATTTTAAGGAGAGCGCTGGTGATTTTGCTTACTGCCACGGCTGCAGCAGCTCGTGGGACTCGGACCCTGCTGTGCCTCCCTGTCCTGGTGCCGGGTCCCCTCGGGGCTCTTCCCGTGACGTGGCTGCTCAGCGTGGGGGGAGATGTCCCGCCGGGTGCTGCCCAGCCACGGGAGGGGTTTGTAGATGGGCTGTGGGAACGGGCTGTGTAATTAGGAGCATCCATTCCCGGTGCACGGAACAGCTGGGGAAATTACAGCCGTGTTTACGTTTTGTTTTTGCAATGGGAGGGTTTGTTACAAAGCAGAGAAAACATGGATCAACCTTTAAAAAAAAAAAAACAAAACACCGAGGGTGCTCGTGTGTGTCAGTGGCAGATGGACAGCCTCCTGCAGGGGACAGGGATGGGGACAAAGCTCGTGTCCCGGAGCGGGTCGGGTCTGGACCTGGTTGTCTGTGCTGGGCATTGCAGGGTCGGTGGGACCCGAACCTCAAAGCTACATCTTAGGAGGGAAATTCCCTAAAACTCCCCATATGTGGGGATGGAGTACTGCAGCTGCTCTGTCGTTAGTAGGTTGTCTTTTAATTGGGGTAACACAGGGAGCATATGGAGACTTGGGAGTGAGCAAGAGGCTTCAGTGCCTCCACTGGGAATGCTTCTGCCAAGGGATGATTTATCCGGTGTTCAGTGGGCAGAACACTCTTACAAAAGGTGAAACATTGCCCTGCAACCACCGCTAAATAACGAGCTCAAATGGCTCATTGGTCCTGAATCAGCCCAAAGCTGGTGGCTGCTGGAGAAGAGCCCCCCAGAGCTGTGTGACGGATGGTGGCCCAGGAGCAGTGCCAGGGCTGGAGGTGATCAGGAGCCGATCGGGATGAGACGCTGTCACAGGCAGCAGGGAAGGATGGGGGTGAAACAGCCACAGCCGAGAGGAGCATCCTCTCCTGGGTGGCAGCACCAGGGGACATCTCTCTTGCCGAGGGTAATGGAAACTTAATGCAGATGGTGCAAATACTTCCCTGCTGGAACCATCCTCCTCCTCCTCCTCCTCCCCTGCCACACACCCCAGCTCCTGGCCCGAGTCAAGCATCTTGCTGCTGCCTGGTGGGAAAGCAAAGCTTTCCCTCGCTCCTGGCTTTGTGCGCCGTGCTTTTTCAAAGCAGCTTGCTGAATGTGGATTATTTAATTGGTATTATTTAACATACTGTTAATCCAGCACACAGCAGGGTGGTTTGTTGGTGCTCCCAGACCCAACGCCTCTTCCCATTGCCAGCCTGCGCTCCTCTCCCAGATGCTCCAAGCTCCCTTCCTGGCTGCGCCTGGCCCATGGGGCCACTCCATAAACAGACCAAAATAATCAGTTTATCACCTTCCGATAGCTCTGCTGCACCTCCCCAGGCTTTGGCCACTGCCAAAGGGATGGATCTGGGCTTAATAGTGCAATAGCCATCAACTCAAAGTCCTCCTGTGAGTCGGTGTTGGGGGTCGCCTGGTGCTCGGCCACAGCTGTTTGTCCCAGGTGTGTTTTGTGGTGGCCCTTGGTCACCAGCACATGAGTTTCCTCTGCTCACGGTGAGCAGCACTGGCCGGAGCAGCAGTCTGCTCGTTGCTGCCCATGCAAGGCGATGGGACCCTCACCATTAGCTGAGCCGTCCTGCCTCGCCTCCGCTCGTCAGTGCAGCTGTCCCATATCTAAAGATGAAAAAAATGACCAGAGGCTGATAAAAAGATTTGCTAGAAGCTGCACCGAAAGCTGGTGTCAGACTAAGGGTGCTTTTTCAGGTACCACATCCCCCTGTGCCACCATCTCATTGACTTCTCCACGGTTTCTGCCTGTCCTTGGGTTCCCACTAGGTATTTTTTTCCACTGTTGCCAATGTGGAGAAAAACATTTCAAAGTCCGTTCCTCTGTCACATTCCCTCCAAGGAGCTCCGATCCCATTTAAAGTTTTCCACAGAACTCTCCCTTTCCTGAACCTCCTTAATCACTTCTTCATCCAGTTCCATCTTGAATAAATTAACTGCAAGTGAATTTGCCTTGCAGGAGATTAAGTGTCCCATTGATTGAAAAATCCTGTGAAAAGCATAGTTGCTTCTCCGTTCCTCCCTAATCCCTGCATTCCCGGATCACCAGCTAGACATACCTTCCTCTCCTGATTTCTTTCCATTTAATCAAAATACCTCAAGGCTCAAAATGAGCTTTGCAACCTCTCCGCAATGCACCCAGGGAGCCTGCTGTGGCAGGAGGGATTATTCCCTTAAAAAATCAGGAATTTGCTAGATGCAAAAAGGCTGAGGGGTCTCTGGGGGACCCTTAGGTCGGGGTGTGGGATCATCGTGCCTATGGGGTGATGCCGGTTAATACAGCTCTGGCAGGAGAAAGTGCAGGGAAAAGTCAACAGCGCTTTTGGGGCAATAGGCAGAAATTCAAACATTATGCAATAGAGAATAATCAATGAAGAAAAATAGCGGCTAAATAAAGAAGCAGAACCAGACCCTGGGCTGTCGGAGGTGGTTTGATGGTGGTGGTACACTCCTCTGGGAGGGGATGCTGGGGACGGGCACATCCCTTTGGCTCAGGGCCTGCAGGTACATCCAAACAGTCGTGAATTTTTAAGTGACACACTCTGTGACGAATTTCCCAGGGAAACACTGGCTTCTCCATCGCCTGATGCCTTCAAATCAGGGACGGATGTTTCTCCAGGAGATGTGCTCCAGCCAAATATAATTTATTGGGTTCAGTACCAAGATAACTGGCATGAATTAATGTCTGTGACACAGGGAATTTCACCAGATAATGTTTTGACTAAGAGGGGAAAAAAAAGCCCCAATAATTCAATCAGTACCAAGCAGCTGTGACTCTAATTGTTTTAGACACTGAGGCACGGCAGCGTTTTGTGTTTTATGTTGCGCAGCTCGTGGGCATGTGTCAGTCATTTAAAACAGTGCAAAAAAGAAAAAAAAAAATGCAAACTGAGCTTGACAAGTCATTTTGATGTTTGCTGTGAGATTTGCCCAGCCTGCAGTGACAGTCACAGCCATCCTGTCCCCAGCCCGGGCAGGACATCGGCAGGCAGGACCCAGCACCATGCTTTGCTTGCAAAGCAGAAAATGGGTTTCCACTCCCCTTGCTGCACAGGCAGAGCAGAGGCTCCTCCAGTATTTCCACCAACAGCCTGGTTTTCCTTCTTTTTTTTTTCCCCCCCCTAGGATGAAAGTTAAAAATATGTCCTCAGACATGTTGCTCTGAGCAGTCTGCGCTTTTCACATTTAATCCTTTTTTTTTTTTTTTTTTGCTTTTGTTTTCCCCATAAGGAGTGCATGAAGAGGAGGATGAGGGCGGGCTTGTTTGGTTCTTATTTTCTTTTAAAGCTTCATTTATTAACCAAGCCAAGATGCAAGGGCCTGCCGCTTTGCTCTTTGCAGAGGGCTTTGCTTATTCAGCATCAGGCTGTGACTTGGGGCCGGGGGGTGGGGGGGGATTGCAACCCTCCAGGGAGCACGAGGGGGGAGATTTGGGGTGACCCCAGGGTTGTAGGGAGGGGGAGAGCTGGGGTGGACCATGGGATGGCTGCCTGCTGCGGCAGACTGCTCTAAGAGGATTTGGGTCATTTGGGATGGGACTTCTATTATACTTTTTTTTAAGAAAAAAAATAATGTAGAGCACAGGTTTACAAACCACCGAGTGGAGGAAGAGGTTTGTAAGCGATCTGTGAGCAGTGTCTCTGACAGCTGACTTCGGGGAACGCTTCCAGCATCCCTGCAATCTGCACCTTTCAAACAGCTGGAAAAGCCTTTTCCCAAGCTGCCGAGTTTCCATGAGAATTTGACAGCTTCGGCTAATTAATCATTTAAATGTAACTGAAAAGGGAAAACAATGCCATTGTCTTTGGGAGACAAAAAAATCTGCTTTCATGAGCTTCACAACCCCTCGGCATTCATGGCAGTGCCTGTATGTATTTGGGCTTCCTTTGAGCTTCCAGCCCTGACGCGGGGCTGGGGAACTGGGGGAATGGGTGGTTTGCCCTCGGCATCATCTCGCTTTTGAAAGAGATGCTTCAACCCAATAACCGCTGCTCTTCAGGAATATTTATTAATGGGTAGTGTGATAATATTAATATGTGAATATTAATTAATGGGAGAGTCCTGTACAGGATTGCACATCAAGGTGGAGCTGCTCTGAGAAGTTCCCGTTGAAGCCCATTAATGTTAAATCCTTCTCGGGGAATTAAGAATTCAAAACTGAGAACACCATCTTCTGTTTATGTTTATTTCTTTCCATCTTCAAGGTCTTTTTCTCTCCCCCTCCCACATGCTTTCACTACATTTCACATCTTCCACCTTGCCCCCGTCCCTGACTGTGAGCAAACGGGCACCGATAGTGTGGCAGAGGGACACGAGCAAACTTCTTGTACAGGTCAGGGAGAAGGTACCAGACTTCCCAAGCTGCTGGATGCTACTGAGGATGGCTCCAGATGGTTATTATTTTCCCCTAATTAATCTCCTCATTAGTGATGAAGCTGTAAGACAGGAAGTATTTCCATGAGAATCCTAAACGCTGCTTAGATTTTGGAGCTTTTAATTTGGTGAGTAATTCCATTTTATAGCAATGGAATAAAAGGATGAGTGTTTAGTATCTTTGTGGAAGTAGCATTCTAAAAAATGACCATTTCTGGTTTAACAGGGAACATCTGTGCCGGGGACGGTCACTTTGCCAGCTGCCGGGTAGGGCGGTGCAGAACAAAAGAGGTCCTGTTTATCTGTGATCCAGACTTGGATGGTTGCATCTAGCGATAGGATTTTGAAAGCAAAAAAAAGCAATGGAGCAGATTTATTTTGGGCTAACACATTGGGATCCAGACTTGGATGGTTGCATCCACTGATAGGATTTTGAAAGCAAAAAAAGCAATGGAGCAGTTTTATTTTGGGCTAACATATTGGGAGCAGAAGGCGCCAATAACTTGTGGTTCAGAGTATTTTCGAACTAGCCTGGAAGGAACGGTCAAATTCCTCAGGTCCTGCTCTCCTCCTCCTTTGGTTTGCTGTTTTGTACTATTCTGGTCAAGTCCCCAGGAAAAAGTGAGAAAAATGCTTGCGATGTCCCAGATACATCCTGACTAGCGGCCTGCACCCTTGGTGGGTGCATGTGGTTTTATCAGCTCCTCTGACTTCAAAGAACAGATAGATGCCCAACGTCCTCGCCTGCCGCTGAGCTGGGGATCCAAACATACAGCTCCAGCCTGCTCGTAAGTGAGCGACTCCAGGTTGAAGCAAATTCACTTCTTCAGCTTTTTAGTGGGGAAAATTCCTGCTGGACCCCAGTGTGAGTTGCTGACGCTGCTATGCCAGCTCCTTGCTATTCCTTCAGGTGTTGCCAGGCAGGAGCCCTTCATACCCATCCACCTCCTGAAGATGCTTTTGGCATGAAAAAGTTCCTACCTGAAGTAGCAGTGAGAAGAGCCACCTCTGTCCCCCCCTTCCCTGGGCCAGCCGTGCCCACTGTGGGGACCTCAGAAGGATGCTGAGGGTTTCGGTGCCATGCTGGTGCCAGCCACGAGCTGCGGTGGTGACGGGGTCCCCGGACGATTTTGCAGACTACGCTCACTGCCAGGCTTTTGTTCACCCCTGCTGCGCCTGATGGGCATTGCTTCCAGGCAGCAGGGAGTCACAGGATCGCAGCCTCACAGCCTGGTGGGGTTGGAAGGGCCCTGTGGAGACCACCCGCTCCTGCCCCGGCTGCCGCAGGCTCTCCTACAGCAGGCTGCGCTGGGTCGTGTCCGGGCAGGTGTGGAATTTCTCGGGAAAAGGAGACTGCACAGCCTCCCTGGGCAGCCTGTCCCAGGGCTCGGTATCCCTCAGAGAAGTCACCATTTGTGGCTCATGGCTGCCTGCTGTTGTGGGAAGGGCAAGTAGGAACAGTGCTTTTGTGAACAGACTCAGGTCGGGGGGACAACAGCATCCCCCCAGCAAGAGACCTTCTCCTGTCACCTCCCAAACCACGGGCTGGGGATTCATTTGGCCTGGGGAGGGGGGGTTCCCCGCTGGCGGTGGCTGTGGGTTTGTTCCATCACCTCCCACCCATCCTCTGGGCACTGACAGACCACTCTTTCCCCAGGCTGGTGGTGGGAGCTCCCTACGAAACCAACGGCCAGCAGAAGACGGGAGATGTCTACAAGTGCCCGGTGACCAGCGATACCCACAGCAACTGCACCAAACTCAACCTAGGTACCACACACCACGGGGCAGCGAGGGGCGCACTGGGTGTTCTTCACATGGTGCTTTTTATCATTGCTTTGGTCTGGAAAGATGCACTCCCTTGTGTTGCCCAGATTGGCCCCAGAAGTGTGAAGGCTGCGTGTTTTAGCAGGATTTTTAGATAAGGAATTATTTCAGGTGTCCGTGTTTGTGAGCTTTAAGCAATGTTAGGGTAAAAGCAAGCAAATCAGAGTAATTTATTTAATATAGCTTAAACTGGTTTATTAAATGACCAGGATAAGCTCATCAGTGGGTAATGTTGCCACTAGCAAACAGCTGACTGCACGTGGCAGTGTCCGTGTTCCCTCTCCAGGGGATGCTCGGGCAATGTGGCCACAGCGGCAGCTTCCCTGGGCACAGGCAAGTTTCGCTCCCAGCATCCAGCCTGCCCCCACAGCTTTGGTATTTGGGTACTTGTCCCCCAGTGCCACCACCCCAGGCCCCATCACTGTCATCGCAGGAGGAGAGACCCCAGGGGTTTGCTCCAGTCCCACAGACATCCCTGCATGGAGAGAGCAAGCCTTTTCTTGGGGTACCTAAGCTGGTCCAGCACCAACTGTGCTGACAGCACAATGTCGCGATATCAGGACATGCCCTCCCCGAGTCGGGGCAGTGTAGGCATGAGGGGGACAAGACCCCTTTGCTGCCCAAAGCCGGACACCCGATGGGCATGTCCATGTCTCAGTGAAGAACGTGAGAATTGGGGACTTTCTCATGGTCCTGAGGAGCATGGCTGGGGTCTGGGGGCAAGGTCTGGGAGTTTTTAACATTGGAGCAGCTGTTCTCACTTTATTTTTCATCATTATTAATCTGAACTATCCTGGGTTTCTACCAGAGCTGATAAGAGAGAAGGAACTTTGGATCATATGCAATACTTGATTGATTGGCTCCAAATCTTTTATTTTTTAAAACATTGCTTTCTTTTTTCCTTTTTTTTTTTTTGTTTGTGGGGTTTTTTTGCTATTTGCTATGAGAACACCAAGGTTCTTCAAGGAAATTAATCTCTTGTGCACGTAAATTTGTAAAAATTTTCCCATTGGAAGCAAGTTTCAAATTAAAAGATCGGTTCCATGGGCACATCCTATTTTTTTTTTTTTTTTTTCCCAATTAACTTATCCAGTTAGTACAATCCACTGAGGCCATTTGAGTAAAACCAGCTGCCTGGTGGGGTGGGGGGGGATGCCAAGCTGACAGCGAGCCTGCAGCAGACATGACAGTAGTGGGGAAAAGCAGGAGGTGCTGTGGGAGCGGGGCTCTGCCCCTGCCCTTCCCACACCAAGCGGGCAGCGGACAGATGCAGGAGCATCCTGCTCCCCACCGCAGAGCTGCGGTCACAGGTGGTAGCATAGCCGGGTACCAGAGCAGGACAGCGGGGTGTCAGCATCTGCAGCCAGGCTCCCAGAGGATTTATGTGGGCTGAACCCCCTTTTTCTCTGGCTTTGCTGCAGCGTGCACGCGGACAGGGGGTTGAAGCAAGCTCAGAGCCAGAGCTGCAGCTGGCTGGTCCGCAGGGGAGAAGTGAGGGGCTGTTGGAAGCTGCTCAGCATTGAGCTGAGCTCCTTTGAGCTCTGGGTTGTGGGCCTCGGTTTCTGAGCTTCCCCTCAATTTAAACTTCAGCAAGAAACTTCCAAAGTCCACAGGCAAGGAAACCAACCCCCCAGTTTTACCATTAATTGCCCAGTTTTCTCCTTCTCCGTTGTTTCTCAGGCAAAACAGCAAAGGGGGAGCCCTGGATTGCAGTGAAGTGGAGGAATGGCTGGGTTAGGCAGCGTTCGTGTCACAGCTAAATGATATTGGCATTAACGGAAAGGCAAGGCTGCCCTGAGG
The DNA here is from genome assembly GCA_035590215.1 of Microhierax caerulescens. NCBI lineage: Eukaryota > Metazoa > Chordata > Aves > Falconiformes > Falconidae > Microhierax > Microhierax caerulescens. The sequence continues at coordinate 4,688,302 of JAVJGJ010000060.1, forward strand.
TCTGTTCTCAGTTTCTGGGCTGTGACATGGGAAATGAAAGAAATGCACAAAGATAAATCAGCTACTAAATGCCTGCTGGCCTGGCAATAACAGATGAGATGCTAGAGCCACTCGGAGGGGTTTCTTCCTAAAGACTGACTATGTAAGAGAGGCCATCTCTGACTCACAGCTTCATTCCCTAGAAGGCTTTTCTCTTTCTGGGTTGTGGCACCTAAGAAAAAAACCCCGATTCTTATCTTGACAACAGCTTCCCCAAAATCACAAAGCCTGCAGTGTAAGCAGGCAGAGATAGCTCTCCTCCAGCATTCAGCTGGGTTTGCTTTTGCTCCAGAGATGCCGGGAGCACCACGGGGACGTGGGCTGGGTGCCCAGCATCCTGCCCGGCAGCAGTCCCTAACCTCATCCTCTCTCCGAAGGACGGGTAACGCTCTCCAACGTCTCCGAGCGGAAGGACAACATGCGCCTCGGCCTCAGCCTGGCCACCAACCCCAAGGACAACAGCTTTCTGGTGAGGACCGGGGGCCTCGGCACAGCCTGGCCCCCCCTGCGCGGAGAGGTTGCTGCAGGATGCATGTACGTCAGCATATAAAGGCATGCAAACCCAGATGCATGTACATAAGCATGTATAGGCATGCACATACACTTCTCCTTGTATTTATATATATGCTGCGTGCACCACAGGGCTCAGAAACCTCGCCTTCCATGGGGAAAAACGATGCCAAAGGAGAGGACAGCCTTGCAAAACAGAATTTGAAAGTGGCAATGTGAACCCGGTCCCTGACGCTGTTTTTCCCCCCAGGCCTGCAGCCCGCTCTGGTCCCACGAGTGCGGGAGCTCCTACTACACCACGGGCATGTGCTCCTGGGTCAACTCCAACTTCAGGTTCTCCAAGACAGTGGCTCCGGCTCTGCAGAGTATGAGAAACAATCTGCCCTGCAGCTCTAACCCCGCCTTTGAAGTCAGAGGGAATTTCTGTTCTCTAATCACTTCAGTCCCATTGAGAAAACAAAGCGATGTCAGTGTTTAAGCGAAGGCAAGAGAGCAGAGGAAATGGTTGCAGGGAAGTGATTCAAAGGGGGGTGCTACACAGACATCTGGTAAACATTTTCCTTTTGACTGACACCCGGAGAAGACAAAAAATACCTTATTCTTCCAAAGCCAGAAATAAAAGTATCCAGAATATTTTATCAGCACAGCTAGGAAGGCAAAATAGGGAAAGAATTCAGACCTTGGCCACCCAAAACAAAGCGCTCATTGACTGAAGGCGAAGTATATTGGCCCAAATTTGTAAATTCGGATACGTGCTTTTATTTTGAGGTATTAAATAAGCTTCCTGGCTTTCTTCTAGGCAGTAAGAAATTGCAGCAGCCTGCCCTGCACCATCAGGGCTCACAGCAGCTCCTTGCCCCAGCTGGGCACGGGACACGTTGCCTCAGCTCCATCACCCCTTTAGTGTCCATTAATTCTCATGGCACAGGGAAATGGGACTTTTGGGTGGCAGAGGCAGTAAAGGGAGAGCCCACCAGCAAATTCTCAGTGTCACTTCCCTCTTTATGGCCAGGAGATGCTTTCAGCCCTCGCTGCAAAGGGCAATTGTTATTTTAGAGGGAAGGCGGTTAATGAGTGCAGCGTTATTTAGGGAGTGGGATTCAGAGGATCCCTCTCCCAGAGTGAGAAGGGGATGGTGATGGTGGCACGCAGCTGAGGACCACAGTGATGGAGTGAGCCATGTGTGACTCAGATCATGGATGTGCTACCTGTAAATGCCTACAGCAGGTGAATAGGACAGCCGATAAATAACTGGAACGTTCAGCATCCTCTGGTTTTCTGCAACTTTTCTATTGAATGTTATAAAATATAAGCAAGACAGAGAGATGACGCTGAGCAATTTTCCCGGCTGAAAACCAGTCGTCTGCCTAAATCCTTCATGGCTCATACTGCAGAGCCGAGCCCTGGGGTCCTCGCTGGGGTTTTTGGCTGCCTCGTTGCTGAGGATTTAATGGGAAGGGGAGGAAATGCTCGGCTTGCGTTATATGGCAAGTACAGGCAGGACTGAAGAGTGACTCAGGGGTAAAGCATTGCTCTGCGGGAGGAATGGAAGCCGGATCCTGCCTGCAGCAGGCCACTCTTTGAAGTATATGACTCTATTAGACCGGATAAAGGTCCAAATCTGAATCAGAAAAGACACTGCTGAGTGTTATTCTTAGAAAGTTATCCGGTCTTTTCTCGGCAGAGAGGATGCTTGTGGCTTCTCTCTACCTTGCTGAAGCCCAAAGGTCTTTATGAATGATTGAAATAAGATATTTTTTTTTTTTTCTCAAACAAATCATAAGAGCAAGTACCTGACTGTGGGGAATGAAGTCATAAATCTCCTTTTTGCAAGCATTGCCAAGGTCTTTCAATAACACACTGCCTATTTTTCACAGGATGCCAGACGTACATGGACATAATCATAGTTCTGGATGGATCAAACAGCATATATCCTTGGGTTGAAGTTCAGCACTTCCTGATAAACATCTTGAAAAAATTTTATATTGGCCCCGGCCAGATACAAGTAAGCCCCTGCACAACTTGTGTGTCCCCCCGTGTCATGCAGACTCCCCCAGCCATGCGCCAGGGGCCCTCCTCTTCAGTGTCCCTTTTCTGCCAAGAAGCCGTGATTTGGCACAGCGCTTTTTAAAAATAAGCTTTCTAATGTGCAGATTTTAAATCCGAGCCCATGGAAATAACGCTCACGTTAATGGCCCTGAATGAGCTATGGAGGGAGTAGCACCCCACATCCCGCCGGGGCATGGGGAGGATGGAATTGTATGGAGATACAGAAGTATTGCCCTGTGCCAAGGTGGCTTGATGCAGCTGTAAAGCTCTCCATCCTCTTCCTAATCATGGGCTGAACTGGGCAGGGATTTATGCAGGGACATCCTCAACAATTTGCACAAATAACCCCCCTGTTGGGGCCCATCTGGAAATGCTGTGGGTCCAGCATGTCCACGTCACCCCAAAGCCATACAGCAGGGCAGGGGTGGCTGCACATGGGTGAGAGCTGGCAGAGAACAGAAATAAAATTGAGCATTCGTAGTGGTCCCGTAGAGAGGAAACTGGAGCAAATGGGGACAGAGTGACTGATTTTTAACAGTGGCTGTTACTTTGCGTGGTTGACAAAGCGTGCTTGTTGTGTCGCCAGCCCTCGTGGGTCGTTGGCGTCCTTCGTGATATTCCTTTAATCCTTAGGTCGGAGTTGTTCAGTATGGAGAAGATGTTGTCCATGAGTTTCATTTAAATGACTACAGGTCTGTAAAAGATGTGGTAGCAGCTGCCAGTCACATAGAGCAAAGAGGAGGTACAGAAACCAGGACTGCCTATGGGATAGAGTTTGCTCGGTAAAAACCACTCACCTTCCTGTTCATTCTGATAACAAGTTTAAAATCACCATTTATTTTTCTTCCCTCTCTCCCCCCTAACTTTTCCTTGCTGCTTAGAAAGCAGGGGATACCACCAGGCTGGAAATGCTTTTGCAAAAAGGCTCAGTCCTCAATTAATGCTTTACAAATGATGCTTTGCAAACCTGCTTCATCCTCGGTTGCAGCTGGACCAGAATCCTCTTTCTGCAAGAGCTTTCAGCCCCCAGACACAACCCTATGTCTGCCCCAGGCACTGTAGCTCTTCTGCAAACCCCCGGAGAGCACCGAGGAGCTCAGCACAGCTCCATCTCTTCCGTTATCTGGGGCACGTGCCTGCTCCTGCGCTTTTCTGCCGCAGCCCAAACAGTATTCCTGCCGCAGAATTAGGGCATTTTGCCAAATTGAAGGCTCCCCTCCTGCGAGAAACCAGCTCCATCAGTGAAAACAAAAATCTCCCTTTAAAGTCCTAAAAATGTTTCCTAAGAGTCCCGCACCCGACTGCGCCTGCCCAAGGGCTAGCAGCCCACCGAACACCGCTCGGGGCTTTACGGTGCGGGCGATGGGGCACAGGGCGCGGAGCCACGGCGGGTCCGGCGAGCGCGCGGGGTGGGAGCCGTGACCCGCCTGGCGAGCTGAGCAGCACAGGGCATCTCTTCAATTGCAGCTCGGAAGCGTTTCAGAAAGGTGGCCGGAAAGGGGCAAAGAGAGTAATGATTGTAATCACAGATGGAGAGTCGCATGACAGCCCAGACCTGGAGAAGGTGATTGAGGACAGCGAGAAGGACAATGTCACCAGATACGCGGTGGCGGTAAGTGTGTGTGTGTGTGGGCTTTTGGCAGCAAGTGCAGAGCTCGGCAGTGCCCCGTGCACCCCAATGTGACAGGGCTGGCAGTGCAGCCCACCTCCCCCACTCCTGGCATATTTGCAGGGTCCTTGTTGCTGGTCCTGCTTTTGCAGGAGGCAGCGGGATGCTAGGCTCTGGATTTGGCTGCTGGAGGAGGTGCTGAGGTCGGGCACAGGCAGCTCCCTGCATTTGCTGGGCACCTGAATTGCAGCAAGGGGTGCCCAGCCCGGGCTGCCTGCAGGAATTGCAGCTGCTCCTTGCTCCTCAGTTTGCTCCCACAGTGGGGTGTCAGATGCCAAAGGCGTCAGGCTCCTTCCATGTGGACACCCCTCGGGTGCTTTGGGATGGCTCTGTCCACCATATGAAACCCTCTGAGCCTTGCATTTCCATCTCACACCTAGGTATTGGGTTATTATAACAGAAGAGGAATCAATCCTGAAGCTTTTTTGAACGAGATAAAATTCATAGCGAGCGACCCGGATGACAAGCATTTCTTTAATGTCACAGATGAAGCAGCACTCAAAGACATTGTGGATGCACTGGGGGAAAGGATATTTAGCTTGGAAGGTGAGCGATGCTCCTCCCTGACACATCCCAGCCAGCCAGGCTGCTTCAGATGTGCTGTCGGTCCTCTGTTGAATTTGAATGGGTCACACCAAGGGTTTCCCTAATATCTGTTCGATACAGAATCTAAAATCGTACTTTGAATATCTTCATATATAAGGAGTTGTCTTTATTTTGAGCAGTTTGCATCCCTCAAGCATCAGGAGCACAGATCCCTTCTCCTCCAAAGGCCACCCCATTCCAGCCACCAGTATTTGCAGAGCTCTGGTGGCTCTGTCATTTATAACAAACCTTTGAAATTCGGTATAGGGGTCAGCTGGGTGTCAGCACCTTCCTCATCCATCAACCCCAGCTGGGTTATAAACAAGCAGAACACACACACTGACTGCCGGGCTGCTCCTAGGGTGGCAGGCATTGCGGGGTTATGGGGATAATGTGGGGGTTTAAGGATTATTGGCTGCAATTAAATTTCAGGCCGTATTTTTGCTCTAAATGACAGTGCTTCTGTCTGCCTTGTGACAAGTTTGTCAGTTTCCAAAACTAAATTTATCTAAAATTCATCGGAAAAGTACATCCTGGGATGCACAATTGAAACAGATGATGGAAAGCTTTCACTGGAAATTAAATATCTGGGGGTCTGGGGGGATTTTGGTCAAGCCAGCTCACAAATTCCCCTTAGTTTGTCAGTTACCTTAGTCCAGCCAGCCCAACACTTCTGAAAGAAAGTTTCTCTAGGTGAGAAGCTTCACCCAGTTGCAATTATGAAGCAAAATCCTCTAAATCCATTTTTTTTGTATGATCTTGCAGCTAGGAAAGGAGTGCACTGCCGCAGAGCTCCCAGTACCTGGTAGCAGCACAAGTTTGTGTACTTGCAGTGATTTGGGGAGAAACAGGCTGATTTGTGGCAGCTGAGCTCCTTTGTGCTCAGGTGGGATGGGGCAGACACTCATCACACCTGACCCACCGAGGCATCGCTCAGTCCCTCCAGGAAAGCAAAGCTCTGCATTAAATAGAAATTCTTCCTCTTTTTTTTTTTTTGTTGGTTTTTTTTTTTTGTTTGTTTTTGGTTTTTTTTAAGGAACCAACAAGAATGAAATCTCCTTTGGACTGGAAATGTCCCAGACTGGATTTTCATCGCATGTTGTGGAAGTAAGAGAGTAAATGCGGGTTTGGGTTTTTTTGCTCCTGCCTGTGCAAGCAGGCACCCTGTGCTTTTTATCGTCACCAGGCACTGCAGCTGGGAGATGGGTATTTGGGGCAAATTCTTAATCATGAAGCTAGATTGCTAACGTGAGAATAATGAAGGAAATGCTGTTGCTGCTGTTGTATCCCATGGGGAAGGGAACTGCTGGGAGACTGGTGCCTGCCTTAGGAGCAGCCTGCAGCAGCTCCTCCTGATGCCACCACCTCTTGGAAAGGACGTGCTGGGATGTGCCACAGAGGAAGGCACTTGTCGGTGATGGGGTGCAGAGGATGGTCAGTCCCCTTCGGCCCGTGGGCCGGCATGTCCGAGCAAAAAGCCAGCAGGGATTTCTGCTCAGAGTGTTCCTGGGGAGGAAAAGCAGGCTGAAAAGAGAGGAATGGGGTGGAAATGTCATTCCAACACACTTTAAAATCTCCATCTTTCCAGGTGTGCTTTGGAAAATGGTTTGCTGGGTTGTTTTTTTTTTCTTTTTAATTTTATTTTCTTTTCCATTTGTGAGATTCCTCCCCTTTTCTGTAAAATGCACGGTTTCTGGGACCATTTGCTGGTTTTCTCTTCTGCTCTCTGCAGCCTCCAATAAGCCCATAGTCTAGGGGCTGGGCTTTAGGGATCCCAGTATGTGTTCTGACACAAAACCAGCCCATGGGGTCCCCTCGTCCACCTCAGCATCGATCAACTTTGCCTGCTGGGCAGCGTGGAGGAGAATTGCCTCCACTTGGCAAGAAACTACTACTCAAACTACTTGTGCTCTCCCACAGGATGGGATCTTGCTGGGGGCAGTGGGTGCCTACGACTGGAACGGAGCCGTCCTGAAGGAAACCAGCAGCGGGAAGGTCATTCCCTTGCGGGAATCTTATCTTCAGGAGTTCCCAGAGGAGCTAAAAAATCATGGAGCATATTTAGGTAAGACAGCCAAATGATGCTCTTCTGCCAGGGCTGGATTCATGATGTTATCCTGAATAATAGGAAGCACAACATATTTCTCAAATGACTAACAGCATCCAGCGCTCCCAGTGTAGGTGGTACCGTGCCCAGCTGTTGGTGAGCTCCCACCAACACCGGATCTGTGTTTTCCCTTGCTCAGGTATATGGCACACGTGAGCATCCTCATCCAGGATGAGGTTGTGTTGACTGTGGTGTGCAGCACAAAAGTGATTTAAATACAGAAGTAGCTCGGGCACCGGCCAGCCTGAGTCATCTGCAGCGCTTACTGGAATGGTTTAAAAAGCAGTGATGAAATTTCATGCCTAGGGAGGAAATACCTGCTGGGTTAATCTGTTCCATGTGTGGCTGTTGAAGCTCTGGAGCAAAAATATCAGCCTGGTTTTCAAAATAGAGCCTCTCTCCAGAGATGTGTGTGCCCTGTGGCAGGGAGCGGGGTGGGATGCTGTGGGGTCGCCTGCCAGCATGTCGGGGCTCTTCCCTCGCTGGGGACATAACAGCCCCTGGACATGTGGATCATCTCTTGGGATGACAGTAGAAAGTCCCTCAGGCTCACTGTGAGTGCATGGCAAGGGGACAGCTGTGGCTGTGCACGGGGCACCCGTGACAGTATGTGGAAACTCAGCTGGGCTCTGTCCCATTGCCTGGAGTAAGAAATCGAGAAATATTAAGGAAATACCAGTGCACCCTGCTGCAGAGCAGCCCAGCTTGCTCAGCACCAGGACCTGGGGGTTTTGAGACTGATGCTTGGCATAGGCATATCCCTCCAGGAGGGGAATATTTAGGGAAACTGAGACCCCAGGTAAGGCCAATGCCCAGGGAAAGGGGTCCATAAACCCCAATAATCCCTGGAGGTACTCAAAATTCAACTGGATGTGATCCCAGGTGATCTGATCCAACTTCAGGGTTGGCTGTGATTTGAGTTTCTAATAATTAAAGTAACATTTTTAGACTGTGAACATGCAGGAACCTGGAGCTGGGTTTGAAAAACAGGATCTTGCAACCCCAGCATTATATTCCTACATAAGCCCATCTGCAGTCATGGGCCTCAGCCCAGCGTGCGACGCGTGGTGTTGGTGATCCCAGCGCAGAAAATCGCCTGGCTGGGCGGGAAAGAGGGATTGCTCAGGGTCATTTGCTTGTGCGGGGTTATATCCGTAAGGACTCACGAGCAACGGTCTCGATGGATTCCTGGCTTTTGTTGGACCGTGGGTGTTAACATCGAGCATCAGCAAAGGCGTTCCCGCTGGGTTTGGGCTGCGGTGCTGCCGGGGTCTGGAAGGAGCAGCGCAGCCTCCCGGCGTGCACGCACCTTGCTGGAGTTTGTGTAACTGGATGTCTGCCATGAAGTACAGCACTTATCGGGCCGGCAATCAGACTTGCCTTCGACGAAAGAAGGATTTTCCACAGGGTTTGTGCCGGCTGCATTCGGCAGTGCCAGATCTCTTGGCACAGCTACGCTTCTCAGGGTCTAGGTGGGACCTGAGCAGGAGACTCAAAGCCCAGGGTCGGGGCACTGGGGTTTATTTGAATGACTTTATCTTTGAAGGAATCTGTGGGTTTTAGCTTCCCGATCTGGGAGGTGGCCAGAGTTGTGTCAGCAGCTGGGGGCTAATGGAAAACAGATCACCAGGCAGCGGCTGGGAGCAGGCAGGGAGCCGCTCAGCCGTGCTCACCCTGCGCCCACCACCCCTGCCAGGTTACACTGTCTCCTCTGTCATATCCACCAAGCACGAGCGTATTTACGTCGCGGGAGCACCCAGGTTCAACCACACAGGGAAAGTCATCATCTTCAGCATGCACAACAACCGAAACCTCACCATCCACCAGGCACTGAAGGGAGAGCAGGTAATGCCGGGGCACATGCTGCCAAGGATGCTGCACTGACTTTTCCATGTGGCACATATGCTCCTCCATCAACCCTCCCCCTTCATTTTGCAAATTGTTCCATGTAAATGGCTCCACAGTGTAGCACGTCCATGGGCAGCTAGGGATACCTCGGCTGCCGCTGCACCTGTAGCTCCCAACCATGTGGCTGTAGCAGGGACAGCGCCTGCGATGTCCCTGCGGTCCCCACTGGGGAGGGTGGCAGTGCCGCTGCATGCCAGGAGCGTTGCTTCCATCCCCTCCTCTGTCTCCTCCAGATCGGCTCCTACTATGGCAGTGAGATCAACTCCCTCGACGTCAATGGCGACGGTGTCACTGATGTTTTGCTGGTGGGAGCCCCCATGTACTTCAGCGAGGGCAGGGAGAGGGGGAAGGTCTATGTCTACACCCTGCGAGAGGTACGTGGCAGCACCGCGGAGTGAGCTGGGGACACCGCAGGGGTCGGGGCATTTGGGTGCTAGCACAGAAACTCTGTCCCCTTGTGTCACCTCCCCGGGGTGGCTCCGGGCTGTACACACCCACCAGCTCCCATCAGTCACCACAGGGCATGGCAACCTCGCTGTTGTGGCTGCTGCAAGACTCAAGGAGGATTTCTCTGGGTTTCCTTGTTTATCAACAATCCCAGGGGGGTTGCTTGCTGCCCGTGAAGGGAGTCCAGCCTGTGCTGGAGCAAAGCCACCTCGTCTTGAGGCTTTGCTGCTCCCAGCTGGACTAGCGTCCCAGCCCGAGGAGGTGATGCTCGGGGTGCAAGGCGAGGTCCTGGTGCTCCCAGCCCGAGGAGGTGATGCTCGGGGTGCAAGGCGAGGTCCTGGTGCTCCCAGCCCGAGGAGGTGATGCTCGGGGTGCAAGGCGAGGTCCTGGTGCTCCCAGCCCGAGGAGGTGATGCTCGGGG
>JAVJGJ010000060.1:4706934-4721389 GCA_035590215.1 Microhierax caerulescens
GAGCAAGAGGGGTGGGGTGGGTGGGTTGGTGGGTTTCTCTAAGAGTTAAAGCCTGTTTTGAGTCCCACGGGTGGGTTTGCTGCTTTCACAAGGAGCCGGGTCACGAGGCTCGTGCCCAGTGTCATGGATACTTCACGTCCCACTTTAGGATGACACGGACATCAACATCGACTGCATGACTGAAGACAAGCACCCCAACAAGAGAGTGTGCAATGTGAGCTACCCGTTCTTCCGAGCCAAGGCCAAGGTAAAGCTGTTCCCTCCTGCCCAACTGAGGCTTCACCCACAGGGCAGGAGCTCCCTGCCCCCAGCACGGCCATGGGGCTGCATCCATCGGTCTCCAGGCTGGGTGGGTTGGAAGGGGTTTTTAAAGATAAACATTTCCTCCCTTTCTCTGTCCGCTGCTGTTGTTTGAAATGTGTGTTAGGGGAGCCGGGATGGTTAGGACACTGCCTTGATGCTAGGAGAGCACCAAAATCAAACCCAGCTCCTCCGAGTCAAAGAATTTGACTCCGGTCCTTTGGAGCGATTTACTGTTGGCTTCAAACCACTGATAGGAATTCCCTCAAGCTCCTTCCTCAGAATCTGAGGCGCCTTTCCCTATCTGAGAGGTTTTTCCTGCTGTGAACACCCAGGGTCCCTTCAGATCCTCCTCTGAGCCTGCCCCAGCCCCCTTGAGTTGGCGGCGTTCTCTGAACCGCAGTTCCCAGCACCTGGGGTAAGCCCTGGTCCAGCGAGCATCCTTTTTATATGTCATCAAACCCTTTGCAAATGTTACACCCAGCATTAAGGTGGGGAAGAAAAAGCGAGGAGATGCTGCTCTCTGTGGTCACTGGGGCTCCGTGTGAGATCCCACCTGCCTGTCCTGCACCCATGGGGCCGGTACAAGTGGCATCTAAAGATCAAATCTTCCCAACCCCTGTATCTGTCTGAAGCCTTTCCTTGTCAGAAGCTTGATAATGATGGATGAGCTCCAGGCACCTCACTAGGTTTTAAAGCTCCCAAAAAAAGCCCTCTCGGATGCCTGTGGCTGTACAGAGAGCGCAGAAGCCCGGCTCCCCATGACCTACGGGGGCTGAGAATGCATCTGCGTGGCATCAGGTAGTCCAGGTCCTGCCAAAACAAAGACAAGCTGGAAATGGAAATTTGGCCCAAGAGCAGCAGGAGTTTTAATATTATACTCAGCTGTGCAGTCCCAGACAGTTTGAGGTCATTGCCACAGCTCTTGCAGATGTGACATTTATCACATTTTATTGTTGTTGGCCTCTCTCCGGCTGCCTTCCCCTGCCAGCCGACCCCGTGCCGCAGAGGGGAGCGGGCGGCCCCTCGCTGCAGGTCCCCCGGGGGGGTTCTCTTCCAAAGGGGGGCTGCTGGCTTCTCCAGTCTCGGAGCAAAAAAAAATGCAGCGTGCAGGGCTGAGGGAGAGCAAATCCTGCAAATCCCCTTGAGGGAAAGCAAATCCTGCAAATCCCCGGTGCAGCCTCGTCTCTCCCTGGAAAGCCGAGGCTCTGCCCAAAGCCCAGCAGCATCTCCCAGCGGGATAAGGGGGGTGCCCTCACCCGCACAGCCCCCGCACTGGCTCCTGGCTGGCACTTGGGGTTGGGTTGTTTTGGTTTTTTTTCCCCCTAACATTTTCTCCAACCTGTTTCCAACCACCACAGGTAGCTTTTCGCCTGGATTTTGAATTCAGCAAGTCGATTTTCCTTCCAAGCATGGAGATCTACTTGATCGCCAACAGGTTACTGGTTGCTTTCTCCCTTGCACGTGTTTGTGAGGTCAGCGGGATGCTGCCCCGCTTGCGCTGCTTTCCTTCTTCCATAGCCAGAGGTGATGCTGGAGGCTTTACTCGGGGAACAACCACAGGGAAACCTGATTGCCATGGGTTATTACAGAGTGCGCAGCCCTGTAGTCACAAACCAGGCTAGTCTTAATTATCTGTATATTTATATCCATCATTTTTCTGTATACTGGAGGCTGTGCAGTCTCCGGCAGGCTCTGCGCTGAGCAGGGAGGGTCCCCAGCCACTGCTGCTTTCTCACCCACCTTCACAGCTGCAAATCCCCCCAGCAAAAATATCTCCTAACAGCTTTGCAAAATTCTTCTTGCTCACTTGCCCTGCTCAGGTAAGTTTCCTGACAGCCAAGTGAAATCTCATTAGGCTTTTTTATTATTATTATTATTATTATTATTATCATTATTATCATCATTATCATCATTATCATCATTATTATCATTATTATCATTATTTTCATCAATTATTAAAGCAGACAAAGAGTCACTCTGCCAGGGCTGCTGCCCTGCTTTAAGGCTGCTGGGCATGAAACCTCTCCAAATTATCTACTTATACGGCCTCGGGCTAAGAAAAGTTACAAAATAAAATTGCTTCTCTTTACACTTGGGCCACCAAGCAAAAGTTCAGCTCTTCCCCACCTGCTTCCTACAACACCCTCCCTCAATAAAACCCAGAGGGGAGCCAGCTCCTGCCTCATCCCCCGCTTGCCCCACTGCTATTCCAGTGACAGCGAGGAGAAGGAGAGCACCAAGGAGGACAACTTTGCCCACCTGAATTTTCAGCTGAAGTACGAAGCCGACCTGCTCTTCACCAGGTGTGTGTTTTGGAAAGGGATGCAGCTCACGGCAGAGACGCAGCTTGCAGGGTAAAGCACTACCAGCCCCATGGGAGCTGCATTCAAACAGAGCCCAGTGCAAATTGGCCTTAAATTTGGGGAATTTGTTTAGAAAAGGGACTGAAGGAACCATAAAATCAGGGGCATATGGCTCAGTGGGTCCTTATAAAAATCAACAGCAAGGAGCAATGAGGTGCTGGGCTTTCATAATCTTTAAATGCACAAGTGTTATTAAATAGGTGTGAGGGCAATTATTTTTTTAAGGGGGAAAAGTACTCGCTGTAGGTAAAAATGCTCGTAATGTGTTACTAACCAGTGTCTGGGCTGGCAGCCATCCCACTAAAAATCCTCTCACCAGAAGCTCAGCTGAAGGATGTGTGTGGAAGGGTTTGGGCATCAACAGTAGCAAAACCAGAGAGCATCCTCGGTCCAAGGGGAGCAGGGAGCTAAGGTGCAGGTGACAATTTATTAACCTGATGATAAGAAAAAACACAAATCCCAGAAGTACAATCCCCGGCACTGCTTGCTGTAATTCTTAGCAGATTTTTGAGATCTTTGTTTTGTTTTTTTTTTTTTTACACTAGAGGCATTGGTGCACTGAAGATAAAAGCACTTTAGAGCTCACAATTTATGGGGCGTGGGGGGGGATTCTGAATTTAACAAATATTAGAATCACCCTTACAGGAGAAGGGAGAACTTGGAGAAAAAGTAACAGCACAAAAAAATTCAAGTTTAGGCACCTTGGGGGGGAAAAAGGGGGAAATTATTTTGAGGAGTTTTGGGGGGGTTGGGCCATGTGCCCTGTGTCATGGGACCAGCAAGCATGCATCCCATTGCACGGGCTCCCATGGGCACCCACCGATGCTCCTGGCTCCTTCCCCTCCTCTCTGCAAAACAGAGACATGATTTACCTCCTCTTATTAGCACAGGACACCCAAACATCCAGCCAGGGTCTTGAATATCTCTGTTACATTAAAAAGGCAAGAAAAATTCTACAAAGAAAGGGAAAATACTGCAGAAGCAGAACAGCATGACAATCCCCCACCTTCTTTTTGCACAAGGTGGAGGCAGGCAATGGTTTCCACCCAAAATGGGGACAGACAGCCCGCAAGCATCCTCTCCTTGGGGAACCTGCCTGTGGAGGGGCTGGGACTGCCCAGCCGGTGCTGGGGCAGCTGGGCACAGGCTGCTTCATGCTCCTTTTGCTCTGAAGCCAACTTGTGACTTGTCATCCTCTGTCATGACAGGGCGTCGAGCCTGGACTACTATGAAATCAGGTGGAACAGCTCCCTGGAGAGATACGACAGCATCGGCCCCCCTTTTCACTGCACCTTCAAGGTAAGGAAGGGGTTTCAAACCTGCTGAGGGATTCCCCAAGTGCCACCTTTGAGGTGGGATGTGCCATGGTCACCCTGCTCGTCCCCATCCCGTAGGATACCAGCACCCCCGGCACATCCCTGTCCTCTGCCCCCACAGCTGCAGAACCTGGGCTTCTTCCCTGTGGAGGGGGTGACCATCAAGCTCACCATCCCCGTGGCCACTCGGACAGGCAACCGCCTCCTGCTCCTGACTGAATTCGTAGTGGACCAGGTAGGAGGGGGGTTCATCCCAATTAAGCACATGTGGGTCCCTTCTGCACTGAGGACGGAACTGGAGACACCCCAGGGCAGGTCACCCCATCCTTCTGCACCACCCCCACCCCACCCCCCATGCTAACACCTGCACGGACAGCCTCGGCTCATCCCCAGGCTTCTCCCTTTTGCATTTGCTTGACTGGAAACATGGAAAATGGTAACGGCCAAAGGGTTTAGTGCTAATACTTCTCCCAGCTAGACCTCTCTCCAGTGCACCATGACCCTTTGAGGGTCTTGAAAGCATTAGCTGTGCCTGGGGTGAACTGCGGGTTTAAGCAACCATAAAAGTGGTGAGAGGGCCGGCAGCAGACCCCAGGGCATCCCGAGCCCCCCGCTGCCCCTGCAGCAGGGCAGGACTCACGTGCTGGCGATGGAAAGAGCCCGGCACAGGAGGTGGTGTGTTTACAGATGGATTTGGCTTCAGTGGAGGCTTTTTGTATTACAGCTCTGACAAAGTCCCCATGTCACCTGTGACACCCCAGCACGTGGCTGGCACCCTGCACCAGGCTCTCTGCCAGGCTGATTTTTGCTAGGAAGAGGCACAATTAATTAAAGTAGGATGCTGGGCTCCTTTTGGGCTGGGACCTCCTCCAGCCCTGCGATGCAGCAGTGGCAGCAGCATCCCACAGTAACCCCAGCTCAGTTCCTAGAACCAGCAAAGCCCGGGGCGGGGGGATGCCAGGGTCCTCCTGCTTCCGCCAGGATGAGTGCTGTGGACAGGGCAGGATGGGGGGATGTGGCCACCGTGGTCCCTGTCCCCATGCTCAGAGCCCATCGGCTTTTCCCGCAGGAGAACACAACTTGCAACATCTGGGGAAACACCACTGACTACCAGAGGACACCCACTGCGGAGGACCTCTCCCGCACCCCCCTCCTGGTACGCGCCTCCGTGGGCCTGATCCTGGCCCCAGGCTAAGCCCTGCCACCCCAGGCAGCCACCAAACCTGGGAGAAAGCCCTTGGGATGGGGGTGCCCCGTGGCTGTGGGGGAGGACGGTTGCATGGCCCCTCTGGTGGGATGTGGCTCTCACTCCCCTCGGTGTGTGCCGGAGGAGAAGCCCACAGTGATGGTCCCACACCACAAACTTCTCCCCTTGCAGAACCACAGCAACTCCGACATCGTTTCCATCGACTGCAATGTGAAATTAGCCCCCAACGAGGAGATGAACTTGCACTTGCGTGGCAATCTGTGGATGAAGTCTCTGAAAGCAGTAAGTCCTTCCAAAGTAGACATGCAGCTTCTGAAGTGAAATTCCCCAAAGGAGCCCTCGCACCACAAAAATAACAAAAATGTTATGTTTTGTTTTGCTTTTCCTCTCCTGCGATTGCCTTTCCTCCCAGGAAGCCCAGACAGCTGTGGGGTGATTTTTGTTTTCAAAGCCAACTTATTCTATTGGTGTGTGCACCCAACATCCCACACAGCACCACATCGTGAGGAATTCAATCCCAAATTTTTGCTGCAATTTAACCACACTCCTGACTTGTTCCGCATTGTCCTCCCCCACAGCTGCAGCATCCGTGCCACGAATGCAAATCTGGGGCGGGAGGGAGTAAAGCCAGGGTGGGGGCACCCAGCCAAGGGTGCAGGGTCTTCTTTTATGTCTGATGCTCACGTCCAGAATCTCTTCATGCAGCTGAAGTTCAAGTCACTGAAGCTCACCATGAACGCTGCTCTCCAGCGACGCTTCGGGAGCCCCTTCATCTTCCGTGAGGAGGACCCCAGTCGCCAGGTGAGCCTCCAGGCATGACGGTTCCACACAGACCGTTGAGGATGCTGCAGCACCCTGCTCTGACCCCAGTAGGGAAAACCCTGCGGCCAGCAGAAGGGCTGGAGCGACCCACAGCAGGCACCCAGCTCCGCAGAGCCCGGAGCACCTTGGTGCAGCTGTGACCAGAGCCAAGCAGCTCCGGTCCTGGCAACACTGGATTCAGCAGGGATAAACCTGAGCCAAAGCACTGGTGCATGGAGTGGGGGGGCATCTCTCCCAGCAGCTCCAGCATCCTCCCAAAGGAGGGATGCTCAGCATCCCCAGCCCCTCCGTTCCTGCCTGCCCAGCTCTCGCACCCAGCAGCAGCAGTGTATTTTGATGTTCTTTCCTTGCAGGTAACATTTGAAATCTCCAAGCCGGAGGAGTCACAGATCCCCATCTGGATCATCCTGGGAAGCACCTTAGGAGGTCTCCTGCTCCTGGCCCTGCTTGTCCTCGCACTCTGGAAGGTGAGCGGCCCTTAAGCTGCACGTGTTGGGGGCTTGGTGGAGACCCCCATGTGTGGAGGGACCCCCTGGCCCCACAGCTCCGCATCCGCAGCCCCATGAGCCCCTCGACATCGCAAAAAGCTCCTCCAACCTCTTTCTGCTTCCATATTATTTATATTCGGGGTCTAAACTTCCCGGCAATACCCCGTTAAAAAGACAGGCGCTTCCCAGCAATCAGCTGAAGTAATGGTGGGGTTTTCTTGTGTTTTTCTTTAATCCTTACAGCTTGGATTTTTTAAAAGCGGGAGCCGCAGGCGAGCGGCGGAGCGGGAGCGGAGTGCCCAGGGGCTGGAGTGATGCTGCCGGGGCCACCGGCTTCCCCACCCCGTGCCCCCTCCCAGCCCCTCGCCGGTTACGGAGCAGAGGTTCACCTCGATGCCGAGGGATTTGGGTGCTGAACTTGGGTTTGCATTGAGACGAGTATACCCCTTTGTGTGAAATCACCTAAACAGGTCCAAAAGCCAAAAAAAAAAAACAAACCAAAAAAAAACCCCACCCAACACCTACTCCTGGCCCTGTGCGACAGCAAGAGGAGCTTCACGCTGCGTTTGCAATGAGGTGGCAGTGGTGCGGGGACCGAGCCCTATGACTTGGGGCAAACCATGGGGCTGCAAAAAAAGAAGAAAAAAATCTTAAATATCCTTAAAAAAATGAGGACTGCTCCTTCCTATGGCTGGGCTGTAGCAAACCTGCAGGCTTTGCTGGTCACAGCTCTCAAACTGCATTGCATTCATTAACCAGAGCAATTGGGTGGAGATTTTAATTTGCCTTCTTCTTAATGCACTGAATACAAACGATAGCAAATTAAAGCACCTTAATGCAAATCTCCAGTGTCCAGCTGTACATACTTACTCTAAAATTATTTACCTGTTTAAGCAAAGGAGAAAAAAAAATCAAAAAAATTTAGGAAAAAAAAAAAATCAAAACCCAGTTTGTAGTGTTTTCTACCACCTGAGCAGTTTCAAAGAGCTTGTGTCCAGCAAGGGTCCGCACGTGTATTATAATTGTACATACTCGGTGTCACGCGAAACCGGATGATCGGTGCTGTTTGACAAAAATCTTTCTTTTTGCATAACAGAATTATTTATGCTAATATTAATTTTATGGATGAAAAGAAAGCATATGTCTGCTGGATGTGTAATGAAGTTTGTTAAATACTGTCCTAGTATTTTTTAAGGATTAAAAATACAGTATTTTAAAAATTAAGAGCCTCTACTTCCCTTCTGTGCTTTCCCACTTCCATGGCTTGGTGGGGGGTGCGGGGGGGCTGCTCAACACCCCCCTGGGGGCACAGCAGATGAGGACAGGGCTCTAACTTTTTCCTCCACTTATTTGTTGTGGGATGCAAGGGTTTTGCAGCCTGTTTTTAAAGGGATGGTGGGAGGTGGGATGAGCAGCTGGGCATGCAGCCTTTGGGAGCCTGGAGGAAGGCATGCTGCAGAATCAGTTCTTGCATTGTAGAAAAAGGGGGGCTGGGGGGTGGGCAGGGGAAATCTGATTTTTCATTGCTGGCATTCTCCCTTTGAATGGGAATTGCTCATATCATGGTTTCTGGCTGATTCAGGTTTCAGCTACCCCAGGGGGCCCGGCTGGGGTGCAGGGCTACCCCGGAGAGCCAAAATCCCAGCGCAGGTACCAGGGTGGGTGCGTGGAGCTCTGAGTCCAGGGCAATCCCTGCCCACCAGCACTCCCATGGCCTCAGAGACCACATTTCACAGATTTCTATTTTTCTCTTTCTTCATACTCAACCAATTTTCCTGAACGCTGCTGAAAGCACATAGGCAGGCTGCAGGAGGACTACTGATGGCATCTTTCCAACCTTTTATTGCTAGGAAAAAAATAACAAACTGCTTTCCAAGGCTTTACCCAAAAGCATCTCAGCCCTGGGTGCTATGAAGAGAGTGGCTGCTTGTCCGCCCCCTGAGCCCCCGCACGCTCCCTCCCCAGGCTTTACTTACCCACAGCACTGGCTGCAAGGAAAGCACCTGAAGGTCAGCAAGGGCTGGGCAGGATCCTCCAGCGCGGCATCCCCAGGGATGTGGGTGGCGATGGGTGACCTCCCGCTGCCGTCCAGCTCCAGAGCCACGTTTAAGTGCATAGACATGTATGTGTGTGTATATATATTTTTAATGTAGACTTTCTATCTATGACTCTGTGTGTATATATCCTCCAGCTTCGGGAAGCCGGGCTCACAGGCAAGATGGTGCACCAGCTTGGGGGTGTGTGTGTGTGTGTGCGTATTTGCATCTGTTTGTGCGTGAATGTGTATCTATGTATACATGTATGTATATATACGTGTGGTATATGTATCTAAGTGTGTGTGTGTATTAGTGCACCTCCAGCTTTGAGAAGCTTGGTCATGGGGCACTGTGTACCAGCTAGAACCTCTGTGTGTGTGTATACACATATATGTATGTGTGAGTATATAAAGAAGTGTCTGTATATACATATAGATATATATACGCATGTGTATGTGTGTACATATATACAGATACATATTTCTATACTGTCCATGTACACACACCTCCCATCCAGCAGCCTCCCAGAGCAGTGGCTGTTGCCCACTGGTACCCGCTGCTGTCCCCTGCTAAGGCGTGGGGCTGTACCTCTGCTGCAGACAGACAGCTGGTGTGTGACAGCCACTCTGCCCTCCCGGGAGGGACAGCTGCACTTCCATTGCCATTCAGCCAAAACACTCCAGGAACACCATCCAGAATCCCAATTTCTCTCTGCAGCACAGGGAGGGCACCCACTCTGTGGGACACCAGCCACGGGCTGCTCCGTGCCTAAACTGAGCATCAAAGCATCAGCACTTTCCTGAAAGCATAAAGAGGGTTTGAGAACTTGGGTAAAGCTACTTACCATGACAGCTTTTATCAATTTAACTCAAAACAGCACCAGGCAAAGCAGTTGAGCTACTCCACACAGTTACTTCAGTCCACAACCTTACGCTTGTGCCCGGGGAAGCCTGGGCAAACCGAGCTCCCTGAACCTGCCCCACCTGACCCCAGCAACAAGAAGGAACTCTCACCCTCTTCAAAGCTAATAATTCTGCACCTTGACACATCCCAAACAGAGGTGGCACAGCCTCAGCCAGGGCCTGACCCGGCAAACCCTGCTGCGAGCACAGCAGGGACCGGAGCAAGCAGGCGCTGCTGCCACGGGGGACAGGGGGTCCCGGCAGAGCCACGGCTGCACGGCCACCACCCCCTCAGCCAGCTGGCACGGGGCACTGCGCAGCGGCAGCAGGGCTGCTATGCAATCCCTGCCAAACACGAAACTTGAGTGCAGTTGCTTCAAAAACCTAAGTGACTTGATTTCAATAAAGAGCTCTCTCTGCTAGGTCGATTTCCCCTGCTTGCTAATGCTCTAGGGTAGAGCTGAGCAGCGTCTGCCTCCACAGAGATGCAGAAGCCTATGGAATAAATAAGTGAAAAGCTGAGATTTTCACACAGCTGCATGATGCCAGCACCACCTAGGGCTCTCGTCACCATCTAAGGACCATGGTTTAAGCGTAGCTGACCCAAAGCTAGCAGCGTGTCAAATGCCTGCTGCAGCTCCCTCCGTGCACGGTGGCACTGCCCTTCTGCATCCCTCTGGACAGAGGGACCAAGACACCGGCAAGGGGAGGGTTTGCTCAGCATAACACGAAGTGTGGGCTGGCCTCAGCAAGGTATATTTTTAAAAGCTGATCTGCACTCCAACAGCAGCTCCCTGCGCTGAGCCAGCTCTATAAATAACAGACCACCACCTACGGGCACACACATGCCTTGTCCCTGGCACAGGGGACATCACACGGCTCCTTTTTCCCAGCAAAAGGAGCACCTGTGGGATTTGTAAGGATTTTTATCAAGAGCTTTAAATAACTCCCACAAAGAGAGCAAGTGCACTCTTTCAGCTTTTCATGCTTGAAAAAAGGATTTCCAGACTAAGAAAAGGGAAGGTCCCAGGATACCAAGAGCTGTGACAGACTTTGCCGCATCCGCAGGCGTGCAGAAACAGGCACCCACCGTTTTTTCCTACCCTTTCACTGCCATAGCGAGGGCGGCAGAACAGCACATCCATGACGCCACCTTCCTGGGCTGCAGACAAGCAGGAACCCACCTTCATCAGACACCGGGACAAAGACCAGGGACCACACCTGAGACAGGAGCGGCTTTAGCATCAGCTGCTCCTTCCATACCACAGATCTTCCCCCTCGTTCTAAAGTGCTTTGCAAGCTACTGACACGGAGTTTTATTGCTGCTTCTGGGTATCAGCATCCTCTCTCTTCAGGTCTTCACGTATTGAAATCATCCCAGGAGCAGCATGAACAAAGCAGACCCTCGGCAAATACCCTGCAACGGAGCCAAAAGTGGGAAAGGATCAGAACAAAGCTACAGGAAGGGATGAAGCAGCAGCTTTTCCACAAGATCACTTGGTGTAACATTTTTTTTCTTATTAAAAAAGCAGAATTGTGGGAGGAGCTGCTTCCTTCACCTTATTATTACCTACAGATATTTCAAGCATGTGCCCTAGTTCCAGACACGGTTTTAGGCAGGTATTTCACAAGAACACAACACTTTAAGATTACTCCATGTCAGAAACAGGTCCTGAGGAAAAAAAAAACAAACAAAAAAACACACAGTGCAAGGAAATACCGTCTCAGTCAATGATACCACAACTCACAATGATTTCCGATCCAGAACTTACTGCTACACAGCAAGCAGTGCAAGCTGCTGCAAGCGTTCAGCCCTCTCCTCTCCTTCCCCCACCCTCCCAAGTCAAAGAGGCTCAGGGACCACTGACTCATTTCTAACAACACGCACATCACAGATTACAAATGCACAAGTGTAAAAAGGAACAGCAAGGCATCAGAGCTCTGTTTGAAGCACACGGTACAGTATAACAGAAAACTATTTTCTGAAACACATACGCACCAATTCATATACTGGTTCGCTTTAACCAAGTCAGCTACCAGCAACTTTACCAGGTAAATAACAATCAGCTGGTACATGGTCTCAAGTTGTCTGAGTTCTGGGTTCAAAGCTTTAGTGGCAACGGACACAATCCCAAAGTGGGAGACTAAAAGCATCCCCAGTTCTTGCAATGAGCCACAGCAACTTAAAACACTTTTTTGCATTTCCAACAGCCAGGCTAAAAACAGTAAACTCGCAGCAAAAAACAAAACTGCAGCTTTCCCGATGACTTCAGATGAACCCATCTCAGCATACAGGAGGAAGACATTTAGAGTAACGTTTGACAGAAGCACAAACACCTTCCCAACCGTTCGATAGCATCCACTTGTTGCATTAAGGCCCCAGGAGGCTGCATTTGGCTTTGCCACTTTGCCTGACTGCAAGTCATGTTTTTTTAAGAGCAGCAGTCCAACCCACCCGAGACAGGAGTGACAGACACATTTTTCATTTTAGGAGCTAATTCCTAGCAAAGTCTGCAGCTGAGAAGACACAGTATTTCTAAAACTTTTCCCTTGAAGGAGACACAACAGCCAACACTTATGGTACCACACAATCTAAGCAGCACTATTCTGCTTGGCACCAGGCAAAAATTAAGAGTTACAAGCTTATTCCACATTCAATGTTTATTTATTCGTAATACAAATAGAAACGTGTGCCCAAATCTCGCCTTAAAGTTCTACCCAGATTGTTTAAAAAAAATCTACAGAACATTCTTTCATCATCTGACAGTTAAAAAGCTGCATTTCAAATAAACAGTTTTCAGTAGCCTGTCAAAACAAGTGACATTTTACTGTCGGAGTATCTGCAACTTCTACCAAGGAGTACTTTCTCAAGCAACAGCATTATTATACAATCAGTTGCTTATCATAAAAGATCTTCTGGTAAGACAATTTTTTAAAAATCAGTTTAAATAGAGATTTTCATCATGAAAGGAGTAAAAATCACGAAAAATCCTCAAGTCCAATTCAGGGAGGCACAGACTCCACGCTTATTGGAAAAGCCAGTTTCAAGCAGTTTCAAGGAAGACTCTCTTTGGCGACAGAGTACTCCATTAGGAAGATACAGCATTTGGAATCCAAGAGTGCAGTTTTACATACTTTGAGTCAAAAAGGTGCATGTTGATCATTGAAACAACAAAAAACAAGTTAAAAGCATTTTGAAATGTTGGGACACACACAAACACAAATACCCTATAAATTTTCTAGGTATCCATGCATGATCTTTATATATGAGCAACTTAGCTACATAAAAAGAAACCATGACTCCAGTTCATTTCAGTCAAGGTGCAAGTTCCTTTTTCAAAAGTTATTCAATACTTACTGTAGTAGTGTAAATTAAGAACTTGATATTTCAACTACTATTAGATGAACATATCATACTGAATTTAAACCTGTATTTCCTAACAGAGCATTCCATACATCTGTAGCTGTTGGTAACTGCTGCTCAAAATTTAATTAAAAAAAAAATTAAAATTTTAGAATGTTACCAACATCTTCAGCATTAACTGAAAGGCGCAAAAAGATGGTGAGGTATGAGAGCAATGCATTGCTCTGTATGTCGAGACTTCACTTTTAACCAACTACCACATTGATTTCCAACTGTTCTTACCTCGCTCCAAGAAGTTTTAAAATTTGCAAAGCTACCGCCTCAGTAGCACGGTGACATGGGCTTTCAGAGGTGCCTTTAAATAACTACCTAAAAAGTGGAGATGTGTACTGGAAACAAAACATTCTGCACAAGTTATATCGGGATTCTTCTCATTTTGTTTACAAAAACCAAGAGATAAAGAAGCAATTCTTTTAATTAAAATAAATGACCAAAACCTCAAACATCAGACTTTACTACAGGAAAATTATGTGGCTTTTTCCCGGTCCCCCCACCCCCACCTCGCCCCACCCCAAGAGCTGCACGAGAACTGAGGCTGCAGACTGAATCCAGAGGAACCCAAAACCAAAAGAACAGAGAAAACCAACTTCATGTATACATATGTATTCTGCTGTCTGCAATTGATGTCATCCCATGATAGCACCACCAACGAAAGACTTTATGTAGCCTAGTGAAACTTCACAAATTCTTCCAGAGTTCTGGGGATCTGGTTTTGGTAGCTGATGTTATAGATCCGTACTGCTCGGGCAGCCAGGCACTTGAGACTCAGCTTCATTTGAGTTTTAAGGAGTATTTCAGACACCCCTGTTGTACTTTTATCAAGAGGGGTCTTCTTCTGCTTATTCGTCATGTCTGTATGAGCACCAGCCTCCACCAGGCTAATGATGATGGAATGCAATGTCAAGAAGTCACTGATGGGCCTGTGGTATTGGACAATGATGTGGAGCGGACTATTCCCTTCGTTGTCCACAGCGTTCACGTCAGCACCACAATCTAGCAAAAGTTTTGTGACAAGTGCGTTTGGAAAGCTGCAGACATCATTCGTGTGGAAGTCATCAACTGGTGTGCTGGAATTGACAGCGTGATGCAGCAAACTAGAGCCGTCCCGAGTTCTGGGATCGAGGTGAATCAAGTTATAAATCTGTTTGTTGATTCGCGACTGATCCTCTTCACTGCACTGGGTCTTGGTAGAGATGCAGACTAAGTAGAGAAAGGTAAAAATGTTGCATTCATAGTTGTCCATGGCTGTGTGGATGTCAGAGTCTTGGGTGGTTTTGATCCGCGACATGCCTTGTTCTATTTCCAAGACGCTGCACCTCAGAACGCTCTCGATGTCCTTGGCTTTAACAGGCTCGTTTAAGTGTATCATCTGAGAAAAGACCTGAGCAAACCTCAGGAGGTCCTTATGAGTGTTCCTGTTGCCTTTTTGCCTTAGATGCAACGCATGCAGCCATAGCTTGATACACTGTTCAAACTCCATGTTATCTGCATATACAGCCCCACGGTAAATAATGGGGTGAGAAACATCGATATTGTCCGAGCCCAGAATTCTTTCCCGCACAATGAGGCCTTCCATGTGAAGGGCATCTCTGTC
>JAVJGJ010000060.1:4731438-4742038 GCA_035590215.1 Microhierax caerulescens
ACTGAAGTGCTGCAAGGGAGGCATGCATGTTCCACTTTAGAAAGAACAGGCCAGGATGGCCTGAGGGAAAAGTCACTGGGTTACCCCAGCGGGTCCGGGATCCGACAGCCTCTTCGCGGAGCCGCCGCTCTCCAGGGCACCCAGCTTGTCCCGGGTACCACCACCCTCCTCCATCCATTGGGTTTGGACCGTGGGCTCAGGTAGTGCAAGCTCACAGCTGACACCGTGGTGGTCTTGGCACCGCAGGAGAGCAGTTGATTCCCTTCTCCCCCGGGGAGGTGACGGTCCGGTGGTGCTGGAGGGTTATTTGATGGAAAGACTTCAGTGGGGCTGGATCCGGCCTTGCTTTGCAGAGGCAGAGGATCTTGAGAGTGGATGATGAAGGTGATGGCACGTCCAGAGCATCCTTGTGCTTGAGTACCACCGTGCATCGACGCAGTTTTAGCATTCAGCAGAAGTGCTATGGGAGTTGAATTTTGCTTTGTCATGCAAAAGTTAAAAATAGTTGTGCTTAATTCAGCACTTAAGCTTTTCACCCTGTTTTTGTGCTCGATCCTCAGCCAGGAGGAGCCTTCTTATGGGGATGTGCCAGTTTCATTAACGACACTTTGCCTTTTCTGTACTACCTCCCCCTCTCCTTGGCCTCTCAACTTTGTTGTTATTCCACAGATCCCAAAGCTCAGAGACATGCCGGCAGCCAGGGGAGCACAGGTTTCAGGGTGGGGATGCAGACCTGGGGTCTGCTCCCTGCCTCCTTGGAAGCTTGTTCTGTGACTTAAGGCCGACACTGTCACTTCTGTCATCTGTAGGCATGGAGCGGTCAAGAACGAGGACACCTTCAAGACATCCCCGTTTCACTTTGACCTGTGGTTCTACTTCACTCTGCAGAACTGGGTGCTGGACTTTGGGCGTCCCATCGCAATGGTGAGTGTGGCAGAGGCAGGCCTGCTGCTTTGCTTGCCATCACCTTACTTGGTGGAGGACGAGGGGGGGGCAGAGCCGTTGTGGTCCCCTGCAGACCCCACGGGCTGTTTTCGACACCCTTGAGGAGCTGTCCTTGAGGACTGCTGTGATGTACTGGTGTAACTGGTACCACGTGTGTTGCTCTAGTTGCTTCTAGGGAAGCTATCTAGGAAACTTGTTTCATGTCATCCACCCCACAACTTTATGTTTTCATAACAAAAATTACCTGGAGAGGTTCCTGCTGCTCTTCCCCATACCTCACCTCTATCTCCGGAGCTTGGGACTGCTGCTCTCCAGGTAGTGCAGGGCAGAAGTGGCCGTTACCCTCACATATGTGTATTGCTGGCATCCGCACATGGCAGAGGGATGATGGAGATCTGCTACTGCAGGACTCCCGAATGCCTTGCTCGCTCGCTTGGCCACACAACTTCATGGCATCGGCTTTGGGCAGCGCTGCAGGAGCGAACGGCTGAGATGTAAATACGCAGCGCCTTTAGCACCCGCTTCCAGATCGCACTTTTAGGGATGCTCGCTGCAAGAAGAGCTGCCCGACTTCATTACCAACAGCTACGCGAAGTCAAGCTGACAGCACGCAGCGGCCCTGCAAAGCAAGGATTTTTCTCTCCCTGTCTTTCTGTCAGTGATGGGGCTGTAATTGCAAACTGGGTGGTGAGGATATACCAATGTGCTTTCTTTCTCCCCCTCCTCAGATAATCCTACCTTTGGAGTGGTTTCCTCTAAACAAACCAAGCGCTGGCGATTATTTCCACATGGCTTACAATGTTATCACGCCGTTTCTTCTGCTAAAGGTAAACCTCGAGGTGCAGATCTTAGATTTTTTTTTAATATTGCTGGTTGTGAAAACAGGGCAAACAATACAGTTTTGTAAAGGCTGAGTTTGTTAGGAACTTGTTGAACAAATGTCGGTTATTCAAGTGCAATTCAGCTCACTGCAAGTGAACTGGCCGTGCTGTACGTTAGAGGTTTGCCACTCCAGAAGGTTTGTGATGCCACCTTTTAAAAAGCAAGGCAGTGACCATCTCAATACAACTCAATTTCCTGCATATGCAAAGCAAATCTCTTGTCCCAGGAACTCTGGATTCAGGAGGAGTTAGAGCCCTTCTCTCTGGCTGAGCCAAAGTGTATTTTTAAGACAACATCCATCCATGACTTAAAAGACCTTATGAGACAGCTGGAACTACAGTAGATTTTCTAAATTGTTCAGGGCTTAATTACACTTGCTCTTTGACATTAGAATTGTATCTTTAGCTTGAATTTATCTTGCTTCAGCTGCCAGCCACTGGATCATGTGAACCATTTATGAAGTTAAAGACTGTCATATCATTAGAAATCTTCTTATATTAAATACTTAGCAGCCAGAAGATATGAGAAAGCAATTATAAATATATTTTAACCTTCATTAGCTAGAAATTGAATTATGTCCTGAGATGTAAATGATTCTCTCCCTCCTGAGTCTGTCTGGGAGATTCTAAATGCCAGCGTGGCCAAAAAGGAATTTTCAGGATCCAGTCCTTTGGGGGATGTGAAAGCTCTGAACCTCAGTCTGACCCGTCACAGTCTGGCACAGCTGATTTCTGCAGGCTCGATACTCCTCAGGTTAAAATTTGCTGTCTTGGACTGCCCTGGCAGCACAGAAGGAAGGGTTGGTCCACAGAAAAAAAAACATTTGTTTTTCAGGGTGCACTGCTTTTGCCCAGTGCCCCCTCAAAGGATGTGTCCTGCAGTCCTTTTCCATCAGACAAGAGCTTTGCTGAACCTTTTGCTCTCCTCATCCTCTCTGACTCCTCTGACATTCATACAGCAGTTACAGAGAAAGGGAAAGTTAAGCCTCAAAATTAAATACAAATAAGGAGCTTTTCACTGTTTATGGAAGGCTGTAAAGCTGATTTGGCAGCAGGGAAACGGGAGGCGAAGGTGTCCCCAGCTGATCCTTGGGCTGGGCTGATGCATCCCCCCTTGACCTGTGGTTCCCGAGGCTGGCTTGGCGTCCCCTCCAAAGCCTGAGCTGGATTTAAGTTTTTTGAGGTCTTCCCCACTTTGCAAGCAGAGTGGGGAGCTCCTTTCTGGAGAGAAGCTCCTGCTGCGGGTCCCCCGCCAGGCTTGCAGGGGCTCGCCCCAGCCTCTGAGGAACAAGGGGCTCCCCGCCAGCCTCACGTTCCTGCCTCCCCCCAGACCTCCACAGACCACAAGATGGTACAGGGAGAGCTCATCACTAAAGCTGGCCTTCAAAAAGTTGCCTCAACTGGTTTTACTGGCAATTAGGTATTTCTGGGTACAGGTTTAAATGCAGCATCCTCTTTAGAAGCAAATACAGAGAGGTGAGGCTGAGTCCGTTAGGAAGAAAGTGGTGGTGGGGGGAACCACCTAAAGCAAACAGTTCAACAAAAGTCCTTGGAAAAATCCTCCAGCAGGGAATTGGGAAGGAGCAAGTGTCTCTCAGCCAGGGGATGGAAGCGGTTGGCCGCTGCTGGAGGCTCTCGGTGCCACTGGAGGGCACAGCCAGCCCTGCAGATGCGCTCGGCGCAGCAACTCGAGCAAGCGCCCGCCTTTCTGCTCCTTATTAATTGGTTTTGATCACATCTGGTGAAATTGCTTTGAGGACTCTCTCAGAAAGTACTGCATCGCTGATTTGGTTGGCTCAGGTTAAGGGTGCTGCTTTGCAGAAAGGTTTAACGAGGGGGAAAAAATGGGGCTTGATTTTGCAACCAGGGAGAACGTGTGGGCTCAAACCTGGCAGCCACAGGCGGGTGGGAACGCATCTGGGATGTGTTCAGGGGAAGGAGCTGCAGTCAGGGGAGCTCGGTCTGGTGAAGTTACACCACTATCCCCAGGGGAACGACTGTGTGTTCCCTGGCAGGGTGCCGGCCACCACAGGCAGCAGCTCACACCCGTACGGCCACACAACCTGCAGCTTTCTGCAGGCCTCCTGCTTGGTTTTGTGATGATTTTTGCAGAGCACCTTGAAGTCAGCGGGGGCAGAATTTGTCGCGTGTCTCTGCTCGTACCTCCTCGCTGCTCAAGACATTTCTGTGTTTTTAGCTTATTGAGAGATCCCCCAAGACCTTACCAAGATCAATGGTCTATGTCAGCATCATCATGTTTGTCATGGGAGCCAGCATCCACTTGGTCGGGGACTCCGTAAACCATCGCTTGATTTTCAGTGGCTACCAGCACCATCTATCTGTAAGAGAGAATCCCATCATCAAGAACCTGAAGCCAGAGACACTGGTAAAGAGGCTGTGTTTTATATAAGCACTGAAAAAAATATTGCTTGCTCTTATTTAATCGCATCCTGTTCCCTCTGCCCTTTTAAATCTCTTTTTGTTGCATTGCAGATTGATTCCTTTGAGCTGCTGTACTACTATGATGAATATTTAGGTCACTCGATGTGGTGAGCAATTTACAGTCTGTCTGGTGGTCTCAGAACCTAGTACAAGGGAGGGCAGGTCTGATCTGATCATAGTTGGCTATGTAAAAAAAATAAAATGTAGCTGATAAGAGCTGGCTGGGGATAACATTGCCATAGCCAGTGTGATTACAGTAGATCCCTCCCTTGTAAAATTGCCCGTTCCCCCTGGTTTTGTCTCTGTCTCGGTGATGTTTCTAGGATGTGGCATTTGTTTGACAGCCGTAGGGGCCAGAGGAATGGCTCACCTGCTCTTGTCCCTTGGCCATCTTCCACGGGATAGCCTGGTGGAGAGACAGGTTACAGCGCAGGTCTGAGGGCTCCACAGGCTCCTTGGCTGTCACCACCCACCTTTTTTGCTCTTCTGGAGGTTAACCCCAAAACAAACCGACTGTGCCTGGGCTCTCTAGCCCTTTGCTTGCTCCTCTCCTTTACCCTGCATCTGTTTAGTGACCCTCCAGCGAGAGGGAAGGGCTGCGTGCATGGCCAGACCAGCGCCTCCCAGTAACAGAGACCGTTTGCCCATGGTAATCTAGGGAGCTCAGTTAGGGTCTGATCTCACCTCTGTTACCCCAAGCCAACCCTAGAAACACTTGTTGCAGCCAGACAGTGTGCTTCATCAGCGAGGCTGCGCTTGCTGACCCCAGGGCAGGTGATGCTGGTGGTGCCTGTGGGTGCTGGCAGGTCCCAGCAGCACCCTCCTGCCAGTGTCAGCTGCACCCAGCGCTGCGGGCACGTCCCGGTCCTGCTGCTCTGCCTGCACCAAAGACCCCAGAAGGGACTGTCTGGCCCTTTAGCTGCTGCCAGATAATCCTGAAATTGCTCCGAGTGGAGTGGAATCGCCTCCTCATCAGGCTTTCCTGGTTTATTTGCTGGTCCTGGAGCGCCGTGAAGCAAGCAAATCTCATTCTTTTAAATAAAAAAGGGCTCTGTTAGGTTGTTGAAACCCTGGTCCACACGTTGCTTTCCTGCAGTTCAGCTTTTAACACAACACAGCGCTCTGCCACAGCCTCTGACAGCCCAGGCGTGTAACAAATGCAATTGTTCAACAGAGCACTTGAGCCCCAGCGTTTGACCTAATCGGCAAACTTGAGCTTTTCCTGCGAGAGCCCCAGAAGTCTCATTATCTGCAGGAGCACTGGGTGCAGCAGGACATACAATAGCCCTGCACCAGGCACCGCCAGCCCTTTGTCAGTCGTACGGATGCAGTGGTAACCTCGTAGCGAGAGCTGTGATGCTGGCAGAGAGGTGCCGGCCCTGACTGGCACTGCGGGACCCCACGGAGTGGCACCTTGCACCCCAGTTACCTGCTGCTTCACCTGCCTGAGCACGTGTGGCCGCAGCAGGCTGGGTGGCCTCTGCTGCTGCTCCTTCACCAAATGAATTTACGGATTTCAGTACAGAAGTTGCCTGCGTGCGTGGTTTGGATTTGGGGAGTTGGGGGGTTAAACACTTTCCAGGGTCACCCCACTGATGGGAGTTGTTTTGCTTTGCAGGTATATCCCTTTTTTCCTGATACTGTTTATATATTTCACCGGCTGCTTCACCCCTGTTGAAGAGGAGAGCAGGATGCCAGTGGCTGCCTTGCTTCTGATGGGGCCCAGCAGCCTTTATTACTGGTGAGTGGCTCCTGCCCGCTCTGGATGGGCGAGGGATGACGAGGGAGCACCGCAGGCAGCCCTGCAGCATGCAGGCAGGGGTTCTCCATTCCCCAGGGCAGAACTTGCTGCAGCTTCTGCTCTGCAGGTCTGGAAAGGCAAATCAAACTGTGTTAAAATTTGCAGCTGCTCTAGCCTTTGCAAGCTGGGACGATTTCAGGGTCACCCATCAGGACTCCTGCCCCTGCCTGGGGTGTTTCTTCAACCACAGTGGGTCATGTTATTGCTGGAGCTCCAGCTTCCAGCCTCCACGGTGCTTGCTGACTACCCTCTTCAAAGGCTGCCGTTGGCTGCGCTGTTAGGCAGTTCCTGGACGATTTTGGGGTGGTCACCTGGTGCCTGTGGCACATCTGCCTGGTCTCGGCTTGGTGGTGGCAACGGAGATGCTCTTGCCAGTTGTCCAGGCACTTTACACAGAGCCCAGGCTGCCTGCGCGATGCTCAGACGCTGCCTCCTCGGCTCGCCCTGCGGGTCCAAATAGCCTTTTGAGAGAGGTCTTATTTATTTCCCATTTTCATTAGCCTCATCTTCCCAAACGGTTTCCCAATGGCAGCCAAACAACTTCTCATTCATCTTCAGAGACGATGTTCTCTCTTGCCCATGGCTTTGCCCCCTGCTGAGGTTGTTTTTATACAGTAAATTAATTTTTGATAGTCAAAATCATCAAGACGATTTGGTCAGTTCCCAGTTATCCCATTGCACTTCCTTTAAATATATCAGCGTGAATCTCTGCAGTTTGCAGTTCACATGCTAGCAATTAGGAACCAGGGAGTGCAATTCCTCCTTCCCCCTGCCAGCACCCATTCAGGACCGGCCACTGCCAGATGCAGCGCAAGGGTTGCAGTGGATTTTCAGACCAAATGAGCACAATATCCCTGGGTCAGAGCCAGAGTCTGGCTTTGGTTCTGCTGTTCAGCATCCCACTCACAAACTGAGCCCAGCATCTTTCAAATCCCATACTAGGCACGCATTTCTTTACCCGTTTTCTTCATGAAGCTCATAGCTCAGTTGTTAAATTACTGGTAAGGTACGTGAAAACAAATCACAGCTTAAAAGCTGGCAGTAGAAAGCAGCACAGCTTCGTTTGCCTGGGTGCAGAGCAGGGAGAAGGGGGAGATGCTGACCCCAGGTGAAGCTGGAAGTGCTGGGGGCTGCTGTGGCTCAGTGCTTTCTCCCAGGGGGACTGACGGGTGGTTTTGCTTTGTAGGTACCTCGTGACGGAGGGTCAGATCTTCATCCTCTACATTTTCACTTTCTTTGCTATGATGGCTTTAGTGATGCACCAGAAACGCAAAGGACTTGTCCTGGACAGCAATGGGCTTTTTCTCTTCTACTCCTTCATCATAACACTGGTCCTCATTGCTCTTTGGGTGGTTTGGCTGTGGAATGACAAAATTCTCAGGAAGAAGTACCCTGGTGTGATCTACATCCCCGAGCCATGGGCATTTTACACACTCCACATGAACAACCTACATGCAGCAAAGGAAAGTTTATAAGTTTTGATATTTTAGAGTGATTTGAAGAAAAAAAATATCTAGTTTTTCTAATGTAGATGTATTTCAAATAAATTCCTGACCAACACTAGCTTCAAGACATGTTGTACTAGATCTAGCTGGGGGGGAATATTTGAGCAAAAGGGAAAAATAGTCTTTGCAACGTAACGCTTTAAAGTCAGGGTTGTGGCAGGGGTGTCTCCCGCGGCTTTGCCCTGGCCAGCCCTCACGATGGCACAACACAGTTCCATGCTGCACTTTTTTAGGTGTTTACAGGACAGCACCAAATCCCTCCTGTATCAGAGCAGGAGCCCACACCCCCCATCACCAGCACAGAGAGCATCCTGGCTGGGAGAGCATCCTGGCTGGGGGAGCATCCTGGCTGGGGGAGCATCCTGGCTGGGAGAGCATCCTGGCTGGGGGAGCATCCCGGCCTTGAGCAGGAGCGGTTTCCTGGGAAGTCAGAGCGCTCTCACCCTCCCGGTGTCTTGGCACAGATGAATCCCCTCCTCCCACGCTGCTCCCAGCTGAGTAAACGTGCCGGGAAGGAGCTGAGCTGCCCCACCTTGGATCTGCGCAGCAGCTCCGCTTGGCCACACTTCACAGGGAGCCCCCCCAGGTCCCGGCTGCCCGTGCCGGGGTGAAGCCCCCACTGGTGCGGTGCAGGAGGGGATGGGCTGGCAGAGGAGGCAGGAGGGCCAGTTCCCCACCAACACAGCCCAACCCAAAAAGAGCATCGGGCAGGGGGCGAGTTCCAGCACCAGCCCTGCTCGTGTGGGGTCTGCGCCGCTGGCAGCTTCTGCTCCCACTCCCCACGTCTCCAGCCTTGGTGATGGAGCTGAGCCCTTGCAGCTCCAGCTGCATCCCTGCGATGGTTTATGTCTATAAAAATGTCTATGCCAGAGCCCTGTCTGACAGAATCCAAGCAGTAGAAGAAAAAAGCTATTAGCAAAACATACTGAATAAAAAAGTGGTAAAAGCTGAGCGATTCACATTGCTTCCTGAAGCAGCTCTGCTCTTTGAATGGAGAATACTAATCCTACGAGGTTTAAGGACCCTGAATATGTCACTGTAACAGAGCAGGGTCCACCCTGGGAAGGCACCAGTCCATGCCATATTGGTCATTACAGGCACCAGGTATTTTGTTCTTGGGTCTGGATCTCCCACACAGCCTGGCATCAGGCACTGCATCCCCCCCCAGACGTGCTGGCCCTGCTGCGCAGCTGCTGGGCATCTTTGGGGGATATCTCAAGCACTGGCAGATCCAGAGAGGCAGAGCATCGCCCACCCCCCACACAGGAGCACCCAGCTGGCTGGCTCGCTTCTTTTTGTAGGGAACAGGATGGGACGAAATCACAGATTCATGTGTTAATACTTGCTTTTCAAATGGCTTGAATGCCAACTGAGTGGCAGCAGCATTGCGCTGGAAGGGGCCAGAAGACGTGAGCAAACACGGCTCTTCGGGCTAGTCCACAGCAGCTCCCTCATGCACCCAGATTCAAAGCCCAGAAGCTCCCCAGCTCGTCTCCCCACTGCTCACCATCATCTCCTCAGCGTCCCCCTTCCAAGGGCTACAACGAGACTTGGCAGCGCTGGAGGCCATCTGCTCCCGAGTAGGTGAGCTAAATAAATGCTAATAAATAAAACCTCAGAGAATAGGCAGCTTTTTAAAGCATCTCAGAAATACCTTCTCTCAGTCCAGCTGCAGCCTCCCAGCTCTGCCGTGTTTGCAGGGGCACGTCTAAACCCCCCTGCCCCTGCAAACCCACCGGGCAGGGCACAGCGACATTGCCAGCGATGCCCCGCAATGCCCAGTGCCCGGCTCAGCCTGAGCCGCCTCCTCCTCCTGCCCACCAGCAAAACCCCTCCAGCAGGCAGCTGCAAAGCTGTAAATCCCCCCGCCCCCGTACCCTTCCTCAGAGGCCTCAGCAGATATCAACAAGGCTGGATTTGTCTCCCAGCAGCTAAGCTTAGTGCAAGGTGTGCAGCGATTTGAGATTATCAAACCGTTTGCGCTCAACCAGCTCATCTCCACCCAGCCCCGACCCCGACCGAGGGAAGCTCTTGCCCCACTCCTCCTGACAGCATCACTGCCCGGGGTCCCATCCAGCATCCCGAGGCTTGGGGCAGGCTGGGGAGAGCCCTTCTCCCAGGGTCTGTGCGCGGGATCCAGCCCCGGCGGGGATCAGGTCTCGTAGCCATAGCAGCCGGGTATTTATTACAGCCTGGCCACACTCCACCCCGGGCTGGCGGACTTTAGCCCTTAATCGAATAGAAAAAGTAGCACCAGACGCCGCCGATCCCGACAGGCAGCGTAAAACACAAGGAGGGCCCTCAAAATAATGGTGAGTGAAGCGTTTCGGTGGATAGAGACTGCTCCCCCCTGCTCCCCCCATCCAGATTTTAAAGCTGTTGTTTTCTTCTCTCCTTTTCCTTCCCCCCCTCCATGCTACAGGCAAAATTTCTGTCCCAGGATCAAATTAATGGTACGTACAGTTTTGTTCTGGTTTTGTTTTGTTGAGGTTTTCTATTAGCAAGATCAGCTTAATGAATTTATATTTTTATATCTATATAAATGGTATCTCCCCCCAAAAGTGTCTCGGTCTGGGCTCGTGCTCCCTCACTTGCCCTCCTCCCAGCTCTCGAAGGCATCTGCTTGCTCTGAAACCAGAGAAATCTCCCCGATTCTGTTAAGACGGTGCTGGGCACAGGCAGGGAGCCAAACCCCCCCGCAGACCCACACGCTGGATCGCACCGAGACCAGCAGAGGTGAACCAGCAACCTCCCAACCCCACCAACGCATCAGCCCTGGCCAAGCCAGCAGGGGCCAGGAGAAATGTCAGGTGACCGTTTGCAGTACTGGGGGGTTCACATACGGTGGGAGCGAAGGTGAAGGAGGATGAGGAGGAAGGAGAGGGCGCAGGACGTATGAATTCTCACCGCGAGGCACCAGGGCTCTCCCTGGGCACGCGGAGCCCTGCCTTGGACTGCAACATTAAACTAGACTACATAACCAATCACTTAATTTAAATTTGTGGAGCTGTACACAGAAAGTGTAA
>JAVJGJ010000060.1:4742546-4792602 GCA_035590215.1 Microhierax caerulescens
GGCTCCTCCGCTCCCCTCGCACTGCTGGAGCGCTCAGGCTGTCAAATGCAACTGTACCGGTTCTTTTGTCTTTTATTAAAATCCAGCCAGTGGCAAACCAGGGCAGGGGCAAGTGGCAGACCCTGCACAGACCATGGCACGGACCAAACCAGCATCCTCCACCGCTCCCTTTAGCATCCTCTCCCATCCCCCACGAAGGCAGTGACAAGGACTTTTTAACCGTAGGCTGCTTATTTGGAAGCCTGGTCCCACTTTGAGACTTGCTTCATTAAGCTGAAGGACCCCCATTAGCTCAGCTATTCATCAGCCTGGATTTTAATTGCCCTTGGCACTTTACCCAGGGTCCTCCCCCACTGTCCATCATCTTCCTTGAAACGAGACACCCCAAACCAAACAATATCCCCGCTGGAACGCTACCAACGCCGCCCAGCCGGGCAACGGGAGAAGAAACGTCACTGGTAGGTCAATGTAATCTTACATGGCATAACAGAGTTTTGGTTTTTAATTAGAGTTCAAGGAATGTTTTTCTCTGTACGACAAGAAACAAAAAGGCAAGATAAAAGCCTCTGACCTGATGGCAGTGATGCGGTGCCTGGGAGCCAGCCCGACGCCAGGAGAGGTGCAGAGACACCTGCACCTGCACAAGATCGGTAAGCAAAGCGCAGCGGTAGCACATGAATAAAACACACCGGATTACAGTTGCAGAAATGCAATTTTTCTGTGGTCAGGAGGCTACATGCAAAGAGCAGGAGGCTGCCTGGAGCCCAGCAGTTAAGTCACGCTCAGGTGAAACTGCCCAGGCAATGCAGCGTAACCAAGAGCAGTCACGAAAACCTAGTCTGATGGGCTGGATGGGGACCAAAGTCAATCCAGCACACAGATCAGGAGTGCCATTTAAAAAAAATTAAATTAAATTAAAAAAAAAAAAAAAACTTCAAAAGCAGCAGGAAGCATACATATTGCTTATGGATTTTGAGGCTGGGAAACTGTCCAGTCCAACCAGCATCAGTAAAAGAGCACAGCAAGATATTCATCTGCAGATATGTACAAATAAATTCAAAGCACAGCACAAAGACCCAAGAAGAATCATGAAATAAGGTGGGCTGGATTAAAAATTCTGGATACAAAGGTTTCAGAGCACAAGTCCAGCAAAGCTACAAATGGGTTTTCAGGCCAGAGGAATGCCCCCAGCAGTCATCCACCCGGTCCAGACCAGAGTCAGGCAAAAGGGAAAAGGTGCCCCAGGAAGGGGAACTGGGGGGAAGAGGAGGGGGATGCTTAGGTCTGGACCCAGACTACAAAACCGAACCATTCCTGAAGAATCTGCTCTTATTTTTCCAGACAGGAACGCAGAGTTGGATTTCTCCACTTTCCTGAATATAATGTACAGGCAAATAAAGCAAGAGGAACCCGAGAAGGAAATCCTCACGGCTTTGTCCATGATAGACAGGCAGAAGACAGGCGTTATTACCGTCTCAGAGCTGAGAGCCAAACTTACAAGACTAGGAGAGAAGCTTTCCGAGGAAGAAGGTATTTTGCAATTCAAAGCTGTATCAAATGCTCCCCATCTTCTTCATTCCTTCCTGGTTTTCCTCTGTAGTCAAATCTGGGATCAGGTGCTTCCAGCTGGGAAACCTGTGCCAGCAGGGGATGGGGCGGGTGCACCCCAGCGTGGGGGAGAAGGGATGTCCCCCCATCACGCTCCAGATGCGCAGCGCACCGGGGCATCGCGCCTCGTCGTGCCCCCAGGTCCACCCCGCTGGCACCAGTCTCTTTCCTGCCACGGCCATACGAGGAGCTTGTGCCTTCAACTAAACCGCTTTGCCCACGTAAAGCAGAGCTCCCAGCGGAGCCCCAACAGGGTGGGCGAGTGGGGGGCGCTCCCAGAGCCCAACAGAGCCATTAGCCATGTCAGCTCGCCGCAGCTAATTACACTCACGTGCTGGTGAAGTCTCCTCCTCGTTGTCACCCTTTACCCACGCCATGATGGCTCAGCAGAGATCCTGTGCCTTGCCCAAGGGGTAAGCCAGCTGCCCGCTAACCAAGAGACCTTTTCCCTTTCTCGAGTTGTTCCCTGAAAGATGGTTTTTCACCCCGAGATGCTTTGCTGTGTTCATAAAGCCAGCATCCTGCTGCAGGGATGCGCTAAGGAGCACACAGGGCACTGGCAGCCTCCCAAGAGGGCTGCTGTGGCGAGCTCTGAAGCCAGGGCAATTTGGAAGAGAGAGGAAGGCTTTTTATTTAAAAATCTTAAAAAAAACAAACAAAAAAAAAACCAAAAAAAACCCAAGAAGGAAAATAAAAAAAAAGCTGCTCCACTTATCAGAAAATTGCCTCCAAGGCTCACAATAGGGGGGAATTTCTAGGAAGGTGAAAATGATGTAGACCTTTTAGAGAGCTGGTTTTGCCCCAGGCATTTTATGTACGTGTATGAACTTTCTAAGTGCATGCCCTGCTTCGCCAGCTTTCACAGGCTGCAGGAGGGGGGCCAGGCCTGTGGGAAGGCAGGGTAGCACTCTGCACATCCCTCTGCCCCTCCCCCCTGGGACAGGGTGTCCTGGACCCTCCTTGCTCCAAACCGCATCACCTTTGGCTTCTCCAGCTCTTGCAGAGCTCTTGCTCCTCTGCCCCCGCTGCAGGGAGCAGGCTCCGGAGCTTTCAAATTGCTCCGTCTCTGCCACAAATAGCATCAGAAAAACCCATCGTGAGCCTGATAGAGGCAAGGAATGAGTTTTACCAGGGTTACGGTGTTTGTACAGGCTCCTTGGGGCTGTAAGCACTGTCCTTTCTAATGCTCAAAGTACATTTCCGATGTAATCAGAGCAAGGTCGGTCAGTCCAGTGACAGTCACCAGCTTCACCAGTGACACACCAAGGAGGCATGTCTTCCAACTGTTTTCAATAGTTTAACTGGAATAATAGTTCGTGCAGCTATTTACAACTGAAAATGCTTTCAGAGCTATTATGAAAGGTGAACAGTGAAGACATGGAGACATTAACTCTAATTAAAGGCATCCTAGCAAGAACCATTATTATACAAAAAAAGATAGGGGAGGTGCAGAGGGATTTCCCGTTACTTTGGCATACAGGCTGAGCATCTAGTCACACCTTGCAGCTAGGCACTACAGATCCTAATGTAGGAAGCGATGCTTCTTCTCAACAAGAAATTCCCCCTTCGTCTTGACACACTGAACTCCAGCCTGCTAAGCTGCTATAAATATTTGATACTGGAACAGACTCAATTTCATTAGCATCTGCAATTGTTCACTAACTACTGGCACATACCTTCATTTACAGCGGCTCTGGAAAAAGCCTTCACTTCATTTTAATTTAACGTACTTTTACCAAATGAGAACCGACACCTTTTTCTTCTGCGTTATTTTTAAATGTTCTGGGAAGAATTAATTATTTTTTTGAATTTACGTCCTTAGAAGCATTCCATTACCATCAGGGTTTTCTTTTTGAAAGGAGGATTAAGTCTCTTGGAAAAAAGTTGTTACCTACCTTATGGTAACAGCAGCTCTCACAACAGCCCCATTTACCCCAGGCTGCAACCAAACCCTCCCAGCAGCCACGTCACGGGGGCTGTGCCCACCCCTCTATGCACCGATGCAAACAGAGGGGGAACCAGCATCTCACCCAGCGCCCACACCAACAGCGCAGTAAGGGAACAGGTTGTGCTGCTCACAGGCACCTTCCACAACTATTCACGGTAAACCAGCTTTTTTCCCCTTAAACCTCCCCTCCCAGCCCGTGACCCTCCCCCTGGGTTTCACAACTGGCGACTGCAAAGCTATTATTCTGTGCTCCCGTACGAGTGAGTACTCCCAGTCTGATTTAAAAAAGCACAGCTTGGTCAGCCTGGTAACCCTAGCCATGCAGCTCAAGCAAAAACGCGGGCCAGCCTCCGCCAACCTGCCCGCCCAGGTTCCAGAAGGGGGGACCACCGCAGTGCTGCCCTGGCACGAGATCACGGAGGGCTGGTAATCAGCATGGCACCATTAACGATCCCTCTGCTTCGATGGGCTCTGAACACCTAGCAGGTGTCCCGCTATTGAAACACCCGACGATAAATGCCGGTCCGCAACCCAACAGCTTCCTCGCCGGCGCCCCATGCCTCTGCGCAGCATCTGGCCACGCTCCTGCTCACGCACTGCGGCAAGCACGCGGGGCAAAGCCTCTTCTGGACTGTGTTAGGTACCTTATCGAAGGAAACTGCTGCCCAAAACATTATCAAATAAAAGCTGCTGGGATTCTCTGCTGCTTGTTTTTGCACCCACCCACTGCACGTCACGGGTCATGTGAAGAAGCAAGGGAATTCGCCTCCTCCCTGCCATCCGAAGGAAAATGGCATCGAATTCCCAGGAGCAGTTTCATTCAGCAACATTTAACATCACTTTTATGTGTTTCATTTCTTACGTGCTTCTATTTTACTGACACTATTTGACAGGGAAAATACCTTTTAATGGTTCAGCCCCTACAAAAGACAGCATTTTAAGTTAGGTAACGGCTGTCACTGCCAAGGTGTTCCCGAAGCTGGAATGAAAAGCATCAGGTGCCAACCGCACGGTTACCACTTCTTTACAAGTATTTTCAGCGAGAGCCCCAGCGCCCCAGCTGAGAAGGTATTCTTCTCTTTCAAGCACTGAAGGCCTGCTGATATTAACAAGCCTCACACAAATCTACTTAAAGTTGGGCACATAATCTGCATGAGCATTTCGTTTTGTCTAAATTGAATAGGGGCAGGTTTGCTATTCAAGCTGAATAAGCCACTCCTACCAGGAGCAATTAAAAGCAGATTTGGACTAAATTTGTGAAACTTTTCCATGTGGGAACTCAAAGAGATGGCCATCTCTGCTCCAGAAAGTTAAGACATGGAAATAAAAATCAAAATTCTAACTGATGCTCATTTAAAACCATAATCTGGATGGCACCTCCAACTGATCCCAGAACTTATTACTTCTAACAAAAATGATCTGAAAACCCAAATCCTACATTGCTCTCTTTTGAAGATCACAACATCCCTAATACATGCCACTCAAACTTATATTTTTCTTTTACTATTTCTTGCAGTTGATGACCTGCTAAAAGAAGCCAAAGTTGGACCAAATGGAACAATAAAGTATGAAGAATTTGTCCACATGATGTGTCTTCCTACAGTCGACTACTAAAATTCAAAACAAGAGATTTGTTAAGAGCAGGACCTGGAACTTTTTTGACTTCAATTTTTCCTAATTATTATTTGGACTCAGGAACCATCATTTGCCTTTAAAAAAAAACAAACGTATTTTGCCTTCATGACAGTGCTTACACTTACACAGGTTTCCACCCCACTTCGGAGAAACACCATCACAAAACATGAGCTGTTATTTAAATAAACTGAATGTAGCATTCCATTGTGTAAGTGTGTCACGCTTAACAAAAATAATTCTTATTTTAAAAATGCATTTAAATCCACAGATTCCAGCATAAATGATAACTTGTAGTTAGGGTTTTAACGGTGACTGTGTTCCAAGAAGTCAGCACCTACCATAACGAATTGCTGCTTCCACACACCCAGCCCAGACACAGTCCTTTGTGCAGAAACAGATTCCCTGGGAAGCTCGGTTATGTCCTGACAGTGGTAAATTTAGTATAACTATGCACAGCTCCCTGGTATTCCTTGGATCCATGGGTATGATCCCGAGCAGATGTTCCCCTGTCACAAAGCTGTCAAGTTAACAACCCCGCTTGCGGGGTGGCTGCATCCCCAGTGACAGCAGACAAGCAGCCAGCAATTCTCCAGCTCCCCCAGTTAGTGATGCCCACCGGCTGCAGAGGACAACTCAGTCCCCCAGCACAAGAACAATCCTTGATCGCTGTCTCATTCCCCCTCATCTTCCACTCCCCTGACATACAAGATCAATCCATACAAGATCTCTGTACTGTTGCACTTCAGTCCCATTATTTATTAAGGTGCAGTTATTGCAATGTCAAGTCTCTGTGCAGTTAAGCTGCCCCTGCATTTTGAGGCAACACACCGAAAATGCTGTGCTTGGTAAACCTATCTGTCACAACTGGGCTAGCTGCCGAGAACGTGCTCCTAGAGACAGCCTGGCAGGGGAAAACGGGAGGCTGTGAAAATTCAGCTTCTCTACAACAGGAAAAACACACCCCATCTCTCTTTAGACTGATTAAAACCACTTTTGACCCCCAGCAGCTATTACTGACCTTATTCCACCTGTTTCTTGGCAGCCTTAGTTAAAGACTACAGTCTGGTGTACAAATTTAGGACAACATACAGCAGGCTTTCTGCAATCAGTTGGAAATTTGCAGAGGTCATCTCTGCACAGCTGCAGCACAAGCAGCAACCTGCAAAATACGCTGGAAGAGCACATGTTCCTGTGGGTCTGCTGTGGCTTCCACCCATGGCAGTCCCCTTCCCCTCCTTCCTTTTTTCAATTCTGAATCTTTATTGCTGAAGCAACCAACTCACTCTTTGCTCTGTGAAATAATCAGCAATTAAATCGCAGCAGCCATAGCAGATACAATGCATTTATCCCCTGCTGAGGCACCCAGCACAGCCTCAACCCTGCAGAAGAGACTAAGGATACTGCCCACACCATCACACAGCAGCAACACAGAATCAACCTGGACTGTACAAACTTGGTTAGATACTGTAAAAAAACCCTCAACCCCAAAGTATGAGCAAATCTAAACCCTTCCAAATCAGTACAGATACCCTCTATAAGGGTAAGGCAAGGATTATTCTCATGGAATGTTATGCAGTGGGGGAGAAAAAGCACAAAAGATTAAACAACATGCTGAATGCCAGGCAAGAAATGGAAGCAGATCCAGGATGTATCTCTCAGTCTTGTATTTAAGACAAACAGCACTTTTGTGCCCAACCCTGACTTGGAGCCAAGCCACAGTGCCTGCACTTCTTGCAAGGCAGCAGCCCCAGACTAACCCAGTAAGCCTGGACTCAGATCCTCACATGCCAAGATACTAATCAAAGGCCCTCTGAACAGCAAAAGATCACGCTTCAAGGGAAAACGAACTTCGCCCCATGTAAAACTGATAAACCTTGTCATGCCTGTCTACTGTATCCCTCAGCTCTTACAGTAGCTCTTCCTACTGTAAGGATAGAAAATAAAACGGAAAAACCTTGTTTCTCTGAAACTTAAAAAGTTACAAGCAGCTCAGCACTCAACACTCAAAAAAACCAGCATACAGTGAAATAAAGCTAAATTCACTGGAAAAACAAAACCCCAGGTTCACAAACAGCAAAAGAAAGGATTTCCTTTGTAACTCTTTACTTACTGTTCACAGTTAATCTCAACGTTCGGGTAAAGCCCCTCACCTACCTTAACACAAGCCCCGCCGCACTAGTGCCTTCTGGAGGTCTGCCCACAGCGTGGAGTTCGGTGGCTGCCCACCAGAGCTGCTCCAGACCTTCGCTACACAACCACCAGCGATGAAGGCAAGCAAAAACCTCGGCTGCTCTGAGCGTGAGCGTAATTAGCTTATGAAACAAGGAGTTCATTTAGAAGCATTTGTTTCCAATATGCATCAATAGCCGAATTACAAATGATCCAATACACAGCTTAATTCTTCCCTATTGACCAGAACAGTTGATTAACAAATCCTTTCAGCTGCAGACAATATAAAAGCTTGTATGTCATGGGGATTGATCAGCTCAAAATCACTTTGGATTACTCCAGAATGCATCTGTATCATAACAGGCGGTTGCCACCCTCTCTGGGTGGGTAAACATTACCCAAATAAAAGCCAGCAAAAAAGGAGCCGCACTTCACCCGCACTCACAAAACAAAGCAGCATTGTTAGAGCTTGGAGAGACAAGTGTGAGACACTCCGTGCCACAAAACATTCAGAAGCAAAGCATTCCTGTTGAAAAGGGACCTTTGCAACTCTGAATTCACAGCAAACACCCTCCCCACCCCCACCCCCATCCTTCCCCCCTCCCCAGGAAACACAACGTAACTGAATGCTTTTTATTACATCTAAAGATTTCTACATAAACAGGTAACATTCAATAGGTAAACCATTTTTTTTTTCCAATGCATATAATAAATATTTTCACTTGGTACTTTTATACAAACTGACATTGGTCTACTATACATTTTTAAAAGCCATTTACTGGTTTGGCATGCCGTATGGAAACTAAGAGAAAGTTTTAAGGCAATGAATGACAGATTTAAATTCATGGAATTAATGGTAATTTTAATATTCTGCTTATATACATTTTTCCCTTTGTTAATTAAAACCATTAACAGCAGCACTTTTGGGGACCACCAGCAATTTTCCCTTGTTAGAAATCTAAGCTCTGTTAAAAAAAAAAAAAAAAAAAGTTACACCGACAAAACAAAATCCTTTGTATTTAAAGTGTGCTTCAAACCCTGAAATGTTAAACTGCAACAAAGAATGAATTTCCAAAACGTTCTCCTCACAGTCCCTAGCTCTGCGCTGGGAGGCAGGTCCAAGAGAGTCCAATGAAAATCTATCCGTCGTCCCGTCCTTGAAAGGCTTATTGAACCCCTGCCATAGAGCGGAAGGGGCAAGCCTGGAACTGCCGTCACACCTATCGTCACGGAAGCGCTACAAAGGTTTTAACACATGGCATAGGTTATAGCTTAGCGTGGCTTTTCATCTTCTAGAGGATGCATCGGTAATGCCCTCAAGAGCAATTCAAAGCCACTTCCACCCTGCTACTCGAACAGCTACATACTCACACCCGCGTGCGTACATACACACACACAGCGCTACACGCAAACACAGGCATGCGTGCACGGGTGCGCATGCCCCACGCCTCTAGCAGAATCGGAGGACAAGAGAGCACTAGCTTAAGGCTCACAGAAACTCTGCGATCTGCAGCGAACGGAGCAGTACCGCAAGCCAGGCCGCCCTAGGCTCCTTTACCGCATGCATCTCTGACAATACGTGAACTAACGGAGATTGAGTTTGGGAGTGACATCTGCAGGGAGCTCGTCCAGAACTCAAGACTGAGACTTCTACCAAGCAATGTTAACTGTGGTCAGAGGCACAGAGAATTATCAGCTATAAAGAACATCCCAGCATGAAACAGGAATACTCACAAAGCATATGGGATTAATACCACAAAGGAGGACTTCAGAATGTTTCTGTCCCTTCTTTGTAGAGCAATGAAGTTAAAAAATGACAACGGTGAACTGAACAGCCTTCCTCCCCTTCAGGGTAACGTGTGAGGAAACGGAAGACATCATCAGCTGACCTCACTTTCCAAAAGCTAAGAC
This sequence comes from Microhierax caerulescens, assembly GCA_035590215.1. Lineage (NCBI taxonomy): Eukaryota > Metazoa > Chordata > Aves > Falconiformes > Falconidae > Microhierax > Microhierax caerulescens. The sequence goes on from JAVJGJ010000060.1 coordinate 4,751,818, forward strand.
AGGCATAGAAGATGCCAGATTCTGCGTAACCACATACTCGCCACATTTAATTTTATACGTCAATTAACAAGATTTTAATACCATTGTCAAAAGTGACATTATCTGCTCTTCAGGCCATCTTTAACAATACAGTCAATGGAAACAATGCCACAATCATCGGCAAAACAGTCACAAGCTCTCCCGAATTTCTCTTAGGTGTTCCAGAAGCTGGGGACACGCATGCTCCCAGTTACACTAATGGCAGTTGTACTCCAGATTTACAAACGGTATTATAGCAAAGCATATGCTCTGAAGTTACCAGGTTAGTATTCATGACTAAAATGTATGAGATATATTCCTAGTGTAGGTTTAATCACTTCAAAATCAGACTGAGTTTAAAAAATAAGTATTTCCCATTTTCTATCCTTTTATTTATTTTTTAACTGACATTTAATAAATTATAAAATTGGTGTATGGTGAAATATATATATCAGCCAGATATGTATGAAATACACATGCATGGGAAAAACTATTTAACTCACTTTTAACTCACACACAGAGATCTATAAATACATATATACACACACATATACATATAAACACAAACATTTGTTTTCAAAATTCAAGTCAACTATTTAGTGGCAGAGGGATGATGTAAAAACACTAAAAACAATTTTGATGCCACATAATGTGAACCTTTCAAATAACCATACGACTGATCATACAGCAATACCTAATGCTACTTGGATTAAAGATTTTTTTTTTCTTTTTTCCCTTTTTTTCCTTTTTTTTTTCTTTTTTTAATCAATGCAAGATTTTGAGAGAACTTCATAGGCAAAAGGTGGCCCTTGTCAATGCTCAAAGCAACTAGCTGCAATCAACAGTTTTGGACATTAAAAATTCAGACAAGAATCTGCTAATTTTAGTATTCCTTAACTCTCTTTCCTGATAAACTTGTTACCTGTACTTTCAACCAGTTATAAAAATATTTTTCACACCAGAGGAAATATTTACTCTCTGACATGGACTTTGGGACACAAGAGAAACACTCCCTTCCCTCCCCCTTCTCTTACTTTAAAGAATCTCCTGAAAAACTGCATTCCAGCTATTTACACATTTCACTCTTTAGTAAGAACGGATCAGCCCAAATGACCCATCAGTTCTAAAAAAAAATTTTCCTATGTCATGCACAACTTAAAAAAAAAAAAAAAAAAAAGAGAGAGAGAAAATAAACCAGCAAGTAAGTATGGCTCAAAGTTCAACACAAGTGTACTGAAAAATCAGGGAAATAAAAATAATTACAAGGCCAAAAAGAGAAAACTGAATTTTGAAACCCACTACCCTAAGAGACTTCAATAGATAGCAATACGTCTGAGTACATGGGACAGGGTGGGCTTTTTTATTGGGTTGGTTTTTGGTTTAAGGGACTCACACCAAACATTTAGTATTAATTCTGATGAATGTGAACTCTAAAGATGGTGTACCAAGACCATTATCAGCTGCACAAACCATGCAAAAGTGTGTTGGTATTTGTATTTTCTTCCTTTTGTTGACAAGTTCACTTTTAAGCAGAAATTTGATCTACTGCAGCTAAAAGTAGGTTTCCCCAGACAGACAGGCCTCAGTTCAATAGGCCATTTATACACGCATGGATAACTTTAAAGCACAAGCAATTCCACAAATTCAAAATCGACACATGCTTAATATTTTGCTGATTAGGATCTTAAAGTTCCTTTAAAAGGATTTCATAGTAAGTTCTTAGAAACAAAATCCTACAGTCCAATGTGTCAATGCTTTTATCTGGGGCTAGATTCTATAAAAATTCTCTGTCTTGTCCCACGTAAGCACAGCCAAGTAATTCCTCAGCCTGAGATTTTATTGAGTCTGGCCCTCAAGAATAATTGGTGCACTAATGAGCTTGCAACATGCTTGACTAAAGCATGGAATTAAAAAAAAAAAAATCTGAATAGAGGGTCACACAGAACCAGAAATGACAAAAAAAAAATCAAAAAAAACCAAACCCACTCCTGAAAGGCTCTGTCCTGCAAACAGAGGGGATGCTGTGGAACAGTCTGGGTAGGGTTTATTCCACTTTAAGCATAACAAAATCTGCACTAAATATGGGATGGAGGAATTAGATTCCACCACCGAAGGTAAATGTCTCCAAGAGGAGAAAAAAACCCTCTCACAAGTTTGAACTTCGAAAGTTCAGCTCTTTTCCTGTTTATGTTACTGTGAAGAAAATAATGCCATCTGTGTCCAAACTATGGGGAAAAAAAAAGTAACTCACATGACAAATGCACAGGTGTAAAATCTTCAGCATCCATAAAAATTAACTGAAGCTCCTTGTTTTTGTTCTTTTTTTTTGTTTTGTGGTTTTTTTTCTTATTTTTACCAGTGAGGCCATCTTAGGTTTATATACAAAAGTAAAACTGAAAATATACTTTTGTTCTCTGTACACATAAATTTTTTTCCCTAAAAAAGGAAAAAAACTTGTCTATGTTTCTAACATAAAGTAAAACCAAGCACAAAGATTTCCTCTGACGAGTTCGTTTACTCCAAAAATCAGTCCAACGAAATAATGTCTGGTATGATACCAAAGATAGACGCCGTGTCCGTGCTGCTCCTACTTGCAACTGGATGACCATGATTCTCTCGCAGGCTGTTGGAGGAAACAAGACTGCTGTTACTGCCACTATTGCTACCATTTGTGGCTGGCAGAGAACTGCTTCCTCCTGCATTTAGCTGATCGAGAAACATCTGAGATGAAGTGTATGGGAAAAAACGAGAGTGTAAGAGTTCTTGATCATCTGATGCAGAAACCGCCGCAGCTGCAGCGGCAAGAAGGGATGTGTTGTAATGCTGGGGGGAAAAACAACATTTTCAAGTTACATTTCAGACACCACAGGTTTCATTCAGACCAGCACAAAAGAAGGTATTTATAAGCTAAAGCTCTGACAGCTTCTGGATTTCACACCAGCTCGTCTACTCAACCTTTCTGTAAGGTAAATGGACCAATGCACTGAACTTTTACTTCTGCAGCCCTTGATTTCTGAAGCCAAAAGAAACTGGAAACACTAGTTATTAGTAAAAGCAACCGCTAGAAAGATAACAGTATCGCAAGACACCCAAACCAGTAAGAAACTGTAAGAAGCAGCACTCTTTTACCTCTTCAAAAAATTCCTTGGTGGAAAAATTCCCCAAAATTCAAAGAAACATTTTGCCATCCCTCTCCTCCGCTCAAAAGTCACAGACCAATCACAGCTGGTGAAACTATGTGCTAATCACTGCTGGTGGAGGAAAGCATACTTCTGTGAAAAATGCATTTAAAAATCACACACTTAGACCCGTTCGATGGCAACAAGGGCTGTCCCAAGTTACACTCCCTTCTGGGCAGCCCCTGAAAGGCAAGAACTTTAGCTATCGAGAACCCAGTTTTAAATACAATCTTACTTGTATTTAATTTTGCTCTTGATGTTTCTTTCCACTATGATAAAACATACATCCAGGCTATTCAGCCTTGTTCCCCAGCATTTATGCATGGTTATAATTATGCCATATCAGTGCAGCACCAGACTCACGTGCTACTTGTTTCAGAATAACTCTCCTATGTTTTACTGAATATCGAGATACCTTTTTCTGAATCAAAATTCTACAGTGCAGGCTCTGGTCTTACTTACGATATGAAAATACTGCTCTACATTTCGTGAAGAACAGACATGAAGGGACAAATGGCAGGTGACCCACCCCAGTCCCTTGTCTCTTCTTGGAGGCACGGGAGGAAAATGATCGAGTGGGAGGACTTGCCAATCCAGACTACTTTTGAGAGTGACCTGCTTAGCTCCTGAAACTAAAGGAGCCAGCACCAATGTAATCTCAGTAAGCATTTACAGAAAGGTGGCAAACATGGTATAAACAGGTACACAGCCTCAGAAAAAACAAGAGCTACCCAACTCTCCAAATTGTGTAAAGGGTCCCAGTGGTAAGGCCCAGCACTGTCAGAAGGCCAAAGTCAGACCTCAGGTCTGAAAAGCTATGGAGGTGGCTGGTGGATCTTCAGCCATGGCCAAGGGCCATTCCACAGTACAACAGTGGCTGACTGAGCTTAACCCTTGGAAGCTGAAATGTTTATCTTTCGTTTTGCCTTATTCTACACTTGTAATTAGACAATTTTTACATTTGGTCATGGTTTTCATGTGTATAAAGCTGCAGCTTCCCTGCATTTACACCTACATCATACATCTGCTCCTTCCTTGCCTATACATCCATGCCAGCAAGTCCTTCTCAGAAAAGAGTATCTGCTATGTGACTTGATTTTCCTTGACTCACCTGATTGTCTCCTGACAGGAAAGGGAAGAAATCTAAACCTGTAAGGAGCCAAAGAAAGAAATTAAATTTCTCAAAACAAAAAAGCACCTCCCCATTTTCCCACCATTTATTTTGAAATAAAACCAGCACAATACTGATGGGCACTTCAGATTCTCTTCACTACCAGAGCTTGCAAAACATGAACCTTTTAAAACCTTAAGATAGTAACAGAAATTCTCTTCTTTTTCTTTTTTTTTTAAATACCATCTCATTCTTTGTGGATGGAAAATAGTATTTTGAACTACTGGACTGTCATACAACTGCATGTTTTAACCCTTTTACAATAGTTATTATTGCTTGAAGAGCTGTACTTACAGCTACAAACAGTCAGAAGCTCACCTTGCAAGTCATAAGGCATAGGTGTCATATGGAATGGATGCCTGTAGTCTTGGATAAGTGATGTATTGATGTAGCTGGTGTCAACAGCAGGAAGGCTGGGTGTTCTTGACACAGGAGATGCTTGATGGGGTAGATTTAAAATGCTGGAAGAAACAAAGGCTTGTTAGAATTGTAAAATATAGTCTTGGCTTTAATGCTAAAGAAGAAATGAAGATTTCTATTGCTGTTCCCTGCAGGGTATGCCTATTTTTAAATTTAACACAAAGTCAACGTCTCAATACGTGTTATGAACTTTGTGATGAGTGCACAACAACAACGCCCCTACTAAAATTCAAAGCTTCACTAAAAAGCATCACAATGCTATAGCATCTCAACGAGTCTTGGAAGAGGCACGAGCATCTCACATTCCCCAAGCTTTCTTCTCACAATGACATTTTAATTTTTAATCAGAAAATTTAATTCAGTTCAAGACAGTTGAAGTTTAGCAAAATTAAAAGCAACAGGAAGTTCAGTCTCAAACAATAGAAACTGACGACTCTCACATTACATTAGGTATTGGGATCTCTGCTATAAATATGTTATAAATACTCCTAAGCCAGGACAAGACAATCCTAAAACCATACTGAACCCCCAAAACCATACAAAGCTGTATAACCACACAACATTTATACTCTACACAGTAATTAGCAATGGAAGATAGCCAAAAAGCTCTTGAGGAGTTTGAAGTGATCAATGAGCCATTTACATTACTAGAGTAGCGATCACTTCAATAAAAGGATCCCTTTGGTTTAGCCTCAGTTTTCATCCCTACATGGTTATGTAAACAGGGTGCTATTAACAGCTTGGCTACTCAGGAGTAATCAAGTTATTCTGGTCTTCTTTATTACTATGCTACTGGCAGTAATCACCAGCAAAACCCACACGCTCCCATACCACACCCATGCTTCTCGTTGCGCTCTCTCTTCCTCCCCCCACCCCCCGGTATGTGCTGCTTTTATATTTCTCTCTGGGAAAAAAAACATCTCCAGATTTGCAAAACATACTTCTAAGCCACAACCTTTTGCGCCATTTCATGCTCATTTTCACAAATACAACTGAAAAACTGCATCATGTTGCACTTAACAACTCAAAATTTTTATTCCAATCTTATTAGGCCTTGTGACCTGAGAGCAAATCCATTTGCTATAAGCTACTAAATCAGGATATAATAGATACAATTTCTTTTGAAATTGTTACTACGTTCCATCATAAGTATATTCTTTTTGCATTGGCCTGTATATTTTATTCTCACCCCTTATTATTTAATGGTGATGCCGGAGATATGGAAGGACAGCTTCTCTTTGCAGATGGCTCTTCTTCCTCTTCATCTGATGAGCTATCAATGGTTAAATCAATCACCTCTACCTTCTTATTTTTATTTGACTGTTGGTGAGAAGACACCTGATGTTCCAAGGAAGAGCTTATACATCCTATATGAAGTAAATCAACATTATAAGCTGTAGCTTATAACAACACTACAATCATCATAAAATCACAGTTTATTATATGCCATCATTAATAAAGCTTACAATTTAGAATAAAAGACAACAAAATTACATAACATTGATAACTTAAAAGTACCATCAGCCCCAACCAGGTATTATTCAAGTAATCTTTCTCACAAGTGATCATTAAAAGCTACAAACATACACGCAAAAGTGAGCATTTTGAAAAGTTAAAGGAACATCAATACTTAACAGCTCAACGCTATGACATTCAGTCCATACACACCAGAACTCAACTTACCATCAACTCCATTGTAAGATGCAGTTACCTCCTGCACTTCCTTCTTTGATCTCATAGGAGCCCATGATCCATCCTCCTTAAACTGAATTTCATCACAATCTGTACAATACTTCAGGATTTCCATGAACAGCCTGTCAATCAAAAATATTTAATATCAGTCCTCAAAAGAGCTTAAAGATATTGGAGGGAAAAAAGCAGTTATTAGTCTGTGTAAGTTCTAGTATGTGTGCTAAAAGCGTCAAAAGCTTTCATTGTTCTAGCCTTCTCTCATCTGCTTCCTTAATAAAAGGTGTTATTGAAAAATTTAAAAATATTATCTAAAATAAAAATCTTCACATTTACTTAAAAGAACTACAACAGTGGAATCCTGCAGAGCTCATGACACAGAACTCCTGTTTCCAAAAACAAAGAAAGAATGTGAATTAGCATTAAAATATAATCTCCTTCTTACTCATATTTATTTTTGACAATATTTAGCTGAGGAAGCCCACATCTTAAAGAAGCCCATATAGCTGAGTATTTAAGGACTAGTATTTTCCTGAAACCTCTATATAAGCGACAACTCCCTAACAAAGGCTGAGCATGGGAATCTAAACTTGCAGCCTCTTCTCCTTAGCTGTGTCTCCTAAAACTTTGAGGATCCTGGCTCCACATCACTCCCAGTGGCAATTCCAACATTTGACCAAGACTATTCATGTGGTTCTGCAGGAAAGAGCTTTAATTAGTGGGAAAATTCACTCTTTCCCAGATAGAAATATTTTTTAGAAATAACCATCTCTTTGGGATGCTGTAATTGCATCACCTAATCTCCAACATCTGCACCTGGCAACACAAAAAGAAATAAGGAAAACATACTGTTTTAATTATTACTACTCTTAGTCTTTACTATTTTAGGCTGAAAACTAGAACAAGGAACCCCACAGCTCTTTGATCCGAAGCACAGGACCTGTAAATCTCAGAGTCCATGAATCCAAAGCAGCCTGTGCAAGTCCTGAATGTCTCTTGAAGAGCTTTTTGTGAGGCCTTAAAGGGGATCCCAAGCAATCTTATGCTTCGCTGGCAGGTCCCCAAAATAGAAGCACATAGCCACTAAAAAAGACTCAATCGTTCATGACCTAGTTTTCTGGGGTTCTATTTGTTTTAGCATTTTTAGTTTTGCTTTTTGGGGTTTTGTTTGTTTGTTTTAGCATTTTTATTTGCGTGTTGTTTGTTGGGGTTTTTTTTAAGAAACCATTCTGAGTGTTCTCAGAAGACTTCACTTGCTCTCTTCTTTTATCACACTTTGGAAAGAAAATTCCTATCTAAGGAATTAAAATGCAGGCCCAGGAATACATACTTAGCATTGCTTTGTGAAGACCAGTACTAGGTAGGTTTTTTTCATGTTTTGCAGGTAGGCAGTACCAGGGAATCAATCTCTATCTCACTTTCTAGATACACAGCAACTCCCCAAGTATGAAATTGTACATGGAATTGTAGATGCGTTTGGGGTGGTGGCAGTATTTATTTGATCTAACAAGAATGTCTGCTATCAACTATGCCAGATTTGTGCAGTTGCTCCATTAAAAGACAACATGTGCTGTTCTCACCTAGGGATCCAGCACTGTGCAATACTGAGGAAATAGACCCCAACAACACAACCCACAAGCATTTTAGGCAGAATAGCTCAAAATTTTACCGAGGATCAGAAGGAATACCTTTCATTATTATTCACTGTAACAGTTCGATGACCACAATTCTTCCAGAACACTGAATGACAACGTACCTCGTTAGTAATTCTTTACGAACAGCAGGGAAATTAAACAACATGGTAACTTAAAACAGGTCCCTGCCAGATCACCCAGATTTCAGCACACTGTATTCCGTGCAGCACAAGAACAGTAAGCAGAGTGTGTAAGGTACAGTCTTCATTTTGATTCAAATTTTACTTACCCATCAATAATGAGATGTTCATAGGGAGCCTTCTTGTCACAGACAGGGCAAACCCAGGTTGGCTTCTTCTCATTCATTTGAATATACAGAGTGGCATCAAAACACTGCAGGTGTGAACAAGTCAGGGCCCTACATGGTATAGTTAGCCGCATTTTACCAAGCTTTAAGAGAAAAAAAAACAAACAAACAAGATTACATCATCTTGGTATTACACTAACAAACAAGGCTCTTCTGTCTGAGACAGAGACAGGTTGAGTTTTACTCTACAAAGAACTCTCACGAATCTGAGTTTTAATTACATACAATGCCACATACACTATTCTCTCCCTTCTGAGAAGTTTGATTACCACATAAAATTACTAAAAATTACGTTTTTAACTGCATTTGATCAAGGAAACTTAAGACTACATCCTGATATGTTCCTGTAACAAAATACAGAGTCCACTGAGCACCTGTAACATAGCAGTGTCCTGGACAACTACAAAGAAAGAACTCTCCTTCATTAGCAATTTGAAAGCTGATTAATATGGGTCAGTCCTCTCCTACTCACTCACACAGTTCAAGTGTGTATCTAAGCTGCTGTCCATATCTCAGTCATCAGGGCACTATCAGAACTACTTGTTTAACTTCACAGTCACAGAAGGAAGCGTATAGAAAATGCATTTGCAGGATTATGGATCATTTTCTGACAGTTTCTCTAGCTCCAGCATTTTCACTACTTTCTCCAGAAAACTGTCAGAAACAGACTACTCACAAAATAAATCACACCTGTTAACTATTCAAAAACAATCTTATATTCCTCCTGCTGTGACAAACACCACTGCTATGTATACAGTTTTGAGCTAATCTGAAATTTCACTGCTGCCTTCTCACGTAAAATACAAATATCTCACTATCCTCTATAACACCATCATACCTTTTCAATGCTACACAGGGTTTGCAAATGTTAATGGAAGACGAACAGGAGCAAATGAGTTCTGAAGTATGCTTTCAGTTGGAGACCATCATTTCCTTCAAGTTGTGAAAAGGCCAGGACAGCGAGGTTTTGCAGGTCAGCACAAAGCTTCCACAAGTTTAATACAAAAAGCACAACTGAGTGCTTAAACTGAGCAGATAACATAGGAGTACTAGACACAGAAAGTGTTTAGGCTAAATTGTGGAACAGGAATATCTTAGTTTGGATTAGACAAATCAATGCTAACCTAGACCATAAAACATTAACATATGATTACATTGAATGCAAAATTGCATAGAGTGAAAGGGATGTCATATTAATCTGAAATAAAAGAAAGGAGACTCCTTAAAAAAAACAGCAATACCCAAACAGTTTTTTCTGGCAAAATGCTTATGCTGCAGTTTAGGAGGAGCTTTAACTGACCACACTAAAGGTAGAAAGTAAGAATGTCTGAACAAGACTTTTTCCACATTAAAAAACAACAAAACAATTATTTATTAAGAACTATTTATACCGAATATTTTGAAGCTGTATGTATTTTACTAAAATATACAGAATTACTTAATTTTAAAATCTTCAGCCAATTCTAGCAGTGGATAGTAGGAGGAACTGGTTTTAGAATGGCTTAAGCAAGCACCATGGTCATGCATACTGATTCTGAGCAATACAAGATGGGTGCCACAGGATGGCACTCAATCTCAGAATATCAGGAAACTAAAAACAATATCAAGAACAAAGGCTCTACTCACAGTCCACTACTTCCTCCATGATGCTTTTTTTTTTTTGCTTTTTTTTTGCATCTCCCCCTAAGCAGAAATCCTCCACCCCATTCCCTGCAAATTCAGCTAGACTGCAGGATCTTGCTTATTTTTCTTCCCTCCGGCTCTCGGTCACCGTCACAAAATTCACCACCAGATGGGAGGGGAGCAGAGAATTCCCTGGGGAGCCTGCCGTAATGGTGCTGGAGAGCCCAGGCAGCAGGAGGTGCTGTATGTGCCATGTGTTTGGCACCCCCTCCCCCAAAAATCCATGACCAAGCACATTATTTCTATCACATAATCAACCCTCAACAAAGCAAGGCCCCCTGATCCATGTCTGTTAGGAATTCTTATCTCCCAGATGGTAGGTCAATGGCTCATTTGTCTTTTGGGCACAATAAGAGTCTCCTAGCTCAGTGAGGAGCAAGAGTAAGGGTACCGGAGATAAAACCTGGATGCTTCTATGTGACGCAAAATAAAAATAGGAAGGTTGAACACAAATGTTGCAGGAAGAACGTAAATACCTGTCTCCTGAGTAAAAAAGCAGATTTAAAACAGAAACCTTTTCACAAGCTTTTGGTATAAAAACTGTGCTTCTAATGGCTAAGCAGTAGTTGGATTTAACCAAAGCCATATTATACGCATGCAGATAGAATCAGTGTACTGAGCACTGATTTCTCCTTTCCCATTTTTGGCATTGAATTTCCTGATCAGCTATGCCATACTGGCCAAGCTGTGTCAGAACTGACAAAACAAAAGGTCATAAGAGAAGTGATGCATCCCAACTTTTGAAAAACTGTGTTTTCCAACACTGTTACAGTTTTGATTCCTGCCTGTCGGCAGCCAAAGAAATACTGCTTTCATTTCTTTTACAACTGTACAAAACACTGCTATCTTTTTATGCTAAAAAATGCACCCAAAACAGGAATTAAGGATTTGTAAACAAAGCTGCAAAACCTACAGTAAAATGCTAGGTTTGGAATTTTTGTTCAGTTAAATATTTGGGCCAGTTGCAGAGCCTGTGGATTTATTTATTTTTATTTCAAGGGGAAAAAAGAACACGAATTCTAGTGTCTTCCTGAAATTCAGGCTCAGTTCAGCCCACTTGTCTGCTGTACCTTGGATAGATTCAGCCAACAGTTAAGGACAGCTTCTTCTCTGTACTCTACAGTCTCAGAGGGAGAGCAGACCCCTGTGCTAAAAAAAGCTCAGCAGCAATCCAAAACAAATTCAGAGGAAGCTGCCTCACTCTGCACTTTCTTGAGGGCAAAATAAGGGTTATAAAGTCTAAACCTGCCACTCCCATTCAGATATGAAATTCATTTATTTCATTGAAGTACACACACAAGAGAATCACACCCGTAACAAATGAGATGGGAGAACAGCACCCTAGCACTACCACAGCTGAGGATGCATCGTTCTTTAGTTTTTGGTTCAGCTCTTGGAGAGTAAATCAGCATTTTCAATGTGTAGTTTCAAAGCATACACTGTCCATTCAAGCATTAGAAAGTAAGCACAAAATATTTACAAAAAAAATCTCCCTGAGCCAAATGTTTACAAATTAGCAATTAAAAATATGGAGGCTATAATAAAATTACATTCAGACCTGAGGACAGTCTGATTCATGCTAATAACCTTTCTATTCATAGGACAGGTTGAAAAGCGCAGTCTGTCCCAACGAGCCTTGCAATGATGGATTATTCCAAAAGCTACAGTGAAATCAGACAGCACTGAATTAACAACATACTGGGGAAAAAAGTGTGTATTTTGTAAATTTGTGTCATTATGAAAATGACACAAATACGCTCAAAATAATCTGCTATAGACTTTGTTTTGTATGTCTACCAGAAAAATAATAAATTTTAAAGAGGAAATGAAATGCTGATAAAGGTAGGACTTCTGAAGAGTTACATCCCAATGTCTGATTGCTGTTTTGTTTTTACCCCTGGCAGAACTCTGAGGAAGCAAAATAGGATTTGACATCTTCATTAGTATTAGCAAACTTGCAGTCCTAAAAGCAATGTTGTAGAGGATATTCCTGTTCTAATACCAACTCATCTGAATTGCAGTCATCCAGAAAAAAAATGCATCTAAACACACTGCAGGACTTTTATCAGAAAATAAACAGAAGCATGTCAGAAAACTCCCATGGAATGATCTATAACACAACGTAACTGCCTGAAGTAGTAGTTCTGACAAATCAAGTACAACAGAAGTAAAAATCTGTAATTCCAGAAGATGCATGAAGTTCAATTTAAGATAATGAATGAATACATAAGCACTTCTAAACTCTTACAGTTATTTAATTTCTATTAATGAATTACTGTTCTTGTCTGTATTGGAAACTAATTGTAAGTGGTAAGAATACTGTGCCTAAAGAATGACAAAATAAAAAAAACAGGACTATCACTGTGCTTTATAGAATAACAAAGTACTAAGAGCACAACAAAAATTCAACTGTAAGAACTCAAAAAAAATGCTGCCAGGTGTGGACCCAAAATATTTCAGCATTTCAAATCTGCAGCAGTTTTGATGTGACACAAATTCACACGTTTACATGATTATAGGTTATGGGGGTTCTAAGTTTACAGATCAGTATTTTATTTCATAATTGCAATCCCTGTAGCTTTCTTACAGATGAGTTTTATCTTCCTTAAAAATGTGTTATTATTTAGCTAGCATCAATGTTAGTATGCAGAAAGTCTTAAGATCATTGATCATGAAAATACCACTTTTAAGGTTTTACAATAACCTAATACACAGATAACAAGTAACCACGATGTCAACTGTGCTTTTTACAAAACAAAGCTTATATATCTGAAAGTTTATTTTTACATTAGTAGAGTTTAGGAACGTATTAAATAACTTGAGAAATAAGCTCCAATTTTGCAAGCATAAAGTCAGGTTTATCCTTTAGATTTCAGAACTGAAAATTTTGTGTCAAGCTTGAGCAGATTGAACCAAATCAGGAAACAGATGTATCCTTAATCTTGAAAAGAGGTTAAAAAGTTATACTGCAATAAAGATACTGTGTCAATCAACACAGAGAGCAACTATTCTGAAGGCACATGTACAACTGACACAAGCACCAAGTCCCAAAGATTAAATAAAGTGCACATAATATCAATATTGTGCAGCGTAGCAATGATAACATAAACCCAGCTATAAACTACTGCTTATCTCTGCATCTACTTAGTTAAAAAGAATTAGCAGGTCAAGATACAGTAAGCACTGTCACTTCCACATTCGTTGGACCTGTATTCTCCCACTTCCGATTTAAATCAAATTTTCTTTGAACCACCTCTAGGACACTGCTTCATTTTTGATCTAAGATTATTAAATACGCAGAGTGTATGCATGCATATAATCAATTTCAGTTAAAAGACGCTCAATTCTCTGACTGCAGACACTGACTAAGAGCTAGTTTTAACAGGTACATTCAACTATCTTACCACTGAAAGGGCTTTTATCAAGGACCCAAACTGCACACTCAGATGATCTAGTGACAGATTTAAATGCATGTTTACATATAATTTTGAATAGTGTTTTCCAGTTAACGGAATACTCATTTTCTCAAGGGTATATCACATGCTTAAGCATGGTGACAGGTAACTTCAGCACTGGATCTGATCCCCACAAAGTTAACACACATGTAAACATAAGCTAACCTCTACCAAATACATGTCCCGGAACAGCCACATTTTGATCAGAATCAGTTTTGAATGAATAAAAAAACCCAAACTTACTGGACAAAGAAGAGAAACTCTTAAGCTTGTTGTTGCTATTTCACTGTCTGGATCGGCAGTCAGTTTCTCTTTAACTGTTATTTGAAAGAAGAAAAAGTTTATTTTACAGTTGATTTAAAACACAAACTGGATAATAGAGAAATAAAACAAGTCTGAAACCACGTGCTAAACTTTCAGTTTGCTGTATGTACTGGAAGCAAGCAGCAGTGACTATTGTTTCAGACTCACACAATAAACGGGTAATGTAAGCAGTCTTTACTCTCTAGAAAGATCATAAACAACAAGATTTAAGAAAGTGAAAAGTAGAAACGCTCATCTTAAACCAAGATCCCTAGAAAATGTATTTATACAGAGATGTCTCTTTTCACATACATGCAACTTTGTACTTGACAGTTATTAAAATCTACCAACAAGATGAGCCACATTGACTTGACTGTTAACTTCAAGCACATTAAAAAAATATGTCACTAACTCACATGGACAAGCACCACTAGAAACCTCTGAAATACTCATAAAGTAATCCTCTGACTTAAAATTGAGAAGGAAATTGAGAAATAGGAAATCAGAAGTATCCTGACAAAATTTGAGTTTTAAGAAACTGCAGTGAAATATTAGCACTACAAAAGTATTTCATCTCTAATCATCCTCTATTTTTCCCTACAAGGACTGCTTTCTAAACAGTCGTTGGTTAAATGAACAAGTCAGTTGCATGTTCTTCCTGCTCTACGAACTGGACCTACACCCTCATTCTCACCTTGTATACACAGAGCAGCAGCCACCTGCAAACTCTACAGATTTTTGTGCATTTCAGTGATCATACTGCATTAACACAAGCTAATGCCCAGCACTATATACCACTGGCTTTGTAGCATTTACTGGGGGTTTAATTTCTTCCCTTTTGGAGAAGGTCTATGCTGTGTACAACGCATATGATCTGAGCGTTAAAGAGTATGACCAACAGCTGTCAGGTGTTGGTATTTTCACCCTCTCCCTGAAACAAAAACATGCAGTGGTTTTTGACTGCATTTATATTGCACTTATACCAACGTGTATTTGAGGAAACAATAAAGCAGCAAACCTCATACTTAAATTTGGAAGGGGGTCAGGAGGAGCACTGTGCTAGAGACTTTCTCCAGGAGCTCACTCCACAACACTGTGCCAAAGGAACAAAACCTGTGTTGATGGACACTTTCCTCCAGCATCAAGGTTCAGTATCGGGCATTTAGTTCAGCTTGCCTGAGGTACTGAATTACCAGTTAACTATATAGATACAGTTGTTCTATTCTGAAGAAACAAAGCCAGTAAGGCTGAACTGAAAGCGATTCTCTTGCATTTTTCCCTTCACAGTGTCAACAGGGTTCCTGGACTGGCTCCTAGTACAAACAAAGGCCTCTGAGTCTTTGAATTGGAACTGAATACAAAGAACACCACTATCAGATTCTCAAAACCCAGAGAACTGTAGGAAGTCCAAACCTCAGTTAGTACACTCCTATTTCAAATCTCCTTTTACAAAAGCTATTTCTCCTTTTTAAACAAGTCGTACATCAGACATACTTAGTGCTCTAGAATGATCAGGGTTCCGTATTCCTTTTGCTCGCAACCTCTGCAGTAACACCGTAGAGGACAGCTGCTTTACAAGATAGACTGCCATGGAATAGTTCTAGAAAACAGAACAAAAGATCAAAGTGAAAACTGTTTTAATCAAAAGACAGCTTGTATTTTACACAATGCTTATGCAATTTATTATGTGATTACAGGGCACTGTGTTTCTAAAGCAATTACAAGACTTCAGATGGCAAAGTTTTCATACTAGAGAAAACCCATCGTGCTCCAGAAAGTTCACAGGGCTGGAGTTTTAGAGATGCAACAAAAGTGACTTCATGCTTCACCGAGATTAGATTTAGCTGCAGACCAAGCTACTGAAACAGCATTTAGGACACTTCTGGAAGTTTTACATCTAACTCGGGACATGCAGTTAGAGTCCATTTAAGAAGGGTGATTTTACATCAACAGTGTTAGGTACTGCAATTGTGTCAATACATTTACAGGAAGCTGTCAGGCCAGGTATTATCAAAGTTTTTTTGGTTTTGTTTTGTTGGGGGTTTTTTGGATAAAAGCTTATTTTATTTTCAAAATAGTAAAATCAGCTGTGATGCCTCTTGAAAAGCAACACAGAAAAAGATTTATCACCCGCAGTATTTCCTACTCAGTCTAGAAGCACTATTCAACTTTCTTTTTCTTATCTTCCTGTGCTTAGTGTCTATGAAATGCTAACTTCAGTGTCAAAGCTTAACAGAATTAAGGGAGTTAAAGAGTTCCAGAGTACAGGAAGGCCAAGAAATACCCTAGTGAATCTAGCCCAAGCAGGCAAGAAGTTACCACTCCCAACTGCCTGGAAGAGGTTAAGGTCACATCACCCCGACGAGTCTCAACAGAACAGACCATGCAAATGTGCCTTATCATCAGCGAAAAGCCATGGATGCTCACTTCTGCCACTGCAGAAAATAATTTGGCATACAAGCAGGTCAGATGCAGACCGAGTATCAACTCTGCCAGCTCCCCTGTAAGCAGGGTAAACCTTCCCTCAAGGGAAAAGCAGGAGTGGCAGAGTGCTCTTCCTGGCATCACTAACTGATTTCAAATCACAATCTGAAATGTCTGAGCTCTCATTTTTATTGTAAGCTACTAACAACAATGGGTAATAACTGTCTTTTAAAAAATATGGTATTGTGCTATGCATTCATCAGCAACACCCCTCTCTTTCCCCACACCCCCAAAATGGAAAGGACAAAAATTGTGTTCTCAACATTAGGGTACATCAATTACTTTTTCATATAAATAGTATCTGCTAAACCTGTAACTGCATTCATATACTTTAAACTGAAAAATGAAAGGCTTCCCCCGGCAACTGCCATGTATGCTTCCACTAACAAAACAAAAAAATCCAAACAGTTGTGACATCTACCATCCTTTATTTAGGACACCGCCAGAATCTGAAGACAGGATTTCAGTAATATATCTTACCATAAAATTACACAAATTGAAATACCATCAGAAACACCACATTTTAAATATTTTATTCTTACAATGAATGCTTCTTACATCGTTAAAAACCACTACTGCTCTAACTTGTTTGTTTAATGCCTCAATTAGTATAGAAGTTAGAAAAATGCTAATTAACATTGTGAAATTATTTACCGACAGCTTGAATCTACAAAGCTAGGAACTTGCCCAAGGCTTCTTGTACAGAAGGCTCTTGAAACAGATTGTATAAAAATCACAATTATGACTTCAAGAAAGGTAGAGTACACCAGTTGAGACATGCAACTGACTCTTAAGGGAAGAGGAGGAGGAGGGGAATTCAAATTCTGTACTATGCAGGCACATCCAAATATAAAATAATTCTTTCTTCACATTTAACTATCAAGGTCTCAAACAATCTCTAGAGGAAGCATTACATTTCATAGGTGGGAAAGTTCTGACTGGCATCTAATTCTCATGAAACTTACTAAGAATTTGCCACTCTGTTTAGTTTTGTACTGTAAGCTAGAAGTCAACCAATACAGGGTTTATAAATTAAATACCTATAAAGCCTGAGAAACTAGCCAGATCACAAAAGACTAGCTAGTTCACAAGAGTGTACCTTAAGAGTCCACACGGTTTAGTAACATTTCTTTTCCCTAAATCCTCATTGATAACCTCAAGCAAAAGTGCAGCACAGTATTCAGAGCAATAACCAAGATTCATCAACTTGTTTGCAGGCACTTCTACAAGGTAGACCAAGTCAGGTTCATTTTTAAATGCTTATTTCTGATACCTGCAGTTCTCATTAGAATTTTTTTTTTAAAAAAAAAAAAAAAAAAAAGGAAAGGAAAAAAAATCATTCAGTCATCATTTACTCTGTAATCTGAATGGAGACTGTTTTACGCTCCACAAGAAATCCACCATGAAATACCATCGTGATGTTTTATAACTGGCTATTGTGCATGATTGGGCTGTAAGCATTTTTCCACACTGGTTCAGGAATCCTGGGCTTTGTGCACTGACAAATTCTTGGACAAAGCTTCACCTCAGGACAGTTCTCGGGACTTCTAAAAACAGGATGGCTACAATGGCAAAGCCACTGTTTTTCAAGTACCTGTTGATCTGTAAGGCATATCTTGCAGGATTTTTGCCATCAGTGAAAGCAGTGTACTAATTAACAGACTAAATTATTGAAGTAAATTTTTGCTGCATGTTCCAGATTTAATTAGACCAGTGGAACATCAGCAATTTTTTAATACCAATTGTAACATTCCACACACCCACACACCCCAGCCATAAAAAAGTTACAAAAACATTATTTTTTAAATATTAAGTATAAGGACACCAGCTGTGAGAACAGAAATGTAGAAAAGGCAAATTAAATCTCCTGGGCCATGCTGAGTTGCTATGCTTTGTGTGCACATTTACAGTTATAAAAGACCACTCTGCACTGAGTGCCACATGTTAGTTACAAGTTGAAGCCAAGATAAGGTTTCTCAAGCCCCTAAAATCAGGAAGAGTTTGAAGTTGCGAGGTAAGACAAACAAAGTTCTATAGGATGTCCTGATCTTACTAAATGGGCCTTCAGTTACGGGGTGCGTGTCTGTGTGTGAAAAGAGAGAGATCACACCAAAAAAGTTGAGGGCAAGTGATCTAAGAGAGCATGTTGTATCTGCCTAGCATAAAGTAATACAATCAAAAAGAAGGAACAGTCTACTACTACACCATGAACTATTTTCTGCACAATTAAACTTGCTTATCTTTCAAACAGATGCCAGAGCAGAAATTAGTAAGCTTTAGGCAGCATTATCTACCAAAGTTACTTACTCTTCCAATTTCTGCAGTCCATGAAACAACGATTGTGTTTGGTACCGTCGTCGATAATCTGACGAGTGAGGTAATGTTGATTGGTCGGCTAGGTCGCTTTGGTTCAACACCATTTTTGGTTGGTGGAAGATAGCCCTAGAAATCAAAGTATTTTTCTCCTCAGCAAAAAATAAGAATAATAAAAAATACTGCTTTTGCTTTCTTCCCCTCTCACCACAACCCTGCCCCAATAAAGGCTGTGTCTTGCCTGAACCAGGCTCCCTCTTCAATTTGAACAGAGAGAGAGAAAGAAAGAGAGATCAGACAATAAAGTATCATGTGTTTTACTTAGAGAGCCTCACAGTTTCCAAATTCTAACCTGCCCAAAAAACATTAAAAGGCACATTTGCCTTCTCTCCTTTCTCAGTACTGCTATTTAACCTACCTGGCTAACATCGCCCACCGTAATCCTGCGTGCTGCCCCAGTACCACAAGTTGACATTTTTCTCTTTACTCCTGTTGCTCTGTGATGGTCTATTCCCTGCACAGATGACCTCC
The DNA here is from genome assembly GCA_035590215.1 of Microhierax caerulescens. Classification (NCBI taxonomy): domain Eukaryota; kingdom Metazoa; phylum Chordata; class Aves; order Falconiformes; family Falconidae; genus Microhierax; species Microhierax caerulescens. The sequence continues at coordinate 4,771,065 of JAVJGJ010000060.1, forward strand.
AAAACACAGTCCAATTTCAGCAAGACTCACTGGATGTTTGTCAAACATAAAAATTTACTGCCGCATTTTTTGAAAATTAATATTCTGGATGTACTGGTCAGTTTCCTGAGAAACAATTTCCTTAGCTATCTTTTCCATTCATCTATCCATCTTCATTCAAATGCTCCAAAATGTGAAGACAAAGGTTAGGATAAATTCTCAGGCTAATTTCTGACAGACAGTTCTTAATAATGCTATCCAAATACGTATATCAAAATAACATCTTACTTACTGGAAGGCTGCATGGTTTCCCATTTACTTTCACACAGAGATTGGGTGGGAAGTGATCTTCTTGTGGACAACTGGTTTCTGATAAACAAAACCTAAAAGCAAAAAGCTTCCATCATCTTTCACTTCTAAAGTGATTTAAAGATCATCTCTTCCTAGAAGAATTTTTTTTTTCCTACTGAGTTATGAAAACATGATGAAATTTGCTAAACACATTCCTCAAATTCACTGTACAGATCATTAAGCAGGAAAGCCCCCCCCAAATTACAGGTTTGGATCAAGATGGCTGTAGGTTCTTCCTCGGATTTCTTAATTCCTCAGACTGACTCTGACCCATTCAGATATACATGTTCCTGTTACAAAAGACGGATCAGCCGAATTTCTTTCCTACCATTTCTCCAGCCTGACCTCTTAATACAAGACCAAGGTTTCACAAAGGAAAAACTACAGTCTCTGTCCTTCCTCCAACTTCAGTAAACCAGACAGCTGTTCAGCCACAGCATCAAACACTATCCTCACGCCTAGGTCCAGCCTCTTTCTTCATTTCAGTTTTATTTATTTACTTAAGCTCAGACAGGCTTATTTGCTGCTGGAACCAAAATAAGACACACCCTTCCTTCTCCTATGAAGTGTATGCAGGCCAAGATCACGGACAATAGGCATTCAGAGGACCAAAAAGAGCCTCTCAACTCCACTGGATCTCTTCCAGGGGACCTGCCCCATCCACACAGATATACCATCACATCAGGGTACAGCTGTTCGATGCAGATGTGCTTAAAAGGATGCTGCTCTTAAAAAGAGGAGCCACCTTCTGTCCCCATTTTCCCTTATGCCCTCCTCGTCCCTTTGTCCATTTGACCCCACACAAAGCCAATCGACCTGCTGATCAGCAGAAGGTGGATAACAAGCAAGCCCTAAAAGCAGTTGTTTTCTGTCTGGTGAGTGAACAGCTCTCTTTGCAGACGTGACCAGGGGGGATGAAAAACAAGACAGCCATTTCTGACAGGAGCAAGCTCTGAAGTCAGCTCTGCTCACTGCCCCCTGCAGAAATCCAGGGATACATAGGATTTAATGAATTTAGGATACATCCATCGTAACCTCCAAAATAACTAACAGGTTAAGACCCAGTCCGGTGATTCCCAAAGTCTTGCTCCCATTGCCTAAAGAAAAGCCGATATGGGTTGTCATGCCCAGGAAATACTGTGTTTGACATCCCTGCTAGGAAAAACAACCTTCCAAACCAAGATTTTGAAGGCCCTGCAACCTGGGATCTGACAGACATGGAGTTAAAGGAAGGAGCATACACACAATCTAAACCAACTAACTGAAGAAAATCAGCTGGCTATAGCTAAGTACATGCAGTACTCTGACATGCCAGATATCAGGCCGCCAGCAACTTCAGTAAAGCTGCATATAACGAGGACAAGTATTTAAGTCTGCCCTTTTCAAAGCAGTCAACAGCAAGCTTTTCTGAAGAAAACAACAGGATGAGATTCTTCTCCATAAAGAAAAGCCTGACCTGCTGGGTAGCATGCATCCAATGCATTTTAAGAAACAGCAGCAGCAAGAACAGGTGACAGAAATACATACCTTAGCTGGACCTGTACTGTGAAGTCACATTTGGTCCCAGAAATATCCCTAGAAACAATAGAACACAGGTGAAAACATACGGTTTACAGAACAGGTTCATCAATATTTTCTCAAGATTGCTGTAAGTTCAATGTATGTCCGCCACACTTTCTGGTATATATAGTGTATGCCCCACCTTCCTTCTTCCAGTCAGTCAAACCACCACTCCCTCAAGGCACTCTAAAGGTTACACTTCTTATTTTTCAAGGTAAATAAATCAATGCCATTTTCATCTGATCTTTACCTTTATTTATTTTTCCCCCCTATACCACAAAGAAACATTTGATGGGTCACCATGAAGTATCACCCTTACAACAAATAAACACAGAACTTGACAAAGGATCTAACTAATGGCAAAAAAGCAGTGCAGGAAGGAGAGTTATGCATTAGTACGGTACCGAGTACAAGAGAAACCTGCCCAGTACTCACTGGACAGTGGTGGTATTTAATTCTCTCTTCCTCACCCTTTTGCTCGCCATCAGCTTACATACAATGGAGAAAAAAATTCCCCAGAAGAGTACTCTCTGAGGCACAACACAAACACCTGTGTTTTTTAAGATCACATTTCAAAATGAAAGCTACGGTAAGCTAGTTCCTTTATTTATTTATTTATTTATGTATTTATTGATATTTAAACACAGTATTACTGATCAAACTCACTCACATTGAACTGCTGATTTGCTGCACTTGTTGTGGCGTCAGTGCAAATGCAAAGCAGGTTTCTCGAAATCGCTGACTATTATCTGATGCTAGAAGAAAACAAGAGATCATCACTTTAAAAACAGCAAATAGAGAATAATTAACAGAACAATCTCCTTTCATTAAAGTGTCTAAATATATATACACACATTTTTATAGCAAGCCCAATAGTACAACACACATCTGTTTCTGTAAACAATTTTAGAGCCAACAAGAAAGTTGCCATTTAAACCCTCCTGTAAATAAAAATACAATAAACAAACTTTATATGCATATAATGTATACATTAAAAAAAGTGATACAGATAACAGCAAAGCTGGCACAAATCAGCTTAAGACTTTCTATCAGTCATGGTAACTTAACACTAAATGTTCTTTGACATTAAATTAAAAAAAATATCTCCAATCATCTTCAAGTGATTCATCAGTCACTTTTTTATTTCCTTTTTTAACAAGATCACCGATTAGCCTGTGAAAGTATACAGAGCAACTGAGAAGTACAACACAATGCAACTGCTCACATTTCAGTAAGATATTTCATGGAGTTAAACGCACCAAATATATAACATGAGAACAACTCATGATACACAAATACAAAATCTGTTTTGGAAGTCCTTCAGCTCTGTGCCATAACAAAACAAACACAACTTAAGATTAACGGACCTGCTGAAAATCAAAGTAATGTTAAGATCTCCAAAACAGTGCTTGTATCTAAAACACATCCCTTGACTAGGGCTACAGGCACCACTGCAGTACAGAACCACACAAAATGGCATTTTAAATGTCTTTAAAAAAAAAAAAAAGAAGCATCTCCCCAGAGAGCTGTTCAATATGCTCATCAACACATGTATTGAAGTGAAAGATGCAAGAAGCTTGCCATTCAATTTATTGTTCTAAATAATTTTACAAGGTTATGAATAACTATATTGTGTATTAAACACTCTATAAATTTATCAATTTTTTACTATAATACATTTCCTGACTCATCCTTGAGTGACAGATGAGTGAATACTTCAGGGTGATACTTCAGATATTTTGTTAAAAACAGCATGTGGTAGGTTGGAACCAACAAAAGAATAGACACTGACTTAGTATAAATATTAACAGCAGCAATCTCACAAAATTACTTTTATAACTTTCTTGTATGACAACGCTACAGGATCTGTACATTTTATTACATTATATGCAACAACCACATGCAGTTCTTGATCAGTTACTCTAAAGCAGATAGGCAAGAACAGGTAAAATATACCAAAAAGCAACTTTCGTGAAAATACCAGCAATAGTAACTTTTTAAAAGCACTGTTATATAAATAACTTTTTCTATTTATATATGTATATGTATGTTGGGGGCGGGGTGGGGGGTGAGGGGTGTCCCCCCAATGATAATTTCTACTGTAATGTCCAAAAGCACCATCTGGGGTAAGGTGCAACAGTGCAGCATGTAGCTTCAAGTTAATGTTTAGTTAGATGCTTGTGCCTACAGTATCCACCCACTATTTTATCCCACTATTTTATTTTAATACATTCTCAATTACATTCAAATGAGAAACACGTAGGGCTTCAGATGACTGCCAGTCATCACAATGGAAGAATTTGCAAGAAATATAAAAACAACGTATGTAATTAACAATGGAAATCTGTTATAATATTTGGTCTTCAACATAATTTTGTACTTATTTTTAGTTATAAACGGAAAGATCAGAATTGTATATTGTAATCAGCGAAAGATGATTTAGCAAAGTTAATGCACTGCAGACCAGAGGACTGAATGAATTCCAGTTATTATTTCATATTTTTACATGGTTAAATATGGCCTTAATCTGTTGGGTTTGTTTTCTTCCAATGCATTACTTGCTTTACCCTAGAAATTGTCAGCTTTGGCTTTATTAGAAAAGTTCTGGAAGGTCTTTGCAAACTTTTGTTATGAACTCCAACACCTTTAACTAAAGGCCAAGACTGCTGAACATTTAGCTAATGCTACTTTCACTTAAAACTTAATTACCCAAAGAAGTTAAAGAGCAATTACCAAAAGAAGCAGCCTAAACTCAATTTTTCCAAGCAACCTTTCTCCCTTTCAACAGCTCATCTTCTTGTTTGGGTTTTGCAGCATCCCAAATTTAAAGAATCAAGCAGGTACAATGGGCAACAAACAGGAGGAGCTGGAAGTCACTGCACAGCAGGAAAACTATGCCATAGCTGCCATCACAGACCCACAGTGGGACGATCGCACAACTGGAGTGCTGCAGTCGATGGCTATAAACTCTTGAGGGGGGACAGGCAAGGAAGGAGAGGCAGTGATAGCCCTGTCTGCTCGGGAGTGTTTTGGCTGTCTAGAGTTTAACGATGGTGATCATCAGGTTGAGCGCTTAAGGGTAAATATCAGGAGGAAGGCCAGCAAGGTAGGCATTGTGGTGGGAGTGTTACAGACCACCCAACCAGTCAAAATATTCTATAAGCAGCTAGGAGAAGTCTCACAATCGCTAGCCCTTGTTCTCCTGGAGGACTTCACTTACCAGAAGTCTGCTAGAAATACAATCCAGCAGAGAAGAAACAGTGCAGGACATTCCTGGAGGGTGTGGAAGAGACCTTCCTGACACAGCTGGTGAGGGACCCAGCAAGGGAAGGCACTCTGCAGGACCTGTTGCTTGCGAACACAGATGGACTTGTGGGTGACGAGATGGCTGGAGGCTGTCTTGGGCACAGCAACTGTGAAATGGTAGAGTTTTTGACTCTCAGAGAAGTAAGGAGGAAGGTCAGCAAAACTGTTCCCTTGGACTCCTGGAGGGCAGACTTTGGCCTGTTTAGGAGCCTGGCTGACAGAGTTCCTTAGGAAGCAGTACTGGAGGGCCAAGGGGTCCAGGAAGGCTGGATATTCTTCAAGAAGGAAACCTTAAAGGCGCAGGAGCAGGCCATACCCACATGCTGAAAGACAAGCAGGAGGGGAAGACAACTGGCCTGGCTGAACAGAGAACTTTGGCTGGAACTCGGGGAAAAAAGGAGAGTTTATAACCTTTGGAAGAAGGGACAGGCCACTCGGGAGGACTAAAGGATGTGGTGAGGTTATGCCAGGAGAAAATTAGAAGGGCCAAAGCCCACCTAGAACTTAAACTGGCTACTGCTATAAAAGACAGTAAAAAATGTTTCTATAAATATATCAGCAACAAAAGGAAGGCTACAAGAATCTCCATCCTTTAGTGGATGAAGGGGGAAACAGTGCTAAAGGAGGAGGAAAAGGCTGAGATACTTAATGCCACCTTTGCTTCAGTCTTCAATAGTAAGCCCAGTTGTTCTCTAAGTACCCAGCCCCCTGAGCTGGGAGACAAGGAGCAGAATGAAGCCCTTATAATCCGATGGGAAATCGTCAATGAAGCCCTTAAAATCTGATGGGAAGTGGTGAGCGACCTGCTACACCACTTAGACACGCTCAAGTCTAAGGTGCCAGATGGGAGCCACCCACAGGCACCAAGGGAGCCAGGAGAAGTGCTCACTGAGCCACTTTCCATCATTTATCACTCATTCTGACTAACTGTGGGGGGATCCCCAGTTGACTGGCAGTTAGCAAATGTGATACTCATCTACAGGAAGGGCTGGGAAGAGGATCCAAGGAACTACAGGCCTGTCAGCCTGACCTTGGTGCCAGGGAAGGTTATGGAGCTGATCATCTTGAGTGATGTGACATAGCATGTACAGGATAACCAGGTGATCAGGCCCAATCAGCGTGAGTTTATGAAATACAGGTCCTGCTTTACTAACCTGACCTCCTTCTGCGACGAGGTGACCCATTTAGTGGATGAGGATGTTGTCTACCTAGACTTTAGTAATGCCTTTGACACCATTTCCCAGAGCATTCTCCTAGAGAAACTGGCTGTTCATGGCTTGGATGGGTGCACTGTTTGCTGGGTAAACTGGCTGGATGGCTGAGCCCAAAGAGTGGTGAATGGAGTTAAATCTAGTTGGCAGCTGATCACAAGTGGTGTTCCCCGGGGCTCAGTGTTGGGGTCAGTTTTGTTTACTACCTTTATTAATAACCTGGACGTGGGGATTGAGTGCACTCCCAGGAAGTTTGCAGACAACACCAAGCTGGGTGGTAGTGTTGATCTACTTGAAGGCAGGAAGGCTCTGCAGAGGGATCTGGACAGGCTGGATAGATGGGCCAAGGCCAATTTCATGAGGTTCAACCAGGCTCAATGCTGGGTCCTGCACTGGGGTCATAACAACCCCATGCAATGCTACAGGCTTGGGGAAGAGCAGCTGGAAAACTGCCTGGCAGAAGAGGACCTGGGGGTGTTGTTCAACAGCCAGCTGAACATGAGCCAGCAGTATGCCCAGGTGGCCAAAAAAGGCCAACAGCATCCTGGCCTGTATCAGAAATGGTGTGGGCAGCAGGACCAGGGCAGTGATCATCCCCCTGTACTGGGCACTGGTGAGGCCACACCTGGAACACTGTTCAGTTTTGAGCTCCTCACTCCAAAAAGTGCTGAAGCGTGTCCAGAGGAGGGCAACGAAGCTGGTTAAGGGTCTGGAGCACAAGTCTGATGAGGAGCAGCTGAGGGAGCCAGGGTTGTTTAGCCTGGAGAAAAGGAGGCTCAGGGCAGACATTAGTCTACAACTACCTGAAAGGAGCTTGTAAGGCAGGTGGGGGTCAGTCTCTTCTCCCAAATAGCAAGTGATAGGACAAGAGGAAACATCCTCAAGCTGCTCCAGGGGAGGTTCAGATTGGATATTGGGAAAAACACCTTCACTGAAAGGGTTGTCAAGCGCTGCAACAGGCTGCCCAGGGAAGGGATGGAGTCACCATCCCTGGGGGTATTTGAAAGATGTGTGGATGCGGCATTTAGGGACATGGTTTAGTGGTGGACTTGGCAGTGCTGGGCTAATGGTTGGATTCTGTGATCTTCAAGGTCTTTTCCAACCTAAATGATTCTATGATTTTTGCGTTAGAAAGAAGGGAGGCGCAACATAACTGTTAGCAAAACACCAAAGGTTCCAAAATTCAATCCTTTTTCCGTGTTCATTACTGGCTGGTATTAATGCAAGACATTTTTGCTAAACATTGATATGTGATCTTGAGAAGTGCACTTCTAACTTCTACATTCAGTTTCATCATGCTCTTGCATTGGCCGAATTAAAGCATTACACATTAAAATGGCAGAAAATTAAGAAGTACGGTCTTCAGTGCTGACATGGGAGCTTTCATAATTCTATTTTCTTCATGAACTATAGTTCTAGCACACTTATGAGACCGTAAATAGCTTCTGCTTGAATCAAACATTTTTGCAAGAGAAATAGCCACTTCAAACTCATAACCGTTGAAATACCAAAGAAACGTTAAGCATTACCAATAACTGTGTTGTGCACATTGCAGTTAATGAATTTACTCCTAACCAGAATCTACTGAAAATTAAAAAGCCAAGGAGGGAGGCTTTGGGGTTGGGGGGAGGCTGCTTGGTTGGTTGGTTTTAACGCTGCTAGTTTAGACCAAGAACAAAAAGACCTCCAACATTTCTTCTTATGCTGGCCATGCATATGTACTCGTCTTAATAACTGTAAGCAAAAGTCTATGAGCTGATAGATCAATGGTCCCCAGTGACTGGAGAAGTATTTAATCACATGCCACTTGATGTTTTCTTAGCTGTAAAACAGCATTAATATACACATGCCATGTTTCCAATACATTGCTTTTGTGTACAAGCAATCATTGTGATTATCACAGGAGCAGGGCCAAATTGCAAAGAAGGAAGATACAACTTGTTAATTAAGCAAAGATGATCCAAAAGCCAATCAAAAGATTTCAAAACTCTTGACAGATTGAGCACTACAGACAGATGAGAAGCTACGCTACTCTACACTAAAAGACAGTTAAGGTCAGGCTCTTCAACTAGGATTAGGATACAGCTCCACTCCTTGGATGTGTAACTATCAACCAGGAAAAGAGCAAACCTAATCACCAATTGCCCAGTTCAGTGTGTGCTACCATATGTAAATCTAACTTTTAGGAACAGACACATTTCAGCCAATTATAAAGACAAAATTTTAATCTTCACATTCAGCACAGTATTAAGAAATGGCAAGAACAAACTAAGCAAAGAACAAATATTATCAGTCTAACAGAGACACAAAACGACTTGTAAAAGGCCAGGAACAACAGTGAAAACACTAGACTATCACACTTGAAAGCACAGTTAAGTTTTACAAGGGCAGTGGTGGTTAAAAGCATTACTTCCATTTTCTAGCTTTCAGTTAAGATCCCACCATTGCCACTCTAACACCAACACACCCAGCCAACCTCCCACCCACCCACGCCGTGGGGAACCCAGCTCCCCGCGCAGTAACGGTGTTTGCAGCCAGGCTGCAGCAAGGAAGGTAGGGCAAAATACAACCTCCAGTTGCAAAATCATGATAAGTTCATTCACGCAGAGGTCAGTTAAATACAGCAAGGAAAAGTCAACAGCTTTATAAAGACACTGTTTACCACACTTGAAAACCAACTGCCTGTTTATTTTGCTGCCTCTCAAGCTATTGCAAACCAAGGCTGTGAGAAGGCTTGTCTTGGGGGAGATGGGGGACACACAAGGGGCAGGTTTGGGAGAAAGACCTTGTTTGCCTGTCTGAGGCTTGCCTAGGAGGAAGAACAAACGCAGCAAACAAAACCAAAAGATTCCTCTAGAAGGGAAATGAAATATGTTTTTTCTTTGTGGTTTTCTCTAATCTTCTCTCGTTTGTTTTCACTCATCTATTCTTTCTAGATCTACTTACCCTACAAGCGATGCATGAAAATTTCAACAAAACACATTAAACAGAGCTAATTTAACAGCTTTAGCATTAAATATTAGGTTCCCATGCTTATCTATAACTATACATACCCTAAGCCCTTCAGATTTCTCAAGGAAGAGATGTTGGAAATCTGGAATTCAAGAGTGCAGAAAAGCTAACAGATTTCTATTAATTCATCTGGCATATCTGCTGTGTTTAAGAACAGCAAACAGATCCTGGCAAGTCAAGCACATCATTTACTTCTGAAGTTCTGGAGTATGATTAAAACCAGAAATATGCAAATATATAGTTTTATACAAGAAAATAATTTTGATGGCTAGAAACATGCAACCATGCCCTGCAAACAACTATTATTATTTCACAAAGAAAGGCAAAAATAGATCTCCAATTGAAAACCAAGTGGATTAAAATAGAATTTATAATCTAATAAAGCTGGAATCTAGCCAGGACAACTGAGTTAATATGAACATTCTTTAAAAACTTGCCAGGAAGGGGTTTTGGGGGTTTGGCTTTCTTCTCATAATTATGAATTATTAAATTTTATAACAGTTTCTTTAGCACTCTCCAAATGGTACAAAGCTTAGAGGATTAGTCAAGAGTGGTTTATAGGCCATGTCTCCTTTGCAATCTCAGAAAGGAGGTACAATGCACAAATGTCTAATGGACTTTATTTTATTTTTTTTAATTTACATATGAAGAAAAAAGGCACAGTAATGTACAAAAAAAAAAAACAACCCACAAAACAACAAATCACAAGCATCGCTTTACCTTGCTGCTAAAAAATTTCCTGAATAATTCAGAAATCTGAAAGGGCAGGTTTTGAAAGTATAATAAAAAGCTTTTCAAGCAGACTTATGTAATTAAACGGGTGTCAACAAGAACAGTTTCAGACAAGTCGCATAAAATCTATTTCTCATCTTACCAGAATCTCACCATTTTTGAGGGGGTGCTGAAGCGGGGCGGGTGGAGGAGAGTATTTACTACTACTTCATTCATCCAGCTTAAATCCAGGCAAGGCAACAAACAAAATCTACATTTGCTTGTAAACCATACATACTCTTATTAAGAACCAGCAGCACAAGCTCGGGTCTGTTGCCTCTGCAGGTCCCCACCATCAGTACAACACACTAAAATGCCTAAAACATTGCATAAACATTACAGAGCTGAGTTTCTTTGTCAAATCTATTATTTTTACCAATTCACTATCACCACAGTTTCCTGAATTATTTCATGCTTACCTCATTCAAGTAATGATCCAAACAGCATATGGAATTGGTATACATTAAGTGAGAGCGACACATTGATGCCTTGCTGGTTGTATATTTCATTAAAGCATTTCGTATGAGCAATGAGTTTTCAAAATTTGAGCAAAAACTGTTTTAATACATGACAGGATCATTCACAGGACCAAACCACCCAAAATTCTATATGAATGTGTAGATATATTATGTCTCTCTAGAGAGAAAGAGAGAGACAATTAATATTTTATTTATATCAGTAATAATAATGATACATAAAAAACAGATCCTACCAATTTTATTGTTTATTTTGGAAAAACTCTATAGCTCTAGCATGGAGAAAAAAAAAAAAAAAAAAAAGAACCCAGCTTGAGTGGCTGCATTTTCTACAGCTCTAAAAATATTCTATTCCACCTCACCAGTACCCACAGCTAAAAATAGCCACACAATCTTTCTGCAGTAAAATACCTCTTGCTGTCTTGAGAAAAAGCCAGCATCTAATTTCCATTCAAGAACAGATACCTTAAAATTTTTAATGACTCTTATGTTATCACATTGTTGAGGTGGTGATGTGTCCTAACACAACTGCAGCTGACCATCACTGTGCCAATATACTAAAGTTAATCTTTTCCATCTATCATGACCAAGTGCAGCTTATTAAACAGTGAAGGGAATATATTACCTTCTAATGCAGAAAGATACTTGGACTAAAATTAAACTTGCACTTTACAACGCAGTAATTACCTAAGTTCAGGCCATGAGAAAAGCTATCATTGAATTGGCCTATTACCAATGATTTCCAATAATAGCATGTTTATTTCCAAAGGCAAAAATAGTTATGTTAGGTAAGAGTCTCTGGACTATAGCAAATTTTTGCTACATGCTGTAAGATAAACAAGACATGCCTAACTGGTTATTCACTAACCTAATACAGTACATACTTTTGATCAGTTAAATTTGTCAAGATATTAGAGAAAAACCCAAACAGTGTAGAAGTTACCAACCCAACACATAAGTAATTCTTGCTTATGTTGCCCAGACAGGCAAGACACTTCATTTTGTTGCAGCACAGGCATTTTGCTTATTATTTTTAACAACAGAAGGCATTATATCAATTTATGTTCAATCCTCTTTCAAGTTTCACTGCTAAAAATTTAGTATACTGCCTCCAAGCTAGACCAGAGTTACTGCATTTAGATTAAGGCACAAAAACTTATACCTTTTAAAGCGGTAAAATTCAGACAGGCTTTGAATTATGCTGAATTGCACCAAAAGCCAGGAAATCCATAACACAATACTGTGTATACATAGTATAAATGTGCATATATACACATATATGTACATATACATAGCGTGTGTGTGTATATATATATATATACACACACACACACACACACTCTATCTCATCATAACGTAGTTTGTCCAAAACCTCTTGTATCAGCCCTGACGAGGGTTCATTTATACAACTGCTTCTGGAAGCAAGATCAAATGCCTATGTACAGTACACTGTAATAACTGTATATAAGCAGACACCAAGCAGCTATATGGGAGAGAAGCAGTGCCATGGCACACCTTAATGGGGGACCTACATCTCAGGAAGCATCATTAGCCCTTTAAAAAACACCACCATTTATGAAGCTCCTGGGTAACACAAGTGTTTATACATAAACACTTCCTCTTTATTAACCACAACCTCTTAGCACCAAGCTCCTGCCATCTTCTGGAATAAAGCAGCAGTACCTTTTAAACGGCTGCCCACCATACCTTTAATTTCCTTTTATCTGGTGAAATGCATTTGTAGTGTGCAATATTGGGTCGATCCCAGCTAGACTCCTCCCGGGAGCCACCCTTTCCCAGGAAGGCAGGGAACGTCTCTTGTTAGTGCCTAGAGCCGTGCCAGACCAGGCTAAAGCTGGCCTCTACGCCCCACCAGCTGCATGCCAGCATCATGGAGCAGGGCCGAGGGCTGTGCAGAACCAGCATGCCCTGCACAGGCTGAGGGCTTCAGGAGCTCGGCCACACCAACCGGCACCAAGAGAAATTCCAGATCCCCGTTTCTGTTTTGTCACTCACACGCTGTGACATCCTGGCCATTTTAATGACTTATCACAATGGATGTTGTGTAACCTTAACATTTCAAAACACTTCAAAACTACTCGAAGGGAAGCATTTTATAAATCATTCTTTCCTTGACAGCAGTGACTAGCTCTTAACCCACTTCCACGGGTTACAGCTTCCCTACACTTGCAAATCCACTGCATTACTGTAAAGTGACAATGCCACATTCTTCAGCTTAAAACAGATGAAAAACTGAACTTGGATTCTGGTCAGCCTGCTGCATTTATCACTTAAAATCATTTTTAGTTTCTGTTCAACCTGAGCTTTCAACGGTTAATACTCTGAAGGAATAGGCAGAGCTACAGTGGGGGTGGGAAGGGCAGGGAGTAGAGAAACGAAGGAGCTTATTTGAAATAGTGCCTAAATGTATGTATGAAAATAGCCTGGAAGTACTCCAAGGGCTACAATTAATTCATAAATATTACGTATTTTATAACTCTCTATGATACATTGTATAAACAGAATAGATCAGCTGGAAACTCTGTGCAATTGGACAGATACTTATGTTTGATTATTTTTTTTTAAATCAGTCATGCATTAGAGCATTTCTGAGCAATGAGGATTTCTGAAGATCTACACTAAGTATTAAGGGATAATTCATGACAACCTTCCATGCCAGAACCCTCCGCCCTCCCAGCCAACCTCTGTGGAGTAAAGACACAGCTACCCCAGCTCTCCTCTCACCACTGCCCTTCATGGACCCACAGATCTTCTCTGCTTATCTGTGCCACCATTTTGTCAGAGGGAAGGAACATCACTGGATCCCCCATACTCAAGTTAAGTTACTTGACTTTAGACACCTAAATGTATGTCCCAGAACTCAACTGCTGCTATTCAGGCTTGAACATTTTAGCCTCTTAGCACCAACAGCAGTGAAGCACTTCAAATGAGCAGTACTAAAAAGCTAGCACTGGCAAATCCCTACACAGGGTTATCCTGCTTCCAGCACATTTTTACTCTCAACAGGAAAATTGCAAGTTTTGTAAGGCAAACAAGTTTAAAGTTCACAATTCGATAACAGAGTCCCTAGTAAACTCTCTACCAGGATTACCATAACCCATACCATCTTTTTCTAAAAGCCATCATAAAGGGAGATAAAAGTATCTCTAAAAGACTCCAAGTTACTGAAGACTTCCAAGTCCTGGCAGCATTTCCAGTAACTACTAAATGATCTCAATATCTTGGTTGCAAGAGGAAATCTTTAAAAATACATATTGCAATAGCACAGCTTCCTCTCTCCTGCTGCGTGAGCACCACTGCTAGGCCTCAAGCTCTCCAAACACTTGAAAGACCACTCCAAGCTCTGATTGGTTCACTGATTATTAACGGATTACTCACATGCTTTTGAGTCAACCACGTGGTTTGCTGTAATTCCTTCTACTAAAAGCTTTTATTAGAATCATAGAATATCCTGAGTCGGAAGGGACCCATGAGGATCATCAATCCCAACTCCTTATCAAATTATCAATTATCAAAAAGATATCCTAATTTGATCTTGGAAAGCAAAGTGGCTTCCTAGATCCATTCACATCAGCGCATATCCTGTGAGGTCCTGGAATTTGGGCGAGCTCAGCTGTATAGGCACGAGGAGATTGAGCAATCAGCTGAAGTGAGCAGTTACAAATTATAGTCCTTTTCTTGTAGCACAAGAGCTGCCCAGTTGGTTAAAGCACTCTCATACTTGAAAGAAACAAGAGTCTAGACTATGGAAAGATTCTCTATACGTAGCACCTGCAAACACATGTTGAAGTAAAAAAAAGAAACTTCAGTGCACTGTAATTCTAGTTCAGCTACAGCCCATGAACAAGATAGAGCTAATATTTCAGCTTATTCTTGCACAATTAAAAGCTGTAGAGCCGGAAGTCAGAAAGCTGAAGCCTGAGCTGAGAATATAGTGTTTTGTTGAACTTCCTCCCACAAAGAACATTTTAAAAAAATAATAAACACAGAAGACAGTAAAAGCGTGACTTTCATATAAACCATTGCACAGAGCAACAGATCAGCTTGCTGATATATGGAAGGGAGAAATACTTGCCAAACAAAACTTTTATAGTTTCCACCCTAGATTTCTAAGCATTTGTTTAATAGCTGTACCTTGAACTACAGTCACCCTGAAGATTTTAGTCAGATCAGATGCAAATCCGTCTTCAAGAATGCAGCATATCCAAGTAACCACGATCAATCACAGTCAAAAAGAAAATTTCAAGGTAAATGCAAGTCAGAAGCATGAATGCTAGTTAGTAAGTACATAATTCCTGAGGGCAAGCACCAGGGGTGAAATTCTGCTTATTGGAGAAATCCTGTTATTAAGAGACCACAGATTAAGAAGTTAAACTAAGACCTAACCAAAGCAAGACAAGCCTCAGCAGAGCCACTGGAAGCTTCTTTCACCCGACGAAGTCAGTATCTGGAGTCTGACAGCACGCTTTCTGTAAGTGATATTCTGACTCCCCAAAAAGCCTAACATTTCTCTCCTCCTTCCAGGAAGCTGAGACCTGTAGTCAAAAATCCCGATTTCCATGGCTCAGATCTGAGTTTCAATGTCATATTCTGTATCACTTAAACCTGAAGCACAGCAAATAAATTGTAGGACGATCACCTGTATGCCATTCAGACAGCTTTTAAAAGAGTAGCATAGATTACAGCCTCTTTAAACATTTAAGTAGAAACAAAAAACTTAATTTCCCTATACAGGTTAAAATGTTTTTTGGAACAACTACACAGCTAAAGCAATTAGGAATGGCATATGCTGTAACAAGAAGTATTTTTAAGATGTTAGTTAACTATCTAATGTCCCTTCCGTAATAATCTGGCAAAATTTTGGAACTGATTACTCATCTCATAGTAAACACATTTCAACACACAAAAAAGATCTTATCTGTATGTTCAAAGTTACTTTTAGAAAAATTGCCTTATGCTTAAAATCAACCAATTAACAGTCTGTGCACTGAGGGCTGAGAATAGGGAAAAATTAAATGAAAGCTGCATCTTCACTTGGGCAAGTAAACCCAAATTTTTACTATTTAAAGGAGTCCCTATTCAAATAACAACAGAGAAGTCAAAATAATAAGGCAACTTTCATACATTCCATCAAGCCCAAATTGGATAGCTTTTCCTCTCACCCCACAAAAAAAAAAAAGTCATACAATTGTATCAAATTGTGGCTAACCATGGGGCAGAGGGCTCAGACTTCTCACCAGTGCTGCAAAAGCTCAGTGAAAAGACTCATCCACCAACATACATTTTCAGAATACCAAGCTTTCCTAGTTAACTTGTACACAAAAACATCCAATATAGATGCTTCCTCAATTTGCAATGAGGATGACTAGTAAAATATTGATCAAATTCAACAGCTCCACTGAACATGGACAGATAATCTCTTAGTCTCAGATAAACAAGCCCACTGACAGTCTTCTTGGGAGTACAGAAAATGGTGTCATCCTCTGACAGCACAGCCAGCATTAACCATAACTGTCAGTATTAGCCACACAGCTCTGAAAGAGCTACACAGGAGTTGAAACACTCAGAAAGGAGCAAGAGACTACAATCCGAGCCGAGTAACAGCAGAAGAGTCCCACCGTTAGCGAGGCCTAGCTGTTATTTTCAGTTCTTCAAACAAGAACAAGTTGAGATAGCACAAGCTAAGTTTACGAGTTCAACTAGCTAGGCAAGTCTGCTCTTCTGCAGGCATCCTACTCACTGCTACAAGTCGTATGGGCTGCTGCGAGCCAGAGAAGGTTAGAAAACGTTAGCCAACAGCCTTCTAACCTTAGCTTTTCACATATGCTTCAGCCAGCCATGCACAAGTAGATCCTCAATAGCTGTTGTTGAGAAGGGTACAGATGGATGAAGTACAGCATTTGCCCCTTGCCATGAATCCAGCCCAGCAAGCAGTAAGCACGTCGATCTTAATCACAGTTCAAGAGCTACATTTTGAGGAAGCAAGTGTAAGAAGGTAACATCCATTTCCTGCTTTTGTTCTTGACATTAAAAATAATAGTTTGCAAATTTAATTTCCTTATCTGTTATTCACATTAGCTTGTGTACTACCCACCTACGTAAAATATTTGGGTACAAAATGCATGTTCAAGTGCCCTGCTGTGCAACTCCCTTCCCTAAGGCTTTGTCAAATTGTTGTTTTTCAAATTAATAATCACTTACTTTATAGGACAGAAAACTACTGTAGCAAACCTTCCAAGCAATTCCACCTTGACTTGGGAAACACCAGGGAGAAAGACATCCAAAGATGTGCTTTGGCCAACTTTTACGAACAACTATAATTTCAGAAGAATCTAAAGATCTTCAAATCAGCATAGATCACACTCATTCTCCCTCTCACACACACATTTTCCCTATTCTGGTTAAGTTCCATTTTAAGCAGGCAGATAATTATTCGAAACCCTAGATCAGGTCATCGATTCTTCCTGTGGTGGATGGAAACAGAGTGAATTCAAAAGTTTCTTATCCCTACCCCATGAGGAATCTGATGAGAAAAAACGAGCAGGAGATGTTGAAACGCTGGCCAAATGCCAGGGAGAAGTTCTGAGTGTTTGTGACAAGTACCTGCCATTTCAAAACAAAACCAGGGAACTTAGAAATTTGACATTTGATGAAACCCACACTGTTTGCAGCCATGAGAGAGATGCTCAAACCATCTGAGGCAAACACTCAACAAACAATTTAAGACTTTTTAGAGTATCAGCAACTGTACGGATGGAGAAAATTAATACAGGTCTGCTCCACACTTGCATTTAAAACTGGTAAGTTTGATGCACAATTGACTCAAGTTGTTTTGAAAGTGTATAAAGCTGCATATCACTGGTTAATCCAACCGTGGTTTTTTTCATTAACATATACATATTTATTACTCTAAAATACCTTTGTGACATTTATAGTTAGCAATTTTACAATCTGTAGCAACATTACTTTCCACTACAAAAGGAAACAACCAATCATTCAACAAGGCCAAGTGCAAGGTCCTGCGCATGGGTCAGGGCATTCCCCAGCACAAATACAGGCTGGGCAAAGAATGGGTTGAGAGCAGCCCTGCGGAGAAGGACTTGGGGGTGCTGGTGGATGAGAAACTCAACATGACCTAGGAACATGCCCCTGCAGCCCAGAAAGCCAATTGTATCCTGGGCTGCATCACAAGAAGTGTGGTCAGCAGATCAAGGGAGGCTGATTCTCCCTCTCCACTCTGCTCTCCTGAGACCCCATCTGCAGCACTGTATCCAGCTCTGGGGGCCCCCAATATAAGGACACGGACCTGTTGGAGCGAGTCCAGAGGAGGCCACAGAGATGGTCAGAGGGCTGGGGCACCTCTGCTGTGAGGACAGGCTGAGAGAGTTGGGGTTGTTCAGCCCAGAGAAGAGAAGGCTCCAGGGAGACCTTCCAGCACCTTCCAGTACCTAATGGGGGCTTATAAGCATGATGGGGACAGACTTTTTAGTAGGGTCTGTAGCAACTGGACAAGGGGTGCTGCTTTTAATCTGAAAGAGGGTAGATTTAGATTAGATATTAGGAAGAAATTCTTTACTGTAAGGGTGGCGAGGTGCTGGCACAGGCTGCCCAGAGCAGCTGTGGCTGCCCCATCCCTGGCAGTGCCCAAGGCCAGGCTGGACGGGGCTGGGGGCACCCTGGGCTGGTGGGGGGTGTCCCTGCCCCTGGCAGGGGGGTGGAACTGGATGGTCTTTAAGGTCCCTTCCATCCCAAACCCTTCGGTGACTCCATGACTACACTGACCCGGTCCCTTGCTCTCACCTCTGTGGTCCAGGTCATGATGGTTTTTCTCGTCCTTGACGGCGAGGTGTGCCTGGCTGCCCAGGGCGCCAAGAGCCAGCAGCCCCGAGCTGCTGCCGGTGACCGGTGGGATGCCCGGTGGCTGGAGGCCCGAAGGATGTGGCGGCAGCTGGACCGGGGGCCCATGGGCGGCATGGGAGAGGTGCTGGGCCTGGAGCTGCTGCTGCTGCAATGAAACCACCAGTGAGCCGGGGAGGGGGCAGCGGGACCAGGGGGGATTTGGAGGCATCAAGTAGTGGCATGGCAGCGGGAGCAGTGCCAGGAAGGGGCATGCCCAGCGTCATGCCACGAGGGCAGCGAGGTGATGCCCTGGGGAGCTGCCCCGCTTGGCTGCCTGGAAGGAGAAGCCCCGTTAGCAGGAGGGACGGAAGGTGCCCCATGTATGGCCCCGGGGATGACCCCCAACACAGCCAAGTGGCAAGAGTGCATGCATGGCACACACCTCGGGCCAGACCACGGGAGTCATCCTTAACTCAAGGTAATTCACATCATCACTGCAGACTTGGCTAGTTTTGCTTTTCAGTAAATATAAGCAAAAAAAAAATAAAAAAAAAAATTAAGGAATACCACCCAGGACGGAGAAAGCAGCTCTGGCTGGAGTGCCAGCTGCTAAACCAGATGAGAAAGAGAAAACTCAAGCATCCAGGATCCTCCCAGGACACCTCAGAAAAGAGAAGTTTTGCTTATTTGCTCAAGGTTTAAGGCACTTGATGGCACAAAGAAAACCAGAAAACCTCCCACACAGTAACTTGGCCCCATCCTGCCACCCTACTGCTCCCAACCCCTCTGACACCGGCAGGACATCTCGTGCACTGGGCAAGGGGCTGGCCAAATCGCAAGTGCACACACACACACACACCCCAGCCACAGGGCATCACCACCCACAGTCCCCAGCATGTCCACAGGAACCTGGCTGCTCCCCACCTCCCCAGGGGGGCTTTGGGGAGCCACGACCCCCGGCCATCCCGGCATGCACACATCCAGCCATGGGAGCTGCTGGAAAAAGCTGATCTGCAGCTTTGAGGAGGAAGGGAAAAGTGAACCCATCCTCTTGCATTTCTATTTCAACTACAAACGTGAAGAAAACAAACCAAAATGCAAGTTGCTATCCGTCTGTTCTCAGGGGTGTCACTTCCAAGAGCCCCAAGGCCACCCGCTCTCACAGCTCCCCCACCCCAGTGACCCCAGCGGTCCAGCCAGGAAGGTCCCAGAGCTGCTGCTTGTGTTCCCAGCCCTCCTGCCTGCACCCCCAGCCCTTCAAGCAGCACCCCATTAGCTGCCAGTGAAAGCTGCATTCGGGCAACTCCAGTGGGAATCATAGGCTCGGGGGATGGGGGGGGGGGGGACAACAACAGCCAAGCTGCAACAGAGCCCCCCACAACCAGGTCAGATCAGATGTTCTCCCTCCCCAGCACCACTGAGTGCAGCAAAAGCCGTCACTGGACCAGCAAGCCAGGCTGCACAGAGGATCCCACCGCCCGGCGAGCGAACACCCACCAACCCACAGCACCATGGGGGGCATGGAGGGAACGCAGACGGGGGTCCTCCTGCAAGGGTCAGGGGGACTCAGCTCCCAGCAACAGGCAGGGACTGCGGCACTGCTCAGCCCCAAGTGCAGCCAAACACACCAAACCCACCCCCCCGGCACAGCGGACCCAACATCTCCAACGCTTCCAACAAGGAAATTTCCAGCACATCTTGCCCAGCACTGCAAGGGGACGCACCGGGGTGGCCCCTGAGCAGCAAGTGGTGGGGAGGGCGACCAGTCACTGCAACCAGCCCAAAAAACACGCTGGGAAAGGGCTGAGAGCGGGTTTAACGCGAGGGGTCCCAGTTTTGCTGCACCCACAGCTCAGCCCCATCAGAAGATGCACTTGAAGTTTTCCTCCTGCCCTCAAGGCAGGCTGGACCCTCCAGCTGCAGCCCCCCCACGCCACAATGCAGCAGGCAGCTGTGTGTACAGACCCCAGCCCCAGCCATGCTGCCCCCCCTGCCCCCATCCCGCCAGCCCCCGCAGCAGGAGCCAGGATGCACCTTTTCGGAAAAAAAAAACCCAAACCACGCTGAGGTCACATCTTCAGGGGAAACACACGTTCCACCCACCTCCCGACTAAAGGACCTATTTTAGGGGGCAGCAGGAAAGGGTGACTTGCTGTCACACGCCGATGGGCGCAGCGGGACCCAGCTGCCTCCTGCCGCCCTGGGCAGAGCTGGGTGCAGGGAGAGCTGGGGGGGGGGGAGCGACCCCCACCTGCCAGGCTGCGGTTTCTGAGCCTGGTGCGAGGGGAGAGGGAAATCCCAGCCAGGGCAGGAGCCGGGCGCGGATCTGAAGGGCAGTAGCTGCAGTCTGAGGCAGAGGAGATGCATTATCTTAAAACGCAGCTTCTTCCAGGCAGCGCAGAGGTCTCAGCTGTGGCAGAAGCCAAACCAAGAAGGCAATTAGGCCTCTGCAGTGCTGTTATAGGAAAAGCATAAATCACTTTGTCCTCAAAAGCAGAAGCTTTTTGGCTTCTGCTGGGCTGTTTCATCCACAGGGCAGGAGAGGGGAAGCATCCTCCAGACCTCCATTTGAGGAGGCGTCCTCAAACCAGCGGGTGCGAGGCAGCAGGGCAAGGAGACCGGGCAGGCAGGGTGAGGGGAGCGCCAGGAGGGGGTCCCCAGCCCCAGGGGCTCTGCCAGCTGGTGCCAGCGCCGTGCCGGTGCATCCTCAACACCATGTGCATGGCCCCCGCCTCCTCGCCACGCACACGTGCCAGACCAATCCCTCCAACACCAAAGCAAGAGGAACAGAGCCTCGGCTCTTGCTGAAATCGGTGAGGCTCTTTACATTCCCCATCTCGCTGTGTTTTACACCCATTTAGGCGAGAGGCAAGGCTGGCCGTTGTATCAGAGCATCATCCCCGGGAACGGCCCCCCGACGGTTTTCCAGCACGGTACACTCCTCTCCTACAAGCTCTCCAGCAGCGCCCAGTCCCGTGGGGCTGGAATACACCAAGATCCGATGCTTCATCC
>JAVJGJ010000060.1:4800593-4821235 GCA_035590215.1 Microhierax caerulescens
ACACAAAACAAAATCAGCGCAAACACTAGTCAAAAAATGGAAGAAGAGAGGAATCAAAAAGAGAGAGAAAAAAACAAAAACCCATATACTGAATGGGAAGTCACCCACTTATAATCAGCAATTTAAGACAGTGACAGTAAATTTCTTCTGTTATTAGAAACATAGCGATTAGCACTAGTTTACTAACAGTCTCTGAAATTAAGGATCATTATTACAGAAGAGGGCAAGCGCTGCAACAACTCACTTCAAAGCCAAAGCGTAAGGCAGAAAACCCTTCTGACTACAGCCCTGTACTCTTTTGAACACTCCACTAAAGGAGCCTCCACACTGACACCCAGCACAGCGCCTTCAGCCCCAGTATCCAGAGGGATCAGCTCCAGCTGCAGTCTGCATTAACAGTGTGGACACATTCACACTGGCAAAGCTCTAATGCTGTGTTCAAAGACAAGACAAACGGGTATTTCCCCCTTAACAAACAAGAAAACTACTACTCAAGGAATTCCACAATGCACTTCCAAAAGTTTAAAAAAAAAAGAATCTAATCAAAATTGCTCTTTTTTCTAACAAAAGCACCTAGGAAGCATTAGATTAGTACGGAAATGGTTTTGAGTTAATCTCACCATACCTCCAACACCCAGCTGTAAAAATACAGGAGAGTTCTTGCATGCTATGAACAGCCTCTTTAAGCCCCGATATAAATCTTCTGGAGAAGAAAGCTATACCTGAGTTACACAGACTAAACTCTTGGTTCTTAGACATTTAAGATTTGTGAAAATGGAAAAATCACGAAGGTAAAAAATACTCGCATCTTTTATGAAGGCACATTCCTTAGTCCTAAATTCTATCTGCAAGACTCACACGAGGAAGCTATCAAGGCTAAACTATAAAAATTGAAATCAGTCTACTGAAAATCTGCAAGAGGGAGTGAAACAACCAATTCATGGAAGCTCAAGCGCCTCAATGACAGGCTGTAACTTCCTGCGTTTGTCTAATGCAACCAAAACACTCAAAGGTTGAAGTCACCGTAATTCAAAATGAAGGGGAGGCAAAAGCACAGAAGAACAGTCATAAATATGCAACATACTACAACCTTTAAGGAGGCTATTGGTTTTCATAATGAAAAATTCATCTGTCTCCTAGAGTGGTTTGTACAATGTTTTGGCAAGCAGGGCAGCACTAAAAGAACTGGTACAAAGCAATGGCAGGTACAAATAATATTTGCCTTTGTAACACATGCAAGGAGATAAGAGCATTTCTTAATGAAAGAAACCCTGTATTTACACAGTGTATCAGTGCTCATAAAGAACACATCACAATTGTATGACCAAATCTATGCATCTGTCTAGCTAGCAATAAAAATGGATTGTAAGCCATTTAAAATGTGTCAACAAAATGATGTACATATACTGTAAATGTCAAAAATAGCCTGGACTGACCTAGCGTTGGTATCTCCATAGATAGCTTCCTTAAGGTCAAACACCACATTCATGATTTTCACCAGGTAACACATTTCTTCCCATGCTAGCAGAACAAGTACACTATAAAGCTCAAGTCATCAGGTGTTACTTACTTTAGCACACTCACAAACAATATATTTCCTTGCAAATTATATGGTTGCATATCTGTTAGCATAAATGTTACAACCCTTGAACCAACCCACCCAAATGATGAAGCTTCCATCCAGGTGCCTAACACTAGGAATCTCTGGCAGTTAAGAGATTATCTAAATACTGTAGCAGTTCAGTCTAAAGGGCTTCTAGACAGGTGGTCCTGCAATTTCCTACTGCTATCCTTCTGCATTCAGTTCATTTCACAACTTACCCAAGTTATACCACAACCACTTAACTCTTCATTCCACGTATCAGCTAGTACAAGGTACAGTTTTCTTACCCGTTCTTGGAAAACACTGCTTGCTTGTATCTGTCGCGCTGGTAAAACCTGACTACCCTTAAATTTCACAAGATTTAGCAAGGTCAGAGTAATGCTGCTTCATACATTAACACTAATAAATCTAAACTCTCCTTCCAGCCCACAGTTCAGAGGCCTCCATCTAATCCTGCACCAGCGACGCTACCAAGGTCCTTAGAGATGTCTGTCTTGTCAACAAGAAAACCCACAGTGATAAAAGTAACAAAATTTGCTGAAGAGTGAAAGGATATTGCAAAAGAAAACAGTAAGACAGCTCTAGCTCCACTGAACTGGCTGCTAGTAACAACACACAGGCAGAGTTTGGAATTTTTAATATAATTCCCATGTGTTAAAAGCTGTCTTATGTTTTCTGCAGATGCCTGTGGTATTTTGCTATGCTATCATATATGTGAAATATCTTCTAAAAGCCCTGATACACATAATCTGGCAAAACAGTGTAGGCAACCGCTCTCCTAGACCTCCACTCCACCCCATTTCCTAGAGGCTATTTCCTGGGGATGAGCGATCCAGCAGAACAGACCGTGTGCCCACATACCCAAAATGCCATTTCTATGCTTGAACACTTAAATCAGGGGTGGGGGGTGTTTGTTTTGTTGTTTGTTTTGTGGGTTTTTTAATATGATGGCTTGCAAACCACATTGTGTCCTGCCCTGCCTTGCCTCCCTGGCTGCACATTCACACTGCCATAGCAGAGAAGTGGGGTGGGCAGCTGGGGCAGTAACTTGCTCAAACTGCAAAAGCTAGATTTGTGGGAGAAAGCCTGCCAAGGCTTTAGTCATGTCTGAATTGTATTTGATTTAAAGTAAGTCACATTTTATCTTAATCCGTAACAAAAGTTTTACTGTTCTCAAGAGATTTTATTCACTAGGTGAACTATATTATTACTTTTGGTATTAAATAAGGTTGCTGACATAGTAGTAATCTTCATTTCAGTTCTTGGAGACTCAAGGTTTTTTCCAGCGACACTCAAACTTAATTGTCCCTAGTGTATTTATCTTTGCAGATGGAAATTATTTTTACAGAGCTATGCACTATCATGATTTTCATGACAAGTAATTGCAGAAATACTAGCTTAGACAATCTCTGGATACAAAACAATGTGCCTCTCTAAAGACAAACAGCTTACACCTAAGGCTAATAACGAAGACAATTATTTTCAGCTATTTGGGAGAGGGTCATTGCCAGACAAATTTACTTTTTATTAAGAACGTTCTTATCCTTAACTAAGCCTTTCAACTGGCTGACAGAAGAGCTAATTCCTATGCAATAAGCTTCACTGGAGCCCAAGCCAGCCACAGACACAGCTGTCCAAAGAGCTTGCTAACACAGTATGTCCTATTATAATCTGTCTAACAAATAACACAAAAGGTCTACATCGTTATAATCAAAATGTAACAACTTATAAAGCATTAAATAACAGTCTGAAAGATTGTCTCTTCATATAAAAAAAAGAAAAAAAATTAGGACCAAGAAGCCTCAGCTTCTGGAAGCCACACAGGAGGTCACAAACACATTTATTTCCCCTCCTTCAGTGATTTTAAAAAGCAAAACATACATTTTAAAATACACAATTAAAACAAAAGCAATGGTTACATATACAATTTGACTGATTTGGAATTTACAGGTAGGGAGTCTACTAAATGAGAAGCCTTTCAGCCATTCTTTTTCAGCAGAGCACTAAAGAATGAAGCTCTAGTTGCTCTCTAAATATCTAAAATACCTGCGTGAAGCACATGTAGCTTTTGGAAGTCAATTTTGAAGGAAAGCTGGAGAAGAATGTACCTGGAATTCAATGAATGTACTCACACTGCAACATGGATAAAGAGGCAGCTTCCACGAGCAGCTTACAGAACCTCTTAACAGCAAGACATCCAGAAATTTCAAGACCTACATTCTTACATTGTATTTGACATTCACTTCTAACAATTTAAACAAACACTATTTCTTTGTATGTGTTAGCCAACTTAAGCATCGCTTGATTAAAATAAAGTATTGCCCCAATAGATATACATTTTCCTCCAAGATTTTTTTAAAAAAATCTTTTTATTTCTGTATCTTACAGAACTGCAGTGATCTACTCTCCACATGCCGTAAGTTATCACCCAGTGCTGAAGTTAATTGTCCACTATAAACAAACATTTGCTATTTAATTAGCTTCCAATGAGATAACACTTCAGAATATGAGATTATATAGTCAAATATACCCAAAACACTTCCAGACAAACCATCAATTTTCCCCACCCTCATCTGTTCCATTTTCTAGGATTCAGCACAGGAGACAGACTACATCATCACTTACTATTATTCTGGTATCTCAAAAAGTTTTAATTAACAATTATATTAAATTTGGACTTGCAAAGTACTGAGCAGCATGCTGAAGCCAGTCTATAATTGAATCTCATTTCCCTTAGAAGTAAACAACCACTATGTTAATGCCCCAAAAGAAGGAAAACTAGGAAACTGGAGTTAGCTATTCACAATTCTCACTTTTAAAAAAATATGTTTAAAGCCTAAATGGCACGTGATAAAACTGTTGTTTTCTTTTAGATGTTGAAATAACCTTTCTCACAAAATTATATTCTGAGAAATTTATTTCAAACCTTTGCGAATTACAACTAAGAGTGATTCTGAGACACCAAGCTCCATCACACAGGCCAAATGTGTCCACATAATTAAGGACAGCAACAGCCATAACTCTGACAGGGCCAGAGCTGCCATCAGCCTCAGCACTGCATACCACGTACCAGTATCACCTTGCTCATACACCATCTCACAGAATGGACGAGAATGGTAGTGCTTTTAACTGGAACCATGAAAATACACAAAAGAGTGAAACAATAGTTAATAACTTCTAGAAGAAAAACTAGGGAAGAAGGAAAGTTGGAATGAAGAAAGAACAGGAAAATTAAGTGATGAGATAAAACATCAGGTATGGGAAATACTTAACAATTTATCATTAAAAGATTTCCCTTTCCAAAGGAAGAAGCAGAACACAAATGAAATAAATCTGCTGACAACAAATACCCATGAAATACACTGGTCAAATACCCTATTCCTTTCTAATACTGGTCCACCAAGAATAGAATTTATTATTACTAACAATTAGTCTTAATTTGTTACTGCAGTAATAAGCAATGGAGCCACAAGTTCCCACTGTGTCAGTAAGCTGAAAACAAATACTCCATCAAGCAATCATTCTGGAATCTGTATAGTCGTCTTTTTTTTTTAAAAAAAAAAAAAAAAGTTGTAAAAATAGAAAAAGTTATTCTGTATTCTGCTCATAATTTATTTCATAAGGTCTTCAAATTCATGTATAGAAATTACAAAAGAAAAGCCAAAGCACACACTTCTTTTTAAGCAGTCATATAACAGTAAGTCCTCAAGATTAATTAAAAGCCTGAACAATACCAAGAAATTTTTCTTTTACATTACAGTTCCTCAGAGTATCAGGTCATGCACCACGGGAATAAAGTATCTGCTCACCAGTTCTGCCTAACACAGCATGACACCAAGGGAAGCCCCAAGTTTCATATATCAACATTCTCAGAGCACAGATTATCTAAGTTGGCCTCTAGTTTGGCCAGTATTGATTCCAAGTATGTTCTAGTGAAGCTCTTCAAAATCATTCCTTTAGTGCAGTTTTTCTAAGTCTTCATACGGTGCAGGCAAGAGAAGCATTTTCTCTGCTCAAGTCTTCCTCCTCCCTCATGAGGAGAACACATTCTCTTGCCTTTCCTCTACTTATTTCTGAAACAAAGCCATCATTACAAAACAGAGGAGGTGTTTCAAGTTCTTTTCGTTTCACTTCCTTAGCCCTAGTCCTTCCTAGAAAAAGATTGTCCTAGATGTTTGCTGGAGACCAAAACAGAACTAACAGTCCTTTCTCTGTTCCTTAGCTATTGAGTATTTTCTTACTTAACCATCAGCATTTATGTGGGAGCCAACTTCTCTGCTTCCCGTATCTTATCCATCAATATTGCAGTGGCCATAAACAAGGGAAAGAATTTGCACATCTTAAATGTTTTTCATTTAAACGTTTAGACATGGTCTAAAAAGAATTAACAGCCCTTTACATTTCATAGAAGCCTCTACCTGTGAATCAACAGGTTCAGGCTTTTAGGCATCAGCCTAAAGCCAAGACCAAGAAATAGCATTCACATGTTCACAACTCTTCCAGTCCACGACTACTTTCATCAAGTTAAGAGCTAACTGCACATAAAATTCAAAGTTATTAAACATGAAGTAGTCAAAATTGAAGAAATATCTAAATATCTCATGTTTTTCTCATTACACAGCTGATGACTCAGGAGAGGAACTTGTGCATCGCTGCAGACAGCTCTTCATGCAGCTACAATAAGCATATTTGCAGGGAACTAGTAGACAGCCTTGGCAGGTCCCTTCCAACCTCAGATTCTGTGGATAAAGAGTATTTTTCACAACTGAAGGAGAAGTCACAGAAGGGAATCAAGAACTACAAATGACGTGTATGACACACCTGGTCCCACAGTCATTCCAAAAAGGCAAAGAATTTCAAAATACATACTGTAAGCCTCAGAAACATGGGCAGAGGTGGACAGGACAAGAGAGCATCAGTGGGAATGATTCATCAGTGGAATAAAACTACCCATGACTACCCTAGGAACACAGAGGGCTATGCAACCAGATCAGACCACCACCTAGGAAAATCATTCTTACATATCCTAGCTCACTTTCTCAACGAGGTATCTAGAATATAGATTAGCCACGTAACAGCAAACTACTAGCAAGAAAACTGCGTGAACACGAGGCCACCCAGTAATTCAAGAAAAGTCAGTTTTTCAAAACTCTGAAGAGCTATTGTTTGTCACGGCACAACAGGGAACACAAATTATAGGTCTGACTATTTATATAGCGCTTAAATGTACACTAAAGCCTAATTTATTCCTAACTGTACATGCATTTAAAAATGGAATTTATTTACTGCATGCAACAATATGATGAAGAATTAATATTTATATCACATATTGAAATAGATCAATCTTAAAGTGCCAAAATACATGTATTACTACAGAAAAAAAATCAGTAGCTGGATGAAAAAACTTCTTTTATGTCACTTGTCGAAACCCAGGTGAAAATACTGGCAGCCAGGAGTTCATCTCCCATTTCAAAGATCTTAACTATGTCAGTACTCAACCTAGTTCCCACCAAAGCAGATTCAGGATCCTAGGTCAGTCAAGTTAATGAGACATGGATGACTTCTTTGGCTGCTACTCACGACACTAAAGCATCAGTAAGACTGTCAAGAATCACACTGATTTCATTCCAAGAACCAGCACAGCTTGGAAAGAGAGCAACAGGGCAGCAGCGGTGCCAAACACTGAATGCATATCCTGGGGAAGACATCTAAAAGAGGCATGGGGACAAAGAAAGGGAAAGCAGGAAGCTCAGTTTTTCATATCACCACAACGACTGGTTTCTTCCCACTATGTAAAAATGCAAAAAGATGACAGAATAATAGGAGAGGAAGCAGACCTTCCTGCTTTTCTTCAGCATTCAAAAGTGGATAAAGAAAACAGTTCCAAACAACATGCAGACAGAGACAGACTGAGAAGATGCATCTTAGGCAAGGCCTAGACTGCTGACAAAGCAGATCCTAACCCCACATTCCTAATTCACCCCTCCAAATTTGGGCTTCCAGCACTGCCCACACCAGAAAATTGGAATTTTTACATGTATTAGCTGCACCCTGTTACCTAGAGGCTCGAAGACAAGCACGGTGTGCTTAAGAAACCATTAGCTCACAACGATTAATCCCAATACAAAACATCCAACAGTGCGTCAGAAAGCTAAGAATACATTCTCCATGCAATATTTTCCTGGCCCACATATAGCACAGACAAGGCCTATAGAAACATTTATTTCACGGTCACGCTGGTGCATGCTAAGGAGATACTAAGGATGGCTGCTCAGTGGGAAGAAGGATATTTCATTTCCCAGTGCCATCAATCTGACACAGTGTCCCTCTCCCCACCACATCATACTTCAAGCACTGTATTTTCTTATAAACAAAGTAAGACGGAATTAATTTATTCTATTCACACAATAACCCCTGCCCTGCATGGAAACAAACTGCTTGATGGAATTAAGTTTTGGGGTTTTTTTTATAGGCCAAGTTTCAGCCACACCTATGATTTAAGATGCATGAAAACTATTGCAAGTAAACTCCAAAAACGATACTGCATTTAACTTGGCTTCAGCCACAAGAACAACCAAAACTGAAAGAGCTGCCTAAGAAAACTTCGCTATCAAAATTCAAACTTCCATGGAAATCCTGACCGAGTGAAAACAGAAAGCGCGCAATGTTTTAGTAGTACTGACTGCAGATACAAATGCTCCCTTACTCTTTCTTCCTACCCTGCAGTGACCTGCCTCCCCCCCCGGAATTCCCACCCCACTCGTGGGGCAGAGGGAGGATGCTGCTCCAGTCACTGCTCCTTTTCATCTTTACTAGTCAAACTATTGCCCCACCTCATTAACCGCACTCATCCAAATCCCACTCTGAATAGGAATTTGCATATATACAAGTCTTTTGAAGCTTATTAATGTAATCTGAATGGCTCTCACACGTTCATGAATTTATATTCTGCCTGTCCCTTTTTACATATGTGGGCCAAAGTCATGGGGCGGTAAGAAATGATTATTTACAATCTCATGACAAAACAAACCATTTTCTGGTTTCAGCCTAGCATTTTAGTATGAAGTGACTTTACCCCTCTGCCTCCTGATACACTCACTAGGTAAGACACAGCTGTTTCTCCCAGGTAAGGGTACTGTAAACGTTGTATTACTTCATAACCTTGCTCAGCATTTAAGTCAAAAGCAAAGGACAGTCCAGTATTGGGGAAAACATAAAAAGGCATCAAGATATGAGTAATGCACAGGCCCAAGGAATGAAGGAGTCAATGAATTTAATCAACTAATTACTTAGCTCAAGCCCTGTACTAAGCTATGTGAATGTACTCTGAAAAACAAAGGCACATACTTAAAAAACTTTTCTAGTTAAGTGAACATAGGAAACAAGTTTCAACACATCTCTGCTTCCCCTTAAAACAGCCTGGCACCACCTCAGAGTTCTACACATGTTTAAAAACAACAGAACAGTACAGGTCAAAGGAAACTGTGAAAATCCAGTCCACACACACAAGCTGGGTATTCTTACAGCATTAATAATATTAAAAAACAACAACAACAAAAGCAAAACAAAACAAACCCACAACAACAAACACTAACAAACCCGCCTAAAAAAAAACCCAAAACAGGCCACAGATCCTTAGCTTACTATTCAAAGTTCTTCTATTACCTATGTGCCTGAGTTGTTCCAAGACCAAACAATAGAGGAAGGTCATGCGTGGAGTTCTGCTACATGGGCACAAGTAGCTTAACCTTTTCACTAATGACCTAGAAAACTAAGTGATCAGTGGGGTGACAGAGCTGTAGATGATATGACATGCTTGTAAGGATGAAGGCAAACTGAAGAATCACTGGAAAACCTCAGTGACAGAGCAATTCAATGTACATAAATGTAAAGTGATGCCTATGGGGAAAAGCAGACCACAGAGGCCTAGCTTTAGATATAAAGTGATGGACTCTGGGATGACCTTTACCACACTAGAGCAAGCTCCTGGGCCCAAGATAAACAGACATACAAAACCATCAGCGCAGTAGCAGTCAAACATGCAAATCATTGTTAGAAATCATTAGAAAAGGAACAGAGAGCAAACAAGAAACCATTATACGCTATATAAATCCCTTGTTCACCCAGATCTCAAAGTGCAGGTGGTTTTGGTGGTCTCATCTTAAAAAAATAAATTAAAAAAAAGATACATTAGAAATGGAAATGTTCACAGAAGTATGGCAGAAGTCCAGCATGAATTCCCCAATTAAGAAACACCAAAAGCTAAGACTTTTCAACCTAAACAGCAGAGAACATGGGGACAGATACAACAGCAATCTAGAAAACTACGAACAGCACAAGGAGACTGGACAGGGACCAGCTGTTCAGTCTCTTTCATTACACAATATAGTGACTGGTGGATGAAGCTGGCTGGAACCAGGCTCAAAACAAAAGGAGAAGCATCCTCACACAGCAGGCAGAACAACAGAAATCCCTACCAAAATGCTGTGAACAAAAGTAGTTTATATAGTTTCAAGAAGAATCTGGACAGACACTTGGAAAATAGATTTATTATGGTTTGTCCAGCTAATAGTCCCCATTGGGTTCAGAGGACTGAGCTTAAAATAGCTGAAGACCAGCAGCATTGCAGGGAGGTGACAGTTACTTCTCATACTTTGTCCAGTTTTCACTTTTCCCTACACACTCACTTCTGGAAGGTGCAGGAAACAATACCGGGCCAGATGGACCCTTGGTCTGGACCAGTACAGCTACTTTTACATTCTTCAGGTTCAGTTTATAAGGCACAATGTTTATGTTTAGCCATTTCCTCAGAAACCCAAACGACCTTGTCAAGAGCCTTTAAGAAAAATGTTACTTCTCAACTGAAAGAGTCAAGTTTTAACACCAAAGAGGTAGAAGCGGAATTATCTTTATCAAAACCTGGGCGTACACCCTTTAGAAAAATATTATCTAAACCACTTTTTTCAAACCAACAGTCCTGATACTTGATTAAAAAAGTTTGAAGCCCTGCCATCAAGTGGCCTCAGCAGATTCACTGACGAGATACTGCTAAATCAACACAGAACCTACAAAAAAGAGGTGCTTTGTTTCTGTATCACTACTGAAGTTTCTACATTTTTCATTTTGGTGCACTACATTTATAGGTGCATTAACAGCTCCATCAATAGCTTGTGCAGAGCTGTCTCTAACAGATTTTTCAATAAGCTGAAAATCTACACAAATACTTGGACTGTTTCAAAGACTCTTAGGTTGCACCAGGGAAACAAGATACAACATCTGTACAAAAGTGAGATCATTTTATTAAGGGAGTCTCAAGAAACAATATGAGGAATGAATGTATCAGAAAACATTCTCATCCACACAACTTTTTACAACACACTCCTGCAGCTCAGATTACAGACTCTACCTGAAGCAAACACATTATCGCTATTGTATTTGGCCTCCGATTTAAAAAAATAAATAAATAAATGTGAGCTGCACCCATGCTAAATTGCCAAGTTAAACTAGGTTCACTTCTATTTCCATCCTATATTCTATTTTGTATGCTAATCATGTTTTCAGTTGAACATCTGAACAGAGAGGCCTTATTAAGTCCAGACCCTGCTCTACAAAGAGGGCAGAAGAAACATCTTGCAGAAGACTATAAATGAAGGTAAGCAAGAAGCTTCAGCTCTGAGTGATTCTCAACTGACTGTCCCACTTTAAGGGACAGTAAATTTCTTTATGTGGCTGGAAAGCCAAAGCAAGCTGTCTGCTTACACAGCAAACAAGCTGAGATGCTCTTCTTAAGAAAGATGACACACTTTCTCAGGAGGAAGCTCTGGCACCGTCACGGGCGAAACAAAGCTGGAGGAACCTCACAGACACTGCTACACTGGATCAGACCACCAATATGCGGAAGGACCAAGATTAGACCAGACCAGTAAAGTGACTCTCAAGAGTACCGGTTGCTCTACAGAGATACATAAAGCCAACTTTAATCCCAGAAGCAACACAGGATAAATTATTCTGCTAAACTCTGCGTTTTGGCTCAGCTGCCACTCTGCTCCCCTTTGTGAGCCTCAAGAACAGAGTAGCAGCACTAAGCAAATGCACAGTCAAGAGGGCCAAGGCTGAAATCTGATGGACCTCTAAGGCACCTTGCAAACCGCACCCCCTGAAAATGCTGCAGATGAGAGACATTACAGCTGTTGAACAATGAGTTGTACAGTACAGAAAGGTAAAGCCACAATTCTGGCTGGCAGCTTGAGTAGATGCCCAGTGGAAGAACCACTGTGAATACAAACCCCTACAGCTTCAACATAAAATTCTAGTGCACCTAAAGCACTCTGCAGTTTTATACTTTGTCATCTCTTTGGAAGAGAACTGCTTTTTCCTAGTATAAACCTACCTTAGAAAAATAGGCCTCTATTCTCCACTCTGCTCAAAGATCACAACTTAACTCCCGCCCAACATACACTTCTGAGAATATCTATCACATATGTTTGCACACTCGAATGCCTGTGGCCACAAAACATGCATCTTCAGGAAGTGAAGGCAATGCTGCAACCAAACAGTCAAGGGACTGAGCTCAGTCTTATATCTGCTTTATAGCCGTGTATTTAATGGGAGGGGAGGAAAGAGTGGGAGAGCTTGGTATACTCATTTTCAAAACAGACAAGAATCCTGTGGAGCCTCCTGGTAAAGAGATGCCTACCTACTGCTTGTCATCATCTCCCCTCAGAAGGCTCACTACTTTTGAAATCTAATTTTTTGAAGCAACCTCCACCTTTTCCAGTGATACCAGCAGACAGCTTCAGGAGCTACTTTTGCACATTTTGGAGGGTGTTAAGGATTTGGTAATACATCTCCACTAACAGAAATCCACAGGAATAAAAACTCCTCCAGAACTACATCCGTAGTATGGAATCACCTGCCCAAATCCCAACTCCAAACAATCTGCTGGTATCATACTGTCAAAAATGTGAAGTACAGCAAGATGATGTGGCAAGAGGCTGGGAGAACGGGACTTTTCCAGTCTAGTGAAGAGAAGGTTTTTGAGGAACCTAATTGCAACCTTCAAGCATGTAAAGGAGGTCATCAATAAAACAGAGCCATGATCTTCACAGGGGTACACAGAAGGATTTGAGACAATAGGCACAGCTGAAATAAGAGGTTCCGGATGGATACTAAAAAAAAAGTTTCTACAATGAGAACAGTCAAGCAGTGGAAAAGGTTGCCCACAGAGGTTGTACAGTATCCATCCTTGGAGGTTTTAAAGACCAGACTGCATAAAGTTCCAAGTAACCTATTCTGACCTCATAGCTGACCCTGCTTTGAGTAGGAGGTTGGACTGGAGATTTCCCAAGGTCCCTTCCAACCAAAAATCACCAAATAATCTATGGTCAGGATCAAGATAGCAACTAGGTGGTCATACTGAAAATAACACCAAGAAAAGCTAAGAGGAGAGTCCTAGTGAACTCTTGGTTTGAGGAATTTAGCACAACAAACCATATCTGGGCTGCAAACTGGGGAAAAAGCACTCTTGGTACACACTATAAACATGCAAGGAATAGGGAAGAACATATCTACAGAGATAATGGGACACTTCACAACTTATTATTCTGGAAAAGTTCTTGGCTGTGTACCAGCCCCAAGGCAGGGTAGAGATTGAAATTCTCCCTTTCTTACTCTCTCCTGCTGTTAGACTTACTTCCAGGATGGAAATTGGCAACTGAAATATTACCTGTAGCCCATGCAGTCCTGGCAGAAGCAGAGAGGAGGCAGAATTCATACATGTTTATTAGCATGTATCCAGAAAGCTCATTACCATTTCCTTAACAAAACAAGGCAAGTTCACTACTGAGCAATCTTCAGTGATGCACATGAAGTGAATAACACTTATCTTTCTGTCCTCTGTGCTAAATAAACCTTAACATACCCAGAGTTTTCACTCTGCTGAAGAGCGTAGGACTCTATCCTTACCAAGCAATGGGTTTTAAAGGCTCCTTTTCCTTCTCCATCAATTATCATGCCACTTCCTATATAAATCTCTTGTGTATCACCTCCTATAGACATAAAGGTCAATCTTACGCTGACCTTTGGTCTAATTGTATACTAGCTTTTCATTTCTTTGTTTCACATATTCTAGACAAGCCTTGTAACACCCACTTTCTGCTAATTTCTACTCCCCTACTCTTGGAATACAATGCTTGCTTACAGAGCACTCTGGTATCCTTCCAGTATATGCGAAGGGACAGAATACGACGGCAGAGCTGTGGCAGTACCTCTACAGCCATCCCTAATCCCAACAGGAGAGTAAGTTTAAGCAAACTGCTGACAAACTCCTGGATCAATACAGCTGCAACACACACAGAAGTCTCGACAAAACAATAAGAAAAGAAATTATAATAGAAAGGTCTGTACCACAGCACAAAGAGAACAATGATATGACGTTACCTGGTTTAATTTGGTTTTGGTTGCTATTGAAAATTTCAAAGATCAGAACAAGACTAGATAAGCTAACATCTCCCATCCTCAACAGCACATATTCCTATTTTCAAAGGTTAACGTCATCTACTTTTTGTTGCAGACCCAAAGCTTCTAATTTACTCTGAAATAACCACATTTTATGGCAGTGACTAGTTGTTCAAAATGGCTTTGATAGCATGGAGTAAAATTACAGAAATAAGCACCCTTTTGTAAGCTACTGGAGCTCCTTTCTTCTCCTCACCCCCTTCCCTTTCTTAAAAGAATCTACTTTTAAGAAAGGCATTTATTTTCATGAACAGACTACCATTGAAGGTACTACATGCAATTTTTGCATCATAAAATCCAATCATCTTCATTTCAAAAAGCACAAACCAACACTTCTAGCATTTATTGGCCTACACAGAGCTGGAATAGTAACAGAGCAATGAGACAATCAAAACCTGAGCTTGATCAAAAGGATTCCAAAATTCAGCTGCCCAAGCATGTGTCACAGCAGTCACCCAAAGAATATATTTCCCCTTTTCTCCCCCTTCCCTTAAGAACAGGACAAACCTTTCTCTGTGATTCTCACAGGCACATTTGTGTGTGAACCAGAGGTGAAGCTCCTACTTACAAGGGACAGTACAAGCTGAGGCAGCTGGGCTGCAGAAGAGACACAGGGTATATACCAACAGGTTTTTAACATGAAAACCACATTTGCATTCTTCACTGAAATCATGGCTTTCAGAAGGCTTTTACTACTATTTATGGAGGGCGATAAAGCAGTCTTCCATTAGAAGGGCACCTGTAATATCTTTCAAGGCAAAAGTTTCTAAAGTAGAAGCACAGCAGCAAAAGTAAACAGACATTTCTGAGACAACTTAAAGTTTGTAGGTAGAATTCTTTCCTTGTGGAGCCAAAGGGCCAAACACCAGTACCACAAAGTAAGAGAAAAGCTGCAACAGATCCAACACCTTTCCTAGCTACAAGTCATCTGGGACACTGGGTGATCGTGAGACCCCACAAAGTAACCCTTTCAAAATGTTGATTCACAGCCAGAAACGTGCTATTACTCCACTAGTTTCAGCAAAGACCAGTGAATCCCAGGTTGATGGCATCCAGCGGCCAACTAACCCTGGGCTTCAGCTCCAAACTCATAAACATTACTACAACCAACACGGACTACAAGAGATGCTTCAGTGAAACACAGCAGCTAGGCACTCAGAGGATCAGAGAGGGCTGGGGGTATCTCAGAACAATTACAGGGAGCACTCGAGTCTCAAGTGTTTGGAAGTTCTGTTTTGTTTTTCACTATAATGGCACTAAAGAGAAAAATGATCAGATGTTGACTTCTACAAGAATGGATTACAGGAACTAAAATCCACTGTGCCAAACACATTAGTGACAAGCCTGCACTTATCTTTGTGCTCTATATGAATGCAGGTCAGAGCATAAAACATACCAGTCATCTACATCCCTATAAATAACTTCAGTATCTGAAGATATCTTAACTCTCTACACCCTGCTTTTCATGGGATGCTTTTAAATATTTGTCTTGTGTCTCATCCATAACCATTCTTATCAATGGCCAAGCAGTCCTGAGCCCTTCCCCTCCCTAGGGTAAGACTCTTTTCTTATTCTCAGGGAATAAAGCCAAGTAAGATGCATCTACTACCCGCTTTTTTCATTTCTAAGCCTTTTAACTGCAATTTCTAAATACCTTTATAACTAAAGGAGAAATTAACTGTAAATCCATTAAACATAACTGCTATGGACTACTGGTTCTTACACCTTCCTTCACACAAGTGACAATGAGTAAGAATTTTACTTGCACAGGCCTACAAATACTTCCAGGATGGCCCCTAAAGCGTGGGAGAGGTTTATACTAGAAGTGTACTGATACTATATTTACATGTACACAATATGCAATCTGGTTTTCATTGGCAATAAAGAAGTGTTATGGATTGGGGCTTTGACAGTTAAGCAGTGATGCACAGCTGCCAATTTTATTCATCTGTTATCGGCAATTCCAGTGTTGAAGACCAAAAGCTAAAAAAGATATCTAGACTAAAATACAGTTATGAATACCATTATAACTGACATATACCAAATTACAGGCATGAAAATAACGTAATCTGTGGACTCAAATAACAAAGAAAAGTGGATTATATTGACTTTAATCACAGAAACACGCAACCCCAGCAACTTATAAAAGGATTAAGCAAAAATAGCTCATAATACAGAGGAGTGTAATTCTAATTGAACACTGAAATAGGTAGCTTACACTTATTGGCATTGACGATGCAATTTAACACAACTGCATTTCCATACCAGAGACCCATTTGTCACTATTATCACCACCACCTGAAAGCTGTGCTACTAGCCTCTCCCCCACAAAAACTGCTTCCCTGTATTCAGGGGAGGGGTATTTCCCAACTGAATATTTTTAAATGGTTTGTTTTCATCACCATTGTGTGGAAATGCTATTATGAATTTTCATTCAAACTCTTAGCTCACTTTTTTTTTTTTTTAAGTATAAATTGTGTCTAACAAGAAACACACCAGGGATCTCTTCAATCCCCAAAGGCACTTTCTTAAAAGGAGAGAGAACAAAGGAGAAAACCTCCCAGCATGTGCTTTCCAAACCAGCTTCTTAGGACAGTATCAAGAATGACAATACTAGAACATAAGCTTTTCTTTTTCATTCTTTGATCCATGTATAATTGAATTGATTATTGCAAACTGTGTAATGATTTCCAAAAGACTTGAGTAGAAGGCAAAGATCACAACAATCTAATAACCAATTTAAAGAGATGTAAGAAATATTGAAGGAAAGATTTAATCACTCAAGTATACTCCTTCCAATTAGAAAGAGCTTTAAATAGCTTACCTTGAGATAAATTAGATTCTGTATGCAATTATACAGGAATAGTAATTAAGATCAGGAAAATTCACATATGCCTCAGCCTATAGAGTTAGGGAGGTAATCCACAGAACAGACTTTTCAGCTACCTTGTTTCATCAATAGAAATGAAAACATACTGGTTCAATTTATCCAAACCTTTGAGAGTACCAAAGAATTCAGTAACTTTACAAGTCTGGGATCTGCAAAGTATGTTTGATCTTATCTGATTATTTTTTTTCCCCCAACAGGGCAAACATTCTTAAATGGGGCAAGAGACTGAAATACTCTTCATCGTGCTAAGAAAATAC
Source organism: Microhierax caerulescens (assembly GCA_035590215.1). Classification (NCBI taxonomy): domain Eukaryota; kingdom Metazoa; phylum Chordata; class Aves; order Falconiformes; family Falconidae; genus Microhierax; species Microhierax caerulescens. The sequence continues at coordinate 4,817,860 of JAVJGJ010000060.1, forward strand.
ATTACAGGAAACACTGTTTCTATGATTTAGAACTCTAGGAAAAATAATGGCAAGCAAGAATGATCAGTTTTACTGGAGGAAGCAAGAATTTTAATTTTAGTTTGTGCATTTAGCAAGACCACCTGGCATATCCCATTCCCCAATTTACATGTGTGTACACTACCTACATGTAAACCCACAGTCCTTTACATGGGCGGGCAAGAAAGTTTTAGGAGCTCGACTTAGAAGTTTTTCTGACAAACTTCAGCTGGCGAGGCAAGTTAGTTACTGCGCAACCATTACATTTGATTTTAGTTTTTAAAGGTCACTGCATCTGAAATCAATGCCATTTGCTAATTAATCAGAGAAGAAATATGGAAAGATTTTACCTAAGAAAATTTAAATAATTAAAGGAATTTGCTGTTCATTCTTCAAATAGGGTCTTAATCACAGAGCCTCCCTTAGTTACCTTTCAACTTGGAAAAAAAGAAAGCATTTAAAAGCATCTTTTCTGGGAATGTACTCCTGCTTAAAAATACCCACTGCACCCAACTACGATGTAACAGCTTTCCATTAGCCACATTCTTCCAAAGAGCACTCACCTCATCCAGTACCTAACAACTGAACTGTACTACTTCTGAAAAACTGGTATGTGACAGCTACAACCCCAAGCAGAAATTTCATGCCCCCTTCTTTCACTCTCCTTCCTGATGGAGGACACACCCACACACCTCTTTGTCTACAGAAAAAAAACCCAAACCACAAACTATTGAAGTCTTCAAAGTATGAATTCATGAAGTAGCTATTTTTTTCTTATGTAAACTGCCAAGCCCCCATAGCTACCAAAAAAGAAACCCCAACAACTTTTCGCAGAATGCACTGCTACCATCCTACAGTTGCAGCTTGCAAGTACCACTACATATCCTGAACAGCAAAGTGAAATTGAAAATAAACTATCCAGTTTGGCATTTACTCTTCAGATCCCTGAGGTAGCAAAAGTACTTGAAAAAAAAAAAAATCATAATTTCCCGCTACCAGTTCTCAAGAAGCAGGTTTCAGAAAGGGATCGATAAAGAAGTCCAGGATGACAAGCAGACACAAACACACTTCTATGAAAGCTCCACCTGTAAAGCTGCGGTGAAAGAGAAAAGGACAGGCCTCTACTCTACACTCACACAGACCAACAGCACTCCAACACGTGTGTACGTACCCACAGCCTGGAGGCTCTGCGATGGACAAGAGGAGAGGCTTCAGGTTTCAAAGCTCCTAAGATCAATAAATTGTCAATTCTCATAGCAAAATCATGCCTTCCAGCACTGTCCCTTGACCACCATCCTGCCATCTTAACAAACATCAAAAAACCAAAACATAAAACTCCAAACTTTATTCCCTAGCCCTTGTCTCTTTTAACTCTATTTGAGTCAGCCTTGCTTATAAAGGCATCACAAAAACCCAAGTTGGCTACTATGCACCAGAAACTCTTAAGAGTCAATTACCAAAACACTCTATCTACCACACAAAAATTAACCAAAGTTTAACACTGGAATGACATCTCAACTCTTTAGCTCATCATGTGGGAACCACAACTTGAAGGGAAAAAAAAATAAGGCTTGGGGATAACACAACTCAAGCAATATTTTCTTTAAGATACCCACAAAAACAAAGGACAGAGAGGGATTTAAAGGAGGATTTATCTGTCCTGACCTGGCAAACAGAAACCCCCAAAAGCTGGAACATGTACAAGATTTTATGCTTTAGATCCTGACAGCTCTTTAAGGATCTAGAAAGGAAAGCACAAGAAACTACTGATACACAGAAAAGAGAGACCTACCGAAACTCTAGGGAAAGACAAAATATTTCCCTAGTCATACTTTACATATTCTGTAGTTTACGTTACACATTTAATATACTTCTGATTTGTGTCTTCCACTGTATTAACTTTAAAATACGAGACAGAAGCCCTCCTGATGAATAATGACCCTATGACAACTGCAATGAGATTCTCAAACTTTTAAATACACTGACGGGTGTGCAAGGCAGAGTTAACCCACACACACACCCCTGCTAAAGCTACTGGGAAGTTTCCTGGGGAGTTTTTTGTTAATTTGGTGTTTGTTGGTTTTGGTTCGTTGTTTGTTTTTAAGTTCGGTTTTGGTTTTGGGGTTTTTTTTGGGGGGAGGGGGGTGTGCACAGTGGGGATACCCCACCACCCACTATTCCACCACTACTATTCCTCAAAGTGCCTGACTGGACGTGCTGTGCTGAGTCGTTGCCTCCCCGCCACCCCGGCTGAGCCCCCCGCCCCGCTTCACCCCCTCGGGGGGCTGTAACTTCGCTCGATGGTGCTTTAGAGCACCGGGATTCCGTGCGTTTCGCAGGATGACAGGCACAGCCGCCAGCTGGACACTGCAGAACTCTTCAACGTCTGCTTGTGCCGCCTTTTATTTACTGGAGGGGCAGGAGCGGGGCAAGGCAAGCGGGGCTCCCCCGGCGGTCCCATCCCTCACCCCCGGCGGCGAGGGCGCTCGTTAGGAGCCGGCCGCCTGTCAACGGCTGGCGGAGCCGCTCCTAGGGGCTCCCTCCCCGCCCAGCGCCGCTGCCGGAGTCCCCTGGAAACTTTGCGGGGAGCCCGGGGAACCGTCTCCCGTCTCGGCTATGGCCGAGCCCCGCTGCCCAGCGCCGGCAACTCCCGGGGGCTCCCCCGGCCGTCGTCGCCGCCGCCCTCACCCTCCGTGACGGCCCGGCCCAAGCCGAACCACCGCCTCCGTGGGCGCTGAGGGAAGCCCTCCCCGCCCGCACCCCCGGGCCCGGCGGGGCTGCCCGGCGGAGCGGGGTCGGGCGGGAGGAGAGGAGAGGGGAGGACAGCTCCGCTCCCCGCCCCGCTCCGTCCCTCAGCCCCCACTGCCGGCGGGGCGCCGCCGCAGCCACTCCAGCGAGGCAACACCGAGAAGCACCGCGGGGCTCCGGCAGCGGCTTGACTCGTCCCCGGCGCCGGGGGGAGCACAGCCCCGGCGGCCCCGAGCGCGGCAGCGAGGGGCATCGCGAAGGGAATTGAAGCTGCGCTTTACCTTTAGTTCCGCACTGTCCGCCATCTTGCAACTCCGGGCGCAGGCGCAGTGAACCCCGCCGGGACACCGCCCCCCCCCGCCGCCCCCCCGGCGGCACGCAGCGCGCAGCGTTTGAATCACGGCGCCATTTTGTCCCTCCTTTGCGCTGCGCTGGGTGGGGGGGTCTTCGGCGGGTAGCGGTTCTTGGGACCCCTCCCCAGGGCTGCGGGGAGCCCCGGGCCTTCGGCGGGGTGTCTCCGATCCGCCCCGCGGGCAAGCTGCCGCCGCTGCTGCCCTGCCTGGAAAGTTTCCCCCCCTGACAGCGCGGCCCCCTTGGTTCCGCCTTCCCC
>JAVJGJ010000060.1:4821335-4835197 GCA_035590215.1 Microhierax caerulescens
CCTTCCCCGCTGCTCACGCCGTGAGGAGAACGGGGCGCTGAGGGGAGCGCGGCCGCGCTCGCCTCAGCCGCACCGGGCAGAGACCTCGGGGTGCCGGGGGCCCTTGGGGCTAGGAGCAGCAGAGGGAAGAGGTGGATACACGATTCCTGTAGTAATAAGTTGATTAAAATAGGAATTTGCAACTCGGCTTCCTGCTGCTTAATCTGCAGGTTCAGGAGGGAAGCAGCAGCCCGGGACTAGGCGGGGGTCCCCCGGCGGGCGCTCGGGTACCCAGCTCCGCCGGCAGGGCTAGGCGGGCTGCAGGGCTCTGACAGTTCGGCCAGAGCATGTCCTGCCAGCAGCCGGCCTCCAGGCTCCTCGTTCGTACGAACTGCAGCACCAAGCGGGATATAATAAGTTTTATTTCCCAGAGCTACTGCAGAAGTAGTTCAGGGAATCGACGTGAGCTTGTCCGGGTTTTCCTCTTTCTTAGGAAAAGCAATACAAATGTTCCCAGGAGGGCCTGCGGAATCAGAGCAGAGGTCCTAGACCCTGTCTGTGTCATACCATTTTCAAATAAAACGGTGGGTTCTTGCAACAACAGACCAGATAGTGCGGAGAGGAAAGATATATATACCAGAAATCCGACCCAGCAAGACAACTGCATCAGTTGTGAAGTTGGTTGGCTTAAATACTAGAATTTCAGTCACACACCTGAGCTTGATTCAGCTTCCCTTTTTACCTGTGTGTTGCTCTGTATGTATGGGTTGCCATGACATTTTTTCCACTTGGCCTTTACCTTAGTGCATAGGATGGGAAAAAATTGCTCTACGTGGCCTATATTGTACACCCTTTTAAATGAGAGATACAAAATTTGCTATTTTTCCGTAGCTGCTATAAAATTCACTATTGCCCATTCAGAACGCACTTACATTATCTGCATTGCAAGACAAAAAAAGCATTAATGTCTCCAGTCTGGAGATTAAAGAAAGCATGCTTGAGGCCACACAGGGAATCAGCAGTAAAAAGATTACCGCTCATGATTATTACTGAATTATAATTTATGTCTCCCATATGACCTGAATAGTTAGCCACAATTTCAAATTATGTAGTTTCCATTGAGAGAAGAATGTGATAGTGGTATCAAATATCTTACTAGAAAAGTAGCTTTTTGATACCATCCTGTTTATTGGTAGGAATATATATGAAGATCCTGATTCTCTGAATGAAGGAAAACAACCCACATCTCTTCTCAAACATCTCATTTCAAAGCATTTCACCCAGAAACATTCCCCAGCTTGGTCTCAAGACCAGACTGAAAGAAAACCAAGGTGTATCTTTTGTGACTCCTCACTGGTACCCCTCTTTCTTCTGTAGGTCATACATACATCCCATTTCTGTTGCAGATAGGCAAAGCATCCACTGCTCTCATGGGTTTCTTTTACAGTCCTCAGCATCGGCATATCAAATGAAGCATTCAGAAAATGAGGAGCAATTAAAAAAGGCTGATAAGTAATACTCCGATATGCTGGCTTAATACTGCATGTAATGAAGACATCATAGTGTCTAAAATGCTGGTTTGGGGAGGGGGCTGGGCGCTAGGCAAGATATCTAAAAAAATAAAAGTCAGATGACTACCCAGTACACCCACATGTACCATAATTAGCTGATCTATTTCAGTGGTCTGAACCAGCCCAGTTTAGAATACTTCATTTTGATTGATTGAATATGTTTAATAATCATGATCTAATATGATCCATGAGTTTGTGTCTAGTTTAAAGAACTTGGCAAAATGATCTGTAATTGTATAAAGACAAATCCTTTCTTTTGCAATTGCTTTCTTCTCTTTTTTTCCTCCCCCTGAAAGAGGCTTGCGGCACAGCAAACAGTTTTTCTTCTGCATCTTCACTTCCTACCAAACTCAGTGGGATGTGGACATGTGCTTAAGTGCTTTGCTAAATCATGGCATAACACTATCAAACCTGACACAAGGCCATAAACCACAGTGCCCTCTTTCAAAACTTGCTTTAAATAAAACAGACTGAGAATGTCTTCAGATACATTAAAATAAGGAAGCAAACTAAAAGAGAGGATACACAATACTCAATTCAAAATGGTTCGCTCTAAATTATGTGTTTTTACAGACAAAGCTAATACAGGCCCTTTATTTTTCAATTTGGACTTCTGATAGTCACTTTTTAAAAGTAGTATATGCTTTAGTATGAAGAAGGAACTTAATGTGAAAAGCAATCTGTGCTTCTATTTTTGGACAATTATTTACATGTAATGAAATTTTGTTCCTCTCTACTCTTGAGACTTAGATGATGATTTCTTTGCCAAGAAAAGACTTTGTCAACACACAGTCATTTTCAAAGGTGCTATTAGTTGCTCCAGCTCTGCTGCAGCTCTGTGAGTGATGGCAACTCTCAGATCTGTCACAATTCTGTCTTCATTTCAAAATGATATGCCCATCAAGTAGTGCAGGTGGGGTACAACTGGAGCAGGTAAGAACACCTCCAAAATAGGCTTCCAGTTGTCAGTCACCTCTGTTTCTGAGCTAAAACTACAGGTTTTTTCTTTTAACCTTGGCAGGGGGCGGGTACGCAGGGAAAGAAAAATAGAGCACAGGGTTTTCCTCAGCCATTCAAAGTTTTTATATTTTCAATTCCCAATTTTCAAAAGTCAGTTTCCCCCTTTTTGCTGTATTGCACTAAAATAAATGACTTCCAGAATCTACCTTCCACTCCCATTTCTGTTTTCCTGTTGTGTAACCTACACAAAAACGTAGTCACACAAATCACATTCTTAAAGTCATGATCAGACATAATAACATTTTTAAAACAGATATGTGTTGTTTCTTCTAACATGTTGTTTTAATTAGCCCAAGCCTCCCAAGACTTTTCCCTCTGTCTAATAGTACAAACTTTCTGCTCCAAAGTGGGGGCAGGGGGGCAGCACATTTTTGATCCCAAATATAATTTTTTTAATGATAGATTCTCAATGACATGATTTCTTGATAGAGAAATGTGACCACGCCACTAAAAACATCTGTTATTCCTAAGACTGTTGGAGGCATAAAAAATATTCAGATGTGTCGCTGAAATAGCCTTTTCTAGGGAGAAAAAAAAGCCATAGAGGTACATTTTCATGAAAATTACTTGGCTGTATGTGTAGAAAATGATGTAGCCAGTATATCAGATAAAATAAGTTCATTTCATTCTTTATAAGCAATACACGTGGCATTGCTCAATATGCTGTACAGTAAGTTCAGCAATGCTGAGTGACTGAGACTTGGCTGGGACACACATCTCCCCCTAAATTCACATCCAAGTGCAGTATTTTATTAAATTACAGTATACCATATGATGTTACCATCATCTCTCCAATTTGGCCCCAGACAAGGGCTGCTGCTTACTTAGAAAAGGAGGATTCGTGACATCTTTGCTGCCTATGTTATTAAAATTTACAGAAGGAGAGTCAATCGCTTAAGATCCCAAATTAGGGAAAGGTACTGGACCATTTTGCTGATGGCACCTGGTTTATATCCTTAGATCTCCTGGTATAACAATGGTATTGCAATATGGAAAGCATATGTAAATGAGTTACTATAATCTTTAATTACTTATGCAGCATTACAGCGTGACACATCCCAGCTTCATTTGTGTATTTCCTGTTTTCTGGGTTCTTAAATATCAACTTGCCTTACTGCTGTACACCTACAAGTGCGGTTTGCGGCACCAAGTACTCAAAGCCTACCATGGCCATGGACAAACTCTTTGCCCATTGCAATTTTTGCAGCTCTTTAAAAATTTTAATTACACTCCTTGATATTTGAATGCCCTGTATATTGTACATTCCAAGTCAAACTCAGCTCCCTATGTACTTTACTGTTATACAAAGCCTTGCAGCTGCGAGACAATAGTAATAGGCACAACAATTAGGCCATTCTTTAAAACTATTTGCTTAGCCTTTTCCGCTCCAGTATCAATGGATGACATGTGCTTGCTCATAGCACTCCGCTAACATTCTTAAGGCCTGCCCTTCAGAATTTAGCTATTTATATTTGGACTGAATCAAATGAAGTGTTAGCCTTATCAAATGGAGACTGTATTTTAAGGTGAGGATGAACAGAATAAGGTCTTCCCGCTTGTTGCTCCTGGGGGTCAGCCTGCAGCGGCTACCCCGAGCACACCGCACACAGCCTTCAGACCGCGGCCGTCGTTTGCCTTCTGCCCTGCGCCTTCCAGGCTCTGCACTGTTACGGAGCGCAGGTGCAGGAAAAAAAAAAGTGCCTGGATTAGCGCAGAACCAGCCGCAGGGGTATCATGCAAAGTGCCTTGTTTAATTTTATACGTAATGATGGTAGTCTCAACAGCAAAACTCATGTACACTGGAGGATTTTTATGTTGTAGGGGAATGCTCTCTGCATTGAAAAGCATAGAGGTTTACAGGCAGCCCGAGCTGGGAGGGCAACAGCATCCCACTGGCCTTGCAGCATTTAGTTCACCTAAAATTAACTTCTGCAATTTATACCCCAAGAAAACTGCTGCTGATAAATGGATCTATTTCTATATGTACCTTTGTTTACTTTTCTCTGGGCTTCTATTTGAATACTTATCCTTTTCTCTTTTTTAAAAAAAAAATTATATCTAGAATAGTTTTTTCTCTGAGAAGAAATGGTAATTCCTAAGATATTCATCTGCACTTGTAAAAGCATTTCCTTTGGCTGAGTTGAATCCAGATTTTTTGTCAACAAAATTCCACTTTGCTGAATCACAATTGGGATTTTTTGTCATTAGCACTGATTTTCATAATGTGTGGACGTAGTACAAAAAGAAATAGTAAAAAGAAACTGCAACAGGCCATCGACAATCCATAGCGAGCTGTGAAGCATGCGGTGCCATATCAAAGCCAAGTAAAACCTAGAGCATCTGATGCTTCAGAAGCTTTAAATTGGCCAAGAACTATTCAAACAAGAGGATGGAAAACTATAGAAAGCTATACCTATATTCAAAATATCCTCAGAGAGGCGAGGCAGACTTTTAATTAAACTGTACAGACTTACGGTATCAACAAAACCAGGTTGTAACTGTGACATACTCTCTCATTCCAATTAGAAATGATTTTATGTAAAGCTTCAAGGTCCCAGTGCTTAAGAAATTACATTCTACAGATACTAAATAATTCCTAATATGCAGATTTCTGCAGAAAAAAAAAAATATTCAAGGTGCTAAATTTTCCAGAACTTTGATTGAGAATAAGTCCTTGTTACGATGCTACATGTTACTCCCCTGCTTCCTCCACTCACAAAGCATGTGTCAAATACTGACATTTTTATACAATCCTAACTTATAACAATTTTGCATGTAGCATCAGCCACATACAGTGACATAGGAAAAGATAGAGGCCTGCTAAAATCTGAGCCTCTTTCCTCCTCCCTGTCCTACAATTTCCATTCTGGACCATGTGTGGAAGTAACGTAGATGTTATAGTAGATTATTACACATGGAAGTAACGTAGGCAGTATAGGAGCAGATTATGCTTGTCTCCTCCAGTTCCTTAGCTCTCATCTTGCCTAAAGTGGTTCAGAGTAGAGGAGAGTAAAATGCTGAATAAAATGCCAGTGGCTAGGCTATGCCACTGGCACAGAGGCAGTATCTGGTATGAAGTACTCGCATCTTTATTTCTTAATCACTATTTCTAAAGAATCGCTTTAGTCATGGGAACAGTGTAAATAAAGCTGAGTTTCAGTAGCAAGTAGAGTTAATTTCATATGGCTCATATGAAAACAGAGCTAATTATACTGTCGTAATTACCTGAAAATTATATGTACATTGTTTTTCTGCCAGTCAATACTGCTATTTTTGAACTTTGCATTGTTCTCATGGATTGCTGGAGTCATGCTGTCTCTGCATGGTCTCGTCTCATCATTAACTTCGCCTCTGGTTTGGGGAGAGTGTTTTAGAAGAAGTTTCAGCTGCAGCATGTGCTGCTCAGCTCAGATCTTTTCTGCTCACTTGCACTCTGCACCACAAGGTACCCTCACTTGTGCTGCATTGGAGAAAATGTTTCTATTTTGATAGTTGTCGGAGTATGGATTATGAGATTCTGACTCTACAACAGGACTCTCCAACAGCAGCCAGTTAGGATTTACTCTTGCACATTAAAAGATACTGACAATTCACTCTGGCCCACTCAGTATCATTAATAACCACCATAATTCTGGTTTCGAAGAGTTTTGTTTCCTCACCTGTCCTAGGTGTGGCATGCTATCGTTGTCTATTTTTTTAAGAGCAACCAATAAAAGCAGTTGGTGACGGCAGGCCAGCGCCACATGGGTGAGTGTCACGGCCCACTCCCAAGACGGGAATGCTGTCTAGCAGCAAGGACCGGAGAATGGGAGTCATGAATTTTTGGATCAGTCCCAAATAGACTCCTGGCACATTACCTGATTTTGACCAAGTCATGGGGTAAAATGCACTCAGAATGTCTTCTTTGTGAAACAGGGATGACAATAATAGGTATTTCCCTGGACTGTTGAGAGGAAATTAATTAACATTTGGAAAGCACTTTGAGATTCTTGGATGAAAGATGATGGAGCTGGAATGCTGGCAACATTAAAATAAGTTGGAATAATGTTAATATTTATTGCATACAGCGCTTTCATCTTCAAAGCTCTTTACTAACATCAATGAATTAACAAAGAAAATATTAATAAAGACTATATTTACCCATAAAATTATTCTTCCAAAGCATATATAAATAGATCAGCCTCCAGTTAAAAAATATTATTAAAAAAACTAAGTACCAATTCCAGTATCATGCACTAAATCCCTAGTGGTGCTGTCCATAGCAAACCTACTTTGAACTATGAATTATTAGTTTATAGTTTTAATGAGGATAATTGGACTTTAAGTCTAATCCAGCAGTGCTGAAGTTATTGAGTGTGCATCACCAACTACCAGGGGCAAAAAATCAAGATGACAGAGGAGGAAGGAAGAGCAGTAGTTAGAAAATACCTCAGCTTTGCCAGGGAGGCTGTACCAGGCTGCAGAGAGCAGAAGACAGCATTTCCCTCTGCATGAGAATATGGGGTTTAAATACAGTTTATTTTGTCTTTGAAATAAGCTATGGAGAACTGAGAAACACTGTACAACCAAGAGAGATATGCAGCGGTCCTAGATATTTTTTGATCAATGTACAGAATTCAGGGCATCCCAGACTAAAGTATCCACATGCTGCTTGCAAAGAATTGCACACTTTTTTTTTTTGCTAAAGTATGTTCCTACTGGCATGGGCATGACTATCGCATTATCTCTGGGAAGCACAGCCCAGCAATGTACTGAAAACCAGTAAATGAGACAGTCCTTCCAAGTGCTTGATCTGCATTGATTTCAAACCAGTGCTTAAAGAACAGCAAGGGACCTTTCCCTTTGCATTTCTTTTTCTAGTCACCTTCGCCATCTCAGTCTCTTCAGCTGTAAAGATAAATAAAACCAGAGAAGAAGCATTCTGTTGTTATTTCCCCCCACATGCACACACACACCCTTTATTTATGTTTCCGTGGGTCTCCTTCACTACAGCAAATGCAGAGTTATTGGCACTCTCTACGATGACGGACTCAGATACATTCCAGAACATAATGGGCTATAATAGATTTTTTAAAAAAAAAAATCTATGGTGCACTTCATAGGCTCTGGAGGTCATTTTAGGCAGCCCATCAATGTCCAATATAAATATTTCTGTTTGGTGTGTTCTCTGTGCACCGATCAGAAATATGTACTTGCCAGATGCGCATACCACAAAACCAAAGCCGTTCTCTATTTTCTCCAGACTTACTGTGAAAAAACCCACATTATCTGTAAAGTGTTTTGTAGCCCAGTCTTGTCAAGACTGTTGCTGTTTCTTCAGAGTTGGCTGAAGGCTTTACAAAGTTATTCACAGATTAAACTGTCCCAGTTAATCTGCTATACAACGACATTCAGGCAGAGCTTCAAATATGTTTGGTTTTGGATAGAAATCAAATGTTACCTTTGGGAAATATGCTTATTATTAGCATTAGACATAGCTTTTGGTTTGCTTCCAGTAATTTTGTTGAATTATAGGGGTTTTGTCTTTGGGTATTCTTTGTGTCCTGTATTTATGTAGCGTGGTTGGAGAGACACTATTTTTTAGCACTGACTGTTTCTAGTGCTCCCAGCGCTATCAGAGAGATTTGCAAACATTAATTATTCTGCGTAACACCTAACACATGGCAAGGATCCAGTTAAAAGCATATCACCTCTCTGATGTGGTCTCATGAGGGTGGCACATTTAGGCACAGGTAGCTTTTTGTAGGCTGGAAAAAACCCACATGAGCAGGGGAGAGTATTTCTATTAACAAATATGCCATAGCTGCAGAAAACATTTTAATGACAGGCGAGACTGACATCCAGACAAACAGCCAAGGTCTTTTTCTTACCATGTGATCTTTTCATAATCCTCCATTTCTCTCCTAGATCAACAGGTTCCTCTTTATTTGTCATTGTCAGCTCTCAGCACAAAGAGCCTTTTGTCTGTAGCTCTGACCCAAACACACAAGACTTTTTTTTTTTTTTTTTTTTTTTTTTCCGTTCTTGGCCATATGCTTTCAAATGGACTAATGGGTTTCCAAGCTATAAAGCAGAACCTTGACCCCAGAAGGGGAGATGGTTGTATGACAACATCTCTCTGTTTTGACATCATAATTTATCCCCACTGCAGCTCCACTGGCAGCACAAGCTAGCAAGTAGACAGCACAACCCAGCAAAAATACTTGAACCTGATCCACTCTAAAGCTCATGCTATGGATACCGACACTGGAATCGCAGCGGTGGCAGTTTCTGACGCCGAGGCTCAGAGCAGGGAAGACCTGAGCCAGTCAATAGCTGCCTCTGTGTCTTTTTCTACTTCATTATCACTGGTGTGATGAAGCTATCACGCCTCCTTTCTAAGGCAGCACATGTTGCAGCAGAAATTGCACTAGCCATGAAGCCCAGAGGAACCCTGCTAGAGCCCTGCCACAGTTACCTTGTGCTCTGTTATTTAAGGTCCCGTTACAGACGTGTTGCTGCACCCGTGGATGTCACTCTAAAAATGCATTGCTGAGGAAGAAGCCAACAGACCACAAGAAAAAGCTAACTATTTGCCCTGTTTTCTCAATTTGCTGGACTACATCACCACGTAGCACTCAGCCTGCCTAATTAAGAAGGGTGGAAAAAGCGACTGATGGCTTGTGTGAACCTTAGTAGTCATAGTCTGCAATTAACATGGTATGAAAAGAGTTCATACCCTTTAACTAGCACTTTTTCTGGACTATCACAGAAACCCTTTTGTTTTCCAGCAGAAATAGCACCAGAGCCAAATTCCTACCTGTGTCTTTCAGGGTGTGTCTTTGCCACATCACATTATATGGGTTTGCTCAAGGTAAAACTATCCTGGAGCTTCAAGGGTGGCTTCTTAAGAGACATGGCGGGGTGCTGAGAAGGGCAACCTGGTTCTAATTGTTGTTCTTTTTCTCGTTTCACTTCTTTCACAGAAGATTTATATTTTATAAATCTGTCTTCCAGAGACCAGGGAGGGGTGTGTGACCCATTTCATGTGGGAGCCACTTTCCCACATATTTAACAGAGCTTGTGGGATTTCAAAAGCAGAGCCTCACCATTTTCTGGTGCTCCAGATGTGGGAGGAGAAGGAAAAGAGCTTCTTATCTCCCCATTCAGCCCTTATCTGAGCCTGCCAGCTGGGTCACTCCGGCAGCAAGGGGGAGGACAGGCAACGTTTACCGGGAAGCAGGCACAAAGCTTACATGCACGGCAGAAAAGGGGGAAACCTGCACCCAGAAGCACCTCTTATGTTATAAACTGCTCTAGACCCAGGGCTGAGGGGTGTTAGAGAGCATCACTACACGGCCTAGAGCTGCCATCGCCTGCACAGAGCCAACACCAAGTCCTGCAAGTACAAGAGCCCACCAACACGTTTTTAAATGATGTGTCAGCACCCCCACACACAGAGACCAGCCGAAGTCAGTAGCACTATTTGCTGAACTACAGCCTCGGAGGGTCAAGCCCAAGACAAACAGCATTATACCATACGCTGTCTGGCAGGCTGGGAAACAACAAAGACCAGCCTGTGCTCAGCCGTCCTCAGCATCGCCACACACTCGTGGCCCCTGAGCTTTGCACCAGCAGAGCAATCTCTCCAAAGCCCCTGGGTTGCAGTTTTCCCTTACCAACACCGCTAACCACCCTTAATGTACAGCATCAGCTCCCCCAAAATTCTGGCTTCGTTGTTGTGGCGTGCATTACTTTGGGGCAGTGTGAGCCAAAGATAGAGCCACCATCTCCCGAGTTACAAAAACAAGTCTTCCATGATTTCTAATATGGTAAAAAAAAAAAACAACAAAAAAAACCCAAAAAACACAACCACAACAATAAATCAACCAGAAATGTGATGACAGAATTTCTTTCAGAACCTGTGTTACATAAAAACGAACACTAAAGCTTTTAATTTAGCTAAGATTTCTGTCCAAAGAGAAAGACATACAAGTTGTTCAGGACTAGTTGACAGATGGGAAAACTAAGCACTCCGTTATTGTTCCATTTGCTGGATGCAAAAATACTTAACACTTACAGAGGACTTGGAGGATGGGAAAAGCTACAAAAATATCAGCTCTCTGGAGAAAAATCAGACAGAAGCGTCCAGGTCTGATCCTGGAAGATGCTACATGCTTCAGCTAGCCCCCAAAATCAGTCTTTTCCTTAACATTCCTCGGCAATTTTCCCGTGGTAAAGCAAAGGAATAATGGGTGAATTTAGTAATAGACCTAAAAAGCAGAGTTGCACAAGATCCTTTCAGTTTGACATCTCCACCCAGCAAACTCTTTCAAAACAGTAAGTTCTCTCTTTCAGTTGAAATTTCCTTTTTTTTTTTTAAAAAAAAAAAAAAAAAGTTGGAAGCCTTTAACTGAAAGATCTTTCTTTTCTCAGCTAATATAAATAGGATATTAATACCACTTTTCCCTTTTTCATTGAAGATGTCCTGCAGTTTTCTTCCATCCGGGAACCAAAAATTCTTTAAAATACTACCAAGAAACAATTGGCATCTCTTAGCCAAATCGCTGAGAAATGGCTGAGCAGTCAGCCCTGTGCTCACATTTGGCCTCTCTTGAACAATGAATAATGAATTAATGGGACATTATGGAGCAGATTTGAGGCCAAATTCAGTTCTGGGAAATACGGTTATTACGGAGCTACCGTACCAGGGATGGTCCCCTATGCCAACCACGGCCAGGGCTTGAGCCAAGGTGGAAATCAACTGTATAAAAGGCTAATAGCCAGAAAGGGTTTAAAAAAAAAAAAAACCCAACACACAAAACCAACCACAAGCAACAAAACACACAAGGCCCAGCAATACCCAGTTTCTTCCCCCATGCACAGCAGTAGCACAGCATTGCTGCACGGTTTAAAGCTCTGGGGCTGGTTTTAGGCACTCCGAGCTGCAGATTGCCTGTATTCAGGACACCATGTCCCACAACAAAACAGAAGTAAATTGTTGGTGTTTAATTGGTGCCTGTTCCTCTTTATCAGTTAATGGAGTTACAGAGCATTCGCCCATGTGCAGATTGTGCTCCGATTACAGGCCCTGAGCAACAAGGGCTCTTATCAGGAGCACAGCTTCATGAAAGCATGGGAAAAGCCACATTCCCGATGCCTCAGACACCTCCTATGGAGCGCTGAAAACCCATCTCTGTGCTGATACCCTGGAAAACTCTGGGAATGGTGAAAGGCTGGAGGGTACAGCCAGGCATCCAGCTAGTTACTCCTTTGGAGGAGTCCTTGCGAATTTACAGTTCATCTCGGGCATCCCTTCAGGTTTTGCTGAAGTGATGGTCCTAGAAAGACAGTTGCATGCTCTGTTGTTAATCGGGATGCTGGTTTACCATCATTCCTTTGGGACACATCTCAGAACCATGTTTTGCTCGCCTGGCTTGCAGGAAAAGTCTTGCTGAAGGCAGGAAGAGTCACACAAACAGGGCTTGACCCTCCATCCCCTCCTGCACCCTTCGCCACACTGCCCTGGAGTTAACAGCCACTTGCAGGTCTTTTTAGGAGAAACCCTGTTTGCACTTTTAGTCTTTTACTGTTCTTCAAATATTTCTTTGCCTGTGGACATTTGGGGGGGTGAGGGGGTGGGTGTAAAAAAGAAATCCCCATGTAAATCAAGTCCATTGTTTTCACTAAACTGAACTACAGAAAGATTTCAGAACATGGTTATGATTTGCCACATCTGTTATTTTTATGCATTGTTTTCATGCCAAGAGTTTCATAAAAGGTGTTATATAACTGCATTGTATCACATAATTCAACATGTTTCCACAATTAGGAGCTCACATGAGCATTTAAGCAACGATCTTGCCCAGGGTTTTTCTGTTTCTGTACATCTTTTAGCCCGGCCAGCCTGAGATACAGAGATGAACTGTGACTATGGTTTCTTCCTTTCTCCTACAGACTCTGCTGTCATTTACTGATGGCCAAGTCAGTCTGTGATCCATGCTGTATGGTTCACTGCTGCCTTTGCATTTAAAAAATAAATATATATTGCTTGAATCCTGTGCACTGTGTAACAGAACAGGCAGAGATTTATCATCCTGTGGTTACATGTAACTGGATCATCTCTCTTCAAGACACTAATAGGTTCATTGTTTTCCAAATATTGCGAGATGAGCATTCAATCACTTGAAAAGAAAAATACATTTGCACTGAAAGCTACTGATAGACAGTTGGATCTAAGGCTGGAAAAACAATGGTAGAAAACTATTTAAATGATTAAACATAAAGCTGCTTTTGCTGTTCACTTGACGAGCAGCTCTCTCCTAACACTTAGCGCTGAACTCCAGGTGACTTAAACAAACAAACCCAGCCATCACTCCTCAAAACCCTCCCGGGGACAGCCCTGTATTTCTGAAGTGTCCTTCCTGTAAATGCAGGCATACGCTGTATAATTAGGGGGGACAGGGTTGGAAAGTGGGACCAAGCCTGCGTGGTCGTCACCAATCACACCCCAACAATGTCCTGATGCCTTCTGCTGCCGGCGAGCAGGGCAGGTGAATAACAAACAAGGAGGGATCCTAGGGGAACCACAGCATCTTCTGCAAAGACCACTTGTGGAACAATTCTGGAGGACCTCAAAGAGGTTTGCAGGCATGGGGTGCCATCCCGGCAGGCAGGGCTCAGCACAGAGCCCACCACGACCACTCTGGATGCCCACTCCTCAAGGTGGCTTCAGCTCCATCGCCCTTTTTCCCCAGCACCTTCCCCAGTTTAGGAGGAAAAAAAAATAAAAATAATAAAAAAAAAATGGTTGGCCATGAAATCAATCCAGAAATATCTGCAAGTCTGTGAAGAGAGATGCCATTTCTGGAAGAATCCTCCAAAGGAGACTCTTCCACCTGTGAGCTTGGACCAGCAGTTGGGGTCTGGCAGTGCTTTGCTGTGGAAGGGACAGGTTTATTAGGACACATTATTAGTTTTGCCATAGGTGAACCACTGAGAACTTTGGAAATTTCCAACCTGGCACTGCTTTAAATGAAAAAAATCCATCTATGTTCTCCTGGGTCAGATATTCTGCACGCAGTTTCTAATTTGGACCACAGCTCTGGAAAACTTGATTAGAGCTGTGAAAACGGAATTTTTATTAGGGAGAACTGAGCTCTTGCCAAGGTTTATTTTTCAAGGGAGTAGGACCTAATCCTAGAAGTAGTTCCAGGGCTGTGCTATTCTGGATGCCCTTGCAATGGTTTATGGCAATTATGCAGCCAAACCTGGACTGTCTGGTAATGTTTCCTTTGGACAAGTTGCTACAGA
>JAVJGJ010000060.1:4851475-4902127 GCA_035590215.1 Microhierax caerulescens
TGTTGAACTTCATGAGGTTCCCAGGGACCCACCTCTCAGGCCTGTCAAGGGCCCTCTGGATGGCATCCCTTCCCTCCAGAGTGTCAACTGCACCACTCAGCTTGGCGCCATCAGCAAACTTGCTGAGGGGGCACTCAGTTCCACTGTCTGTGTTGCCAACAAAGATGTTAAACAGCACTGGTCCCCATTCTGAGCCCTGAGGAACACCACTTGTCACTGGTCTCCATTTGGACATTGAACTATCGATGGCAACTCTTTCAGTGCAGCCATCCAGCAA
Organism: Microhierax caerulescens; assembly: GCA_035590215.1. Taxonomy (NCBI): domain Eukaryota; kingdom Metazoa; phylum Chordata; class Aves; order Falconiformes; family Falconidae; genus Microhierax; species Microhierax caerulescens. Next base: position 4,851,753 of record JAVJGJ010000060.1, read on the forward strand.
AACCCTTATCCACTGAGTGGTCCCTCTGTCAAATCCATGTCTCTCCAGTTTAGAAACAAGGATGTCATGTGGGATAGTGTCAAATGCTGTGCACAAGTCCAAGTAGATGATGTCAGTTGCTCTTCCCTTACCCACCAACACGGTAATGCCATTGTAGAAGGCCACCAAATTCATCAGGCATGTGTCAGGTGAAGCCATGTTGGCTGTTCACCAATTACCTCTTTATTTTCTATGTTCATTAGCATAATTTCCAGAAGGATCTGCTCCATGACCTTGCTGGGCATAGAAGGGAGACTGTCTGGCCTGTAGTTCCCTGAGTCTTCCTTGTTTCCCTTTTTAAAAATGGGGGTTATGTTTCCCCTTTTCCACTCGGTGGGAAGTTCACTGGACTACCACAGCTTCTCAAATAGGATGGATAGTGGCTTAGCCACTTCATCTGCCGGTTCCCTCAGGACCCACGGATGCATCTCATCAGGCCCCATGGACTTGTGCACCTTCAGGTTCCTTGGATGGTCTCAAACCTGATCTTCTCCTACAATGGGTTCTTCATTCTCCCAGTCCCTGCTTTTCTCATCTGCAACTTGGACAGTGTGGCTGGAGCACGTGTCAGTGAAGACCAAGGCAAAAAAGTCATTGAGCACCTCAGCCTTCTCCATATCCTGGATAACCAGTTCTCCTGCTTGCTTCTAGAGAGGGCCACATCTTCTCTAATCTTCCTTTTATTGCTTAAGTACCTACAGAAGCTTTCCTTGTTGCCCTTGACATCCCTGGCCAGATTTAACTCTATCAGGGCTTTAGCTTTCACAACCTGGTTCCTGGCTGCTTGGATAATCTCTTTGTATTCTTCCCAAATACCTGTCCTTGCTTCCATCCTCTGTAGGTTTTCTTTCTGTGTTTGAGTTTGCCCAGGAGTTCCTTCTTCATCCATGCAGGGCTCCTGTTATTTTTGCCTGAAGTCCCCCCTGAGGACCAGGGCTTGTGAATGTGAGGCTGGTCCTGTCTGTCTATAGAGGGCCTTGAAGGCTTGGTCTTCCTGGTCAGGCAGCCGGTAGAAGACCCCCATTATAACGTTACCTGTCCCTGCCCCCCTTTTCAGCTTGACCTGTAAGCTCTCCATCCGCTTCTCATCCATCCCCAGGCAGAGCTCCATGTGCTCCAGCTGGTCAATTGACATAAAGGGCAACACCTCCTCCTCTTCTCTCCTGGCTGTCCCTCCTAAAGAGCCTGTGTCTTTCCATTCCAACACTTCAGTCATTGCCGCCATCCCACTATATTTCCATGATGCCAGTAAGATCATAGCCCTGCAGGCATGTGCACATCTCTAACTCCTCTGGTTTATGTGTATTTGCATAGAGGCATTTAAGCTGGGCCCTGGATGAAGCTGATTTACTGGCTGGAGTGGCTGGAATTAATTTCTGCTGCTCTTCAAGTACTCTCCTGCTGACTTGAGATCCCCCTCCAGGTTCTGGGAATCTACTGCTGATACTAGCATCAAACTGGTAGGAATGGGATGGACTGAGGTTCATATAGATATATATATATATGATCATCTACACATTTAAATTATTTATTAGCTTACTAATTATGTAAGTCACTAACTAATAAGTAATTTTAGATTACTAAATACTTTTTATTGGTTTTACTTCTCCAATACAGTGTGGATAGAAGTCTGCAACATGAGTTACTCTACTGAAAGTCTTTCTCCAGAGGTCAGCTGGAAACAAATACTATTGTCAGATTCATACAGACAATCCCAAACTCATGAATCAACAAAGGCTAGAAAGGATTTCAGAATGTCAACAAATCCAGTACTACAGGTTTCATTTGAAAATATTATTTTTGTAGAGAACATCTAGGGCAAATACAGTGCTAACTAGGCACAAATGGGAAAACATAGGAAAACTACCAAAACTAGAGAAAAGTAATAAAACTTGTTATTATGGTTGATTTTTAGGGATCAAGCTGGTTGACTTTCAAGGATTACTTGCTCCAACCTTCATAGTGGTCATTCCCATATACAAGAAGTCAAGCAGATGTGGTAGAAGGTCTGCATGGATGAGCAAGGAGCTCCTGACAATACTCAGACATAACAAGGAAATGCACAAGAGGTGGACACCCAGGAGGAAAATGGAGACACTGTCAAAGTGTGCAGGAATGGGTTGAGGAAAGCCAAAGTCCACCTGGAGATGAATCTGGCAAGAGACGTGCAGGGCAACAAGAAGGGCTTCTTCAGGTGCATCAGCAGCAATAGGAAGACTAGGGAAAATGTGGGCCTGCTGCTGAATGCGAGAACAGAAGTGGTGACAAAGGACATGGAAAAGGCTGAGACACTTGGTGCCTTCTTCATCTCAGCCTTTACTAGTAAGACCTGCCTTCAGAAATCCCAGGCTCCTGAGCCTAGGAGGAAAATCTGAAGCAAGAAAGACTTAACTCTGGTGGAGGAGGCTGGTGTTAGGTAACATTAAACATAACTGGATATACACACAGCCTTTGCAAACCTGATCGAGGCACCCACAAGATCTGAGAGAGGTGGCACACATCACTGAAAGGAAAGCCCATGGTGACTGGCAGAGATTCCAGAGGAACTGAAGAAAGTAAACACTACTATTAAATTTGTGAAAGCCAAGGAGAATTTAGGGAACTCCAGGCTGGCCAGCCCCACCTCAATCCCTGGAAAGGTAATGGAGCAAATAATTTGGAAGGCCATTTCCAAACATATGAAGGACAAGAAGGTGATTGGGAGAAGTCAGCATGGATTTACAAAGGGAGAGTTGATTAATTTGAAAATGGTTGATTAATTTGATAGCTTCTGGGATGAGAAAACTGGCTTGGTGGATATGGGGAATTTACCTTGACTTTAGTAAGGTATTTGATGCTGTTCCCCATAACATACTCATAGAAAAATTAACAACGTGGAAGTGGACAGTTAGATGGGCTGAAATCTGGTTGAACTGATGGGTTCAGAGGGTTGTGATCTGCTGCACAAAGTCCAGCTGGAGGCCAGTCACTAGTAGAGGATCCCAAGGGTTCATACTAGGTCCAGTACAATTTAAACCAATTCATTAACGACCTGGAATGACTGGACAAAGGGCACCCTCAGAAAGTTTGCAAATGATGCAAAACTGAGAGGAACAGTTAATACACCAGAGGGGTGTGCTGCCAGAGGGACCTTGATAATCTGGAGAAATGTGCCAACAGGAATCTCATCAAGTTCAGCGAAGAGAAGTCCTGCCCCTCCATGGGAAGGATTAACTCTGTGCATCAGTACAGACTGGCTACCAAGCAGCTGGAAAGCAGCTTTGCATAAAAGGATTTGGGGATCCTGCTGGACAAAAATACAATGCTCCATTGCAGCAAAGGCCAACAGCCTCCCAGGCTGCTTTAGGAAAAGCACTGCCAGCAGGTCAAGGGAGGTGACCCTTCCCCTTTACTCAGCACTGGTGAAGCTACATCTGCATTTCTGTGTCCAGTTCTGGGCTCCACAGGACAAGAGAAAGATGAAGTTACCAGATGGAATCCAGTGAAGGGTCATTAAGGTGATTAAGGGACTGAAGCATCTGACATACAAGGAGATACTGAGAGCGCTAGCACAGTTCAGCATGGAGAAAAGAAGGGAAAAGGAGATTTTATCAATGTATACAAATACCTGAAGGGAGGGAATTCAGATCAGATTCACTATCTAGTGGTGCCAGTAAAAGGACAAGAGGCAATGGGCACAGATTACAATACAGAAAATTCAATTTAAACACAAGGAAAAACAAGTTATATATAGGACTGTACACTGAAGAGGTTGCCCAGAGAGGTTGTGGAGTCTCCACCCATGGATGTATTCAAAAGCCAGCTGGCCACAGTCCTGGTCAACCTGCTGTAGCTAACCCTGCTCTAAGCAGCAGGGGTGGACACCAGAGGTCTCTGCCAACCTCTATGATTCTGTGAAATACAAGAATATACAGCTGTGGCTAACAGTCAAACATTCATACCTTTGGTAGCTCAGAATAAATGTTTTTAAAGCTAAAAAGTCTTCAGGGGACTTTGACAACCTTTTCATGATAATAATCTTTCAATTTAGTTTTAGTAGAAAGCAAAATAATAACTGCACAAAATCAACTTTTAACAAAAACGGTTTAAATATTTTACATTTATAGTTCATGCTTTGTTTGCAGAGAGCCTAAAATATGTTTTAGCTGCAATAATTGTTATTAACTGTAAGGAAAAGAGATTAGAAGAGTATAGATGTTCCCTGCTCCTTCCTCCCCACTTCTGGCTGAAGGAAACATTTCATTTTAGGTATGATATATTTTTCAAGTTTCAGTTATTATACCCAGCTATGAGTGAGGATTTTATTTTTCCCTACATATGTCACCTTGTGTCCAGGTTGCAGTCGATATCTTACAGAAAAGAAACATCCAAATGAAGTACGCAATACTGCTAGTTCATATCATGAAATCCTATGTCCTTGTTGAATCAAGACAGTTTAGGCTTTGTATCTGAACCTGAGGACACATACTTTCTTCCAGCCTCTGGAAATATCACTGTCACAGAACGTGATCTAGAAATCCATAAAACCATCTAGCTTCTGGTTGAAGAAGTAAGGGGTAACTTGACCTTCAGTGGGCTTGTTCACATGCTCGGGAGAGGCGTAAGTTTATGTACACACTGAATCAAGTCTTCTGGTAGTGCAGACTGGATGGAACAGCTTTTTGAACCCATCAGCTACAGCCCTACAGATGGGAATATTAACTATGCAGTGTCTCCATCTCCTTTCACGCCTCATCTAGAGTCACACCACACAGCCTACCCAGTGCTTCTGTCCCTTCCCTGTTCTTCTTGTTGCAGTTACTTGCCTGCTATCATTCTGTAATACCATCAGCATTATTCAGTATAATGCAGTTGCAGAATATTGATGGTGCTCTGAGTCAACCCAGCAATTACTGTGGAAAGGCCCAGAAAGGCTACTGTACATTATAAAAGCATTAAAGTGTGAGCACTATGCGATAATGATGGAATTATCCTTATTCACTTCCTGCAGCTTTCTGAATGTCACACACAAATTGAATACTAGATAATCATATTCCTACCTGGTCATTTTCTGCCTTTAGTCTCTACATCATGTCAGAAACAACTGTATCCTTTTACTGCAGCAGTTGCGTGGGCTTGACTAACAAAAGATTGCATAAAGAATTAAACATGTTAATATAGCAGAATACTTTTCCTGTTTTGTTTTTTTCTTCACTTTTTGATGAACTACTTTTTTTTTTCAAGCTCTAGTTTGTGAATTGGAAAAGAATTCAGATTCCTACTCTGTGATTATTATCTTTTTTCTCTTTTTTTGATCACTTGTAATGAAGTAGTTGAAGTTAACAGAATATGAACTGCCCAGCAAGTAGCTGTATTCATGTCAGAGTGAATATAACTTAGGATCAGAATGAATGCCTGTCTGGGTCAGACCAGCGGTCCATCCAGCTCACTATTTTGTCTCTCCATGGACAACAGGAGATGCTGTTTCAGCAGGGAACACAAGCCCCACCATTTTCTAATGTCCCTTCTCCTTGTACTCCCCACAACCCCAGCTGGTGTGTCAAGGATGTTAGAAAGTACAAGTCTTCTCCCTTTAGTATCTGTTTGTGGACTTTCTGTGCATGAGTTGTCTAATACTTATTTGAACCTGCTGATACAATCTGCATTCACAAACTCATGGCTGTAAATTGCAGAAGTCCACTACCCACTGGAGAGATGTACTTTCTTTTACATGTTTTAAATCAAGCTTCTACTGGTTTAAAAACTTGTCTGTAATTCAAAGATTACACAGTTTGGTGAACCACAATTCTACATGATCTTTTTCACTGTTTTCATGGCTTTACAGACCTTAGTCTTATCCCATCTAATTTTCTCTTCTCCAAAGAATAAGAGATCAAGAATCTCTTCCTGGCCTTTTTAGCCTCTTCTTGTAAGTCCTGGCCTTCTTGGTCTCTTCTCATAAGGCAGCTGCTCTATTCTCTTGATCTTTCAGTTGCTTCTACCATATTTTTCTTGAGTTAAACACTAGAAATATACATATTTCCACACACTTCTCAAGATATGGCTGTAACAGTTTTTTCATAGCAGTGAGATTTTGTCTTCTGTTCTATTCTCAATACTCTTCTTGAGGAAGCCTAATACTTTGTCGGCCTTCTGGATGCTTGCTGCACACTGGGCTACAGTTTGGATGTAAGCCTGTGCTCAGATGACGCTTTAGACATTTCAGCTAAGACCCATGGAGCCTTTCTCCTTTCCCCAGGATAAAGACACGGTCCTTTATTACCCTTCAGTGTCATATCATCTACCTCCAGCATGGATGGACCAGTCAAACAATGTCCTGTATATCCACTACATGGTCCCATTGGCACTTGCAGTGCCATCATATGTCTGATCCTGGATATATATCATTCATAGGAGCTTTCTTAGATGGGCTTCACCACAGACTACTGCAAAGACAACCCAGATCTGTATATTTTTTTAGAAAAAAACAGGCTGGGTTTGCACATGATGGACAAGTGGATGCAAAGCTATATGTGCCATCCAGGGCATGGAGACAGCTCAGGGAGTGCACTGCATTTTAGCTCAAACCTCACTCCCTGGTTCAGCTTCGTAACCTACAGACAAATAGCCCTTCTTGCAGTGGAAGGTGCTGTCAACTTCAAGTGCAGGCACAGAGCTATTAAGAAGAAAAAACATGACTGAAAGCAGTTTCCTTGAAAGCTGTATATGTGTTGCGCTTCTCTCTTTGATCAAAGCTGAATACAGCCCAGAGGAGTAGGTCAGCTGACCTCAAGGATGTAGCACAAATAAAAGACCTATTGACTAGAGAACTGTAAATCCTGAATTCCTGAAATTAGAAAGTGTGTTCACCATCTTTTTATTTTGCACGTGTCACTGCAAGAACTTTTGAAACCAGAGCAATCCCCTTGCCGATCTCTACCTTTAGAAAGAACAGTTGGGTGAATATGTGCACGGGCTGTTATTACTGTGTACCACGAGAGCTGAGCATCAATTGCTTCATTTGGTGTGTTTATCAACTTCTAGTATTTACTTCCTTTGCTTGTATTTGAATAGGCTGTCTGAGTATTTTGGCAGTGATTTATCTTTTCAGGCAGCTGCTTCTTTTGTGTTGAGGTTTCTAGGGATGTTTTTCTCCCTGGCTACGGTATTGTAGGTTGGATGCAGACCTGCCAACCTTGCACTATCCCCTCTAAGAAAAATAATTAATGACTTGAGGGAGAAATTGAGGTAATTTCAACAGACCTCAAGCCATTATTATTTCTCCATTTTATGGCTGTTACAGTTTCCTTTAGTCTACTTGCTATTCCAGCTTCTGATGTTTGTTCTGCCTCTTTACTTTTATTTGTAAAGCTCTGTCAACTTTCAAGGATAACAGCAATATAGTTCTTTATAATTTCTCACTCCTTAATTATTAATTAATTAGTTCTCAGGGTTTTTTCTACACTGTTCTTTACAGATCAGGCAGATCTGTAAAGAGGATGAGTTGTTCTTTGAACAGCTTACTGGGATATATGTTTCCTGCTACGCATTGTTGAAAACTGTACATACAGCTATTTTTGCATCTCATGTATCTGCAATAGGTGTGATGGGATGGCTGAAGAGGTCAGGACATGCTGATTGCTACCAGAATTATCTGGTTTGTAGTTCACACTAATTTTATAATCTGGGTTGCGGTTGCCTTCCAGTCACTGCTGGTGGGAATCCTGCTAAAGCTCAGCAAACTGAGGACTAATGAGAAAAGACATGGTCTCAGCATTGCTGTTTATGTATGGGTTGGCAATTTCTGTCCTTCTGGTGTGGTAGAAACATTTTGATTATAATTAGTGCCAAGAAGTAAATAGAGAGAGGGATGTAGTTTAAAAAAATTGAACAAAGATTTGCTCCTTAGATTTAACAGACATTTATAACTAAAGCTTCTGTTGGTGGCCTTGCATCAATTAGAAAGTAAAGAGCAGATCTAAATGACAGTTAGATGTAGGAAGTGGTCATTTTTGTAGTAAAGAAGAAAGCAAAACAAGCTAAATATGTGTTACCCAGGAAGTTCTACTAAGAGAATCCCTTCATATTTAAAAAATCAAAATCACTGTACCGTTGGCTGTTGGCTCAGTATTGTATATCAGCATTGGCAGGGTGAGGGACCTGATGGTTTTCCAAGACCACTTCCTACCTCATCTTCCATGACTTGCAAGCCAAAGCCTCTCACTTAAATGTTTAGAGAACACTACTAAACTGCAGTTCTGTAACACCTTCCTGCCTCAAAGCAAACAGTCTCAGTTTTCAAACAGAACCTAGCCCTTCCCTCCCAAAAGTGTAAAGATTCAAACAACATCTAAGTGTATGGATGGGATCTGCCCTTTCTCTGAAAGAATAAATTATTACTAGAGTTTTTTCACAAGGAATTGTAAAAAAGCTTGAGATTTTCTAATTCAGTCTGAATTCTGAAAGTGTGGGATGTTTGTTCTATCATCCAGAGATGACAGCAATGTTCAGGTGATGGTGCAGTGAGTTCTTGCAGCACAAATCTAATCATGAGCCTGAAACAACTGGTTCATTTGCAAACACTGCAAACAAAACTGCAGCATTCAATCTGCATACGAAGTCCCCTGGCATTTATAGGATTTCTAAACCCATTGTTTTGAGGAAGTGAAACAAAAAGAATGTACAGACTGGATGAAGTCCACGGGAATATGGTTATCTATACAGTCTTTAATCTATATGCAGAGATGTGCAACACTTTCATATGCCCCTGACCCAGTTCTGCAATTCCAGATAACCAGGGTTCAGGACAGTAGTAATTAAACTAGATCTGTCCCCAGTACTAATAAATCACACTCTCTTAAACTCATATTTGCTCTTGCATCATATAATATCAGGCCTTTAAAAAAAAAAAAAAAAAAGCCCAGAAGTGATTTGCTCACCAGAGAGCAGCTGTGTAATGGGGCCATAAGGGCAAACATTTGTCTACAGTTGGGTCAAACCTGGTGTGTCCAGCCATTGAAAGGAACACATGAATTGATGGTTGTCTCACAATAATATAGATTTCTTCCATATTCTGTAAGTGTAGCATGATTTAGGGCTCAGGAGTATGCTTGCAGCCTGGGCTTTTCATAGAGTATAGATGCATCAAATACCATATTTTCTTTATTAGGCAGTACTAGGTGATGAATGGAAGGACCTATTTTGTGCTATCAAGTCTTTAATGGCTTCTAAGTCTATTATCATCAACTGTAGCTGTCAAATCAGTCGTTCAAACTTTCACGGTGTCACAAGCATAATAAATATTAACCAGTTTTTCAGAGCAATTTTAATATGTTGTGCTCTTCAGCAAAATAACCTTTCTTGATATAGTCAGTAATGCATGGGCATTATGGGTAGAAATGTTGTGGTACTTGATAAGGATTAATGTGTTTGTTTATTATGTTGGAAATTATCTCCTCCTGAACCCCTTTAATATTCTCAACCTGAAAAATCACTTTTCAAGGTTCATCTGTAATCATGTGAAAGTTAGATCTCTGAATCTGAGCATGTCACCCTAGATTCCCCTTATATAAAAAACAGGTGTTCAAGAGTGTAATCCTTGGGACATACCTTTTACAACGGCTTTGCACCACCTGTCACTGCACTAGGGAGAAGATCCTGAGCCAGGTGTTGCTGACTATCTGATGTCCACATTGCTGTCATCCTTCCATGAAAACTGCCCACAACCAGGTGTGGCCAGACCTTCTCTAGGCCTTTCGTGGTGCCCCATAAAACAATGTTCTGAGGGGTGGGATTCGGTTTACAGTGGCCAAAATAACTGGCTTGTTTCATCATGTGAAACTTGCTGAGTGTGCTGTCTGCCAAGCAATGTGGTGTAGGACAGCCAGGCCACATAAGCGTGCAAGGCCTGCTACAGTGTTATTATGAGACCACCTCAGGGCAGGGGAACATGCTGCCTGTCTAGGCAGGATCATCCTGCCAAAAGCACCCAGTGGTACGCCTCTCAGGAAGCTGGCTAGGCCTCCAAGGAAAGGCATGCAGCCTGGACAGTCTGAATTTCAGGATCTTCTCTTCAGAAGGGGACCTTATCCATGCCTGCAAAAATCTTAAGGGCGAGTGTCAGGAGGATGGTGCCCAGCTATGGGACAAGGAGCAATGGGCACAAACTGCAATGCAGGAAGTTCTTTCTGAATATGAGGGAAAATTTCTTTACTTTGACAGTGTCAGAGCGCTGGAACAGGCTGCCCAGAGAGGCTGTGGACTCTCGTCTGGAGACATTCAAACCAACCTGGACGTGACTCTGTGCAAGCTGCTCTAGGAGAACCTGTTTTAGCAGGGGGTTGGACTAGATGAGGGGTCCTCTAACTATGGCTCGCAGGCCGGATACAGCCCCCCAGGGTCCTCAATCTGGCCCCCCGGGTATTTACAGACACACACACACACACACACACAGGGGCTGGGGGGGGAAACCAAGCAGCCACAGATGACTGCCTTCATCCGCATGCCAGCCCCCTGGTTAAAAAGTTTGAGGACCCCTGAACTAGATGATCTCCAGAGGTCCCTTCCAGCCCTGACCATTCTGCTATCTGGAAGTGAAACAGGAGCTGACAGTGTAGATACCAGTCCTGGAATGAGCTGTGTCAACCCCCCTGGGGTATCTATTTCTCCACTGGACTATACAGACAGTCTAGGAAAAGTACACAGACTTTAACTTGTGTTTTCCTAATCTAAAGCTGATTAATTTCTCCATAGACACCAGAGACATTGTTTGGTCTGAGTCCCCTTCAGCTCACTGTGTAAAGCTAAATTGGAAGGGGCCAGGCATAGAGGCCTGTGGTGTGGCCTGACTCATGTCTATGCTGCTGAGGAGAAGCCATTTTACAGCAGATCTCTCACAGAGGGAGCTAGCTGAAGCAGTTCAAATCAGAGACAGGAATTAAGCAGGGTGGATAGTCCATGTTTGAGCTCACTTTTTCATATGAACATCTTCTGTGCAGTAGTGTAGGCCTTCCTGTAACAGCTTAATCCAGGCAGCATGCTGCAGCATGCAAGTTTGTGATCCTTGCAAGACACGGTGATAGCAATTGCTTTCTTTGGAAATCCTTGGGAAGGAGGAGGTGATGCTTTCCTCCCAGACAAGCCAGCTGGTTAGGGCACTCTCACACTCAGTGGAGAATACTTCTACATCTGAAATGGATGCAAATTCATGTCTACCAGGAGTAAACCCTGACCACTGGTGTGTACACTGGTCACAGGGGAAATGTGTACAGAGGACTTTTCAACCTACTCTTGCAGGCTAGATCTTTCCTGAGGCAAAATAATAAGCAAATTAACTCTCTCTCACGCACTGTCAAGTTATTTTATAAAAACGTTCTCTCCAGCTGTCATTTTCTGCTGTTAATAGATGTGCAGTGTTGGCATTGTAATCTTGGCAACATTTTACCAGCTGTCTGGAAACTGCAGCACTAATCTTGTCTCACAAAACATAGCTATGCATTCGGTTTGGTAACAAAGTCATAGCCCAGTTTTCTGTTACCAAGGCATAGCCAAAACAAAAATACTTTGTTCAGCAAGGTGTTAGCACACTTATGTACATGACAATGCTTACCATGTCTCTGTGTCCAAAACCTAAGTTGCATTGTTTCTGACTCCCCTTGATACATTGGTCAGTGCAACATTTCAGACTGTTCCTACCTTCCAATCTGAATGTGTTTCACCTTGATTCACCCTTTGTTCAGTGAATACATTCTTTTTGCAGGACCATGCATATTGTTCCACCCTTCCAACTGAGTTAGCACAATCTCAAATAGACAACTTGTCTATCAGTCACAGCTGTCTCTGAGGACTGCTTTGAGTGGTTTTTCAGTGAAGCTGTTAGATGAGTATGCATACCGATCAGTCCTCCACCAAGGCCTGCCCATTATCTCCTCTGCCTGAACAGTTACCTGTATTTCCTTTTAGAAGAAATAAAAAGCAGGGATATGAGATCCACCCTTTTCTCACTGCCCTCATCCCCATGATCTTAAGCAATTTAGTGGGATTGATTTTGGGAGTCCCAGTCTGAGTCACTAATTCCTTTCTGTCATTATGAGGAGTCCATTCACCTAAAGCAGGTTTTTAGACTTTACAGTAGAAACTGGACACTTAAAAATTAGGTCTTACAGTGCCCCATACTGCAACACTAAAAACCTTTCTTTTTCCTTAGGGCTTGAGATATATTTGTTCCTAGCAATTTCCTTCATATTCTGACCAATTTTGAATCCACTGGTGTCAAACAATAAAAGATTTCTGTATAAACCATGAGTGATATAACCAGTTATGAAATATAATTGCTGACTGTTACCTTCTTACACATAACTTGGGGTCCTGGCTGTCCAGCACCCAAATAATTTCTTTAGTTCGCTCCAGCCCATCTGACACCTGGAGAAGTGAGTACACCACTGTGCATCAGTCTCATTTTGCTATGGAGATGGAAAGGGAGCTAGGATGCATGTGGAGATTAAGGAACTGCAAAGTACTGCTGGTGGTAGTGTGGCTGAACTGGCATGCAATGTTTCCTCAAATGTTTCAAGTGAACATGCAAATACTGTAAATACAGCATCTGAATGCTTTATTGTGCTGAAAATATTAATCCATGCTGTGTCTTGAGGAGTGGAGAACTGTTGTTAAATATAATTGGAACAAGAGCTTTCCTGAACATTTAGTGATATGCAAGTTTACAAGTATAGAAATATAGCATGTTCTAACTTAAGAAAATCTAAAAAGCAAGTTACATGAAAATAGAAATTCTATACAAGAATAATTTGGGAAATAGTAAACCCACTCCACAGTACCTACTCCTTTTTAAGCACACTTTTCAATCAATGAAACAGACAACTAATTCAGGACAAGAAACTGCGCTGATGGATATGTTCAAACAGCATACATCAAATTCTTCTTACAGATATCTGACTGTATCAAATCCCTTTTAAAAATGTCATGTTACAGTCATTGTATAGATTTGGATTCCATAAGAAAAATTCAGATTTATCCCAGCGTTACCTTCTTCTGCTGAGGCAAGTGAATTTCATGGAGCTACATACAGGCAGTTCAAGTGAAGGGAACAATTCATGTATGGTTGCCCTGGCCTACTTCTCTTGTCCCTTTTTGTCAACTTCAGGAATGCAAACAATTTAAATAAAGATGGTTTGGCACAAATGATGAAAAATATCCTTTTCTTCACATACAGATTATTATCAGCTGATAGTTAATAGAGTGGTATTAAGTCCACCATTTAACACTTCCCTCTGCCAGGTTACGAGTCAAGTGACAGCACAGGACCTGGCCAGCCTTTAAATACAGCATCAATGCATGTTGCCTTCAGCTGCTCAGATCCTAATCTCAGTTACACTGATGCATATTTGGAATTTCTCCATTGATGGCATTGTGCTCAAGATGAACAGCAATGATTCTGTGAGGGCTGAATCTGATCTCTCACAGAATTTTTTTTAAAAGTAATAGCTCACCTGCTTAACCATGTAAGTAATTCTCTGAAGAATTTCTCTTTGTAATCAAGGAGACACTGCATTACAGTCCAACAAAGAGGCAAGTAAGGATTCCAAAGGTCAATTATTGGCCAATACACATTTCCAGATATAGTACATTCCAGGATAGCTTTACTGTCTCTCAGATGAAGAGAATAAACCTAGTAACCTCTAGATGGCTGACAACTTAAAGCAAGCCTCAATGGTCTGTCACAAAACTACTTATGTGAAACACCGGACTACTTTCTGCACAGAAGGTCATGACATAATTGATTTCTTACTTTTCCCTTCAAAGAAAATGAATGCTCAGTATCTTTGGGATTTCTAAATAGTTTAACAAATCTGTGAATTTGTAGTTGCAGATATTGGTAATGTATGAATCTTAGCATTTTACCTCTACTTACTTCAAAAGGAGCTCTATACTTAAGGAAGGGAAGGGAATGAAAGGGTTTATTGACTCTAGGCTGGATAGACCAGCTCCCCTAACTGCTGCACAGGATGCATCTGTAGAAGATAAAACACAACTAAACAAAGAAAGAAAGAAACAAACAACCAAACCAAACCAAAACAAACCAAAACAAACAAACAAACAAAAAAAAAAAAACAAAAAAGAAAAAAGGAAAGAAAGAAAAAAGAAAAAGAAAATTAAAAAATTCTTCATGGTTTTGTGCATCCTGGGCAAAAAGAATCCTGTAGGACCATCTCTAAGTTATAAGTTAAAACAGCTTATAAGTTTATCTCTAATTTGCTGGGACAATGGGAGCTTTTAAGACTCTACCAGTACTATGCTGCAAAAAGAACAATCACAATCATCTCCTGTGCTGGTCAGAGCTAAGCTGTGCTCTAACACACATAAAGGTCAAATCGTTTACACTACTTTTCCTGAAATTGCACTGCCAATGAAGGTGTATCTGGTGTCATTTTTCCTGAGACAAATTAACTTATGTTTCTTCCAAACTGGATGTTATTTTACTATTTCAGCCTTATTTTTGAATCTTAAGTCTCTGTGTCTTACATCACTATCCTTACTGGTATTAAGACACAACTGAAATAACTCCTTTGAACAAGAGATTGGTTGTAAAAAGAAATGCTGGATATCTTAATGGTTTCCTGTGATGTACAGGAATCATATAATATGCCAGAAAATGTTAAAAACTCAAGGAAGATCTTCAGAAGATGGTATTTCCTCCTCTCCTATATAATATGCTTCTTTTTTAATCTGTGGAGATTGTGATTCAGGAATATTTTTTAAGGTGGCTTCCTGTCACAAAAAAGTGTTTTATTCTACTGTTTTACCAAAGCTTTCAGATGGGGAACCAGAAATAACATCCCAAATGGGAATATGTTAGCTGCTGTGATTAAGGGCTGACTGACTGAGGCAATGGGATTTCTGTTCAGTGTGTGTTTGTGTATGGAAGGTCTAAGCACCAGCAAGTGGAGAAGGACATTTCCCTGGGGAACTTCAATTCTCTGTGTGCATATGTAAGTCCAGGTAACTCCCACGTGAATGTCAAGTCAGATGGGCAGCAGGAAGGATAAGAGTTATGTAACTGGGGGGCCAGTTACCATACAGACACAGGCCTCGGGCTTGGATGCTGGAGAGCCCAGGGGTCTGAAGGCTGGCCACTGGGGAGATATTTCGTCTGGACCAGCCTGTGTGTGCGAGGAATAGGAGGTCTGAGTATCAGCAGAGGGAACTGAGGTAGTGAACCTTGGTGTTTGGCACGGCCAGCAGTGAGCCCCTGGGGAGAAACCCAGAGATCTGGGGTCCACTAGCAGACTTTCCTCCTGATCAGCATCAGAGGAGGAATGGGATGGGGCTGTCTGTGTGGGTGCTGTGTGTTTCCTCTCTGTGTTGATCAGTGTGGCCAGTCATGCATAAATGTATTCGTGTATGTGTGTGTGTGTGTCTGTGCCTGACAGGATACATGTACAGCTTCATGGCTGGGTGGAACTGAGGCCGTGAGTCACATCTAACAGTGTACTGGATTTGGCAATTCCTAACAAAAAGCTGGCACTCTTTTCTAATGAATGTGGCCTTGATCATCTCCACTAACATAGTAATCAAATTTTCTATACAGACTGGATTCTGGTGACTCCACTATGTTCTGCTTCCATTCCTACAGACTTACTAAAACCATAGACTTTGACCACATTAAAACTGGACAGATCCCTGGGCTACTAAAGTATGATTATCCAAGTATTGATGTGGGTGTGGTTCTCCTCCTGCAAATCGCCGTTTAAAACCAACACAACCGTTACTCTAAATAGCCTTTGGATTTAGAGAGGAACAAAGGTGGTTTAAATTTTATACAATATTATAGCTGCATTTTCATTTAAATCCACATTTTAAAACACACTGTTCAGACTCAAAACCAGGCAGGGTGGCAGATGCCAGTGCTCTTTCCATCACAGCAAGACATGATATAATATCCTTTCTGGTCTTACCTGCCCTTTCATTTGTCATTCAATGCTCCTGTTTCCATAGAAGTCAAGGGAAGTTTTGCTGTCTAATTCATCTGCGATATTTGGAAGCTGTCCAACAATGAACTGTCTAGAATTTTTTTTTCTTACTAGAAAAACTCATCATTTGTTCTTTGTTCCTTGTCTGAGAACTGTTTCTGTTGCACTACTCTCAGAATGGATGGGAAAGGGTTTCAGGATTTGTGAGGGAGAAAATCATGCCTTTCTTTGAATAACTCCTTCTATGAGGTGTTTTATCTGTACCGGGGGGGAGGATTATGTCTAATCTGAACTGTTTCAGTGTCATCCTACAATTAATAGTTGAAAAGCTATTTCAAAGCTTCAAAAGCTTCAGTTGTTTCAGTTTATTCAGTACAGTCCCCACTTTCTCCCCATCTCCCAATGGGTCTGTCCTCAAGATGAGTGTAACAGGTAGGAGTGCTCCTCGAGTTGTATGTTGGGATCCACTGTAATTAGTGAGTAGGAGATGACCCTGTAACTTACAAAACACAGCCATGTCAATGGTTTGTTCAGAAAGGAAAGATAAAAAGAGAGGCAGATAGCGGCTGGAGTTTTGTCTTGTGCAACTCAGAAAGTGTGGAGAGAAAACTTTCTCTGTACTGGGAAGTGAAAGAGGGTCTGAAAATGAGCTTGAGTACTGAAGCCCATCAACATCCACATTGCTTAATTATTACCATGGTCCTTGCTCTCTTTTGGACTATTCAGATGAACTGTCACCAATTCCAATGTCACCAGAACAATGAGGCTTATCTTCCTTTCAGCTGTGCTGGTATAAATTAAAACTCGTTCCATCATTGTTAAAGCACAGCAAATCCAATTACATGTTTTTTATTTCTTCAGCTATCCAGATTCAGGTCTTGTTTCACCTGGATCAGAGTTAGCTGAAATGAGACAACTAACTGAGAATTCTTGGGTTTTGGTAATAAGGTCTTGATTTCTCTTGAAATGATCTCATCTGATTTAAGAAAGTTCTGCCTTGAATCTTTTGTTGTTGTTGTTGGCATATGATGAGGCAGATGTATGCATGCACTGACTTGCTCCACATTCTATGCAGTATAGATTGTTGTGTAGCAGGAGGATTTCCTGCTTTCTGATCATAACTGTATGACAATTAGTCCTTAGAATTCATTGTTCTCCTTAAAAGATTCCCTGATGTTTATAAATTATATTCTTTGTAATCATCTGTATTCATCTACATCTGGGAAGATTAAACACAGTATGTTCTTTTAAAATTCTGGTGGGAATTTTATTTGCCAAAATGTCTGACAGGAATACTGTCTACAATTCTGATGAAATAATACCATTGTCTAACAAAGACATGGCTTTGAAATATTTCTTGTACAGTCTGTGGTGTTTTGATGGATTTGTACATCTGAAATGTCCTAATTATATATTTACTACAAGTTTTCAGATTGCATTTATGTTGATTAATATAAATCAGCAGTACAGAATAATAGACCCTGGCCTCTATAAATATAACAGCATTAATAATACTTCTTTCCTGTTATCTTTATTCAGCTAGTTTATATTGATTAAAATTACTTATAGTAATGTGGAGTTCTTCATGTTCATTTAAGTGCTGAAACCCTGCCTGATACATAAGAAAACTTAAGCTGCTGCAGCTTGCTTTACTGTACTGTGTCCGTAAGAACACATGGGATGGATATGTGAATGTAGACTGCCTTTGAGCAAGCAAGTGATTTAAGGTAATAAAAGTGAACTGAAGTCTTAGAGAAGGATGATCTATATTAATGCAAAAAGGAAAATGTTTGTGCTCTTTCCTAATAAATATGGTTCCTTATATTTAATATAACCACCAGGCCTGACTTGCGCGTGACTGCCTAAGCTACATAGATAGCCAGTGGGGACAATGGGAACTTTTATGGCATCATTCATCTGACGTTTTTCAGACATTCACATTGAGTTTGAAATGGCTTTTGCCCTATGTGTCAAAAGGCTTGTCAACCTGAACACAAAGGAATACACAAGGACAGTATCAGGCAGAGGAGCCCAAATAACCTAATCAGAGAAAATGAAGAACTGGCTCAAATGAAAATCCTGGCTCATGCCAGGGATGCCACAGAGGAGCCTGGTGGTCCAGAGATGACACCAATCAGTGAGTCAACAGGAGATGGTCTCGTGATCACCTTTAAGCTGAGGACAGTTGCTGCCTGCAGGGGTCTGGGATACATTACGAGATGCAAAAGAAAAACATCTTAAAACATCTTGGAATTGTACGTGATTTGGTATGGGATGTTTAGGGGAAGGGCAAAGGGTGGGGAAAGGGAGAAATCAAAGTAATCTGGGGAGCTAGCAGAGTGGGAACATAGAAGGAATAAGGGAAGAAAAGGTGTAGGTCATGTGTAAACAGGTTGCTGATCAGTACACTTGCCCAGTCACATGTATCACTCTTATCTGATCACCTTTGTGTGTCCTGTTTTAACTCTATTTCTAACTACTTTTCTGGCCAAGGGGGCTCTGTGTGCATGTGTGTGTATGGAGATCTGAGTACCAGCAACTGGAGGGAGGACAACAGGTCACATGTAGGGGTCTGCATGCCTGTAGTGTCAGCAACAAGGGAGAATGGTGTGCATACATGTGGGGGGGTGTGTGTGAGCATCTGTATGTGATGTGTGTGTATGGCACTAGTGAACATCAAGGTAAACTTGCTTGAGAGTAAGAGAAGAGAAGACTTGAAAGCCAGATACTGAGGCAATCGTAAGTATGCAGGAGAGTCAAAGGAGACTGGAGGAACCAGAGGGGGTCCCGGCTTCTGGAGACACTAGGGCCTGGACATTGGCTGAAGGAAAGAAGATCAGGCCATCCTTGCTGTCTGTGTGGTGTAGGTTCTGTAATTTCTACTTCTGCTGACTGATGTGGTTTCCCATGAATGCAAGCATACGCACTGTGTGTATGTGTGCTCACATGCCTATTGGGAACACATGCTCAGCCCTGCTACTGGCTGGACCTGGGGATATGGAGCTGCAGCAGCCTTGCCTTGTCAGGCTGCTGGGTTTGGCCGCTCCTAACATCCTGGAAGTGCTGGTTCTGTAATTTCTACTTCTGCTGACTGATGTGGTTTCCCATGAATGCAAGCATACGCACTGTGTGTATGTGTGCTCACATGCCTATTGGGAACACATGCTCAGCCCTGCTACTGGCTGGACCTGGGGATATGGAGCTGCAGCAGCCTTGCCTTGTCAGGCTGCTGGGTTTGGCCGCTCCTAACATCCTGGAAGTGCTGGTTCTGTCTACTGTCCACAGAAAGTCCAACAAACTAGTTCACGTTAGACTGTATGTGTAATACGTGTCTACATGTGGTCCAAGGAGTCCCTTTCTGGGAATCTGAGTGAACAGCAAGTGCACAGTGTTGCTTCTATCGGAGATGGTGCCCTTTGCTATCTCTCACATAACCTAAAGGAGCAAGTACCTGAACAGTCTAAAAGCATGCCTCAGCATGCAAGCACACCTCTTCCGAAATCAGCAGCCCACCTGCATTGGCAGAGAGCGGCTGGGGAGAAATCGCTGTGTCAGTAACCCACAGGCTGCCATAGAGGTTGTGTAATGTGCTGTTCTCAACTCCGTTGAATAATACTTTTGAATTTAAGGAAAAGTGAAGGCTTACAAAGGCTTTCAGGCTGAAGTGCCAGATCTACGTGCACAAACAATTCTCACCCAGTGAGATATATGTGTACTTTTGTATGCAAAATGCTGTGAGAAATTAACAAGGGTAGATAGAGTATGTGCAGTCCCTGGGATCCCTTCCAGCATGTGTGCTTTATTATTTTCATAAACCAAAACACATTACCTTTCTGATCAATGCCTCACTGATTTTGCTCTAGGCTGTTAACTCCCAAGTTCCCTGAATATCAGAAAATTCTGTTCATTATATCACACAAATGGAACCCATTTATTTCTAAAAGCTCAAGGCTGGATGCTGGGCTACATTGCAGTGAATCTGTAATACTCCTCTGAAGTTAGAGGACTGCGTCTGGTTTAAATTAGTCTAAGAGGAATTAGAAACTGTTTCATAAGTTCCTGTTTACAGTATGTGTTATCTTCACATCAGTTTTCTATTCATTCCTTTTTCCAGGCGTATGATGAACCAATAATTGGAGTACAGAATGATCATGTAAAGATTACTCAGTGTTAGCTGATCACCCAGAGACATTCTTATTACAGTCTGAAAGAAAAAAATTTTGACTGTGTAACTCTTAAACAATACCCTTACTTGCAGGGGAAGGAGAAGTATTTTGAAATGGGAATTCTTTGGTAGTTCTTGGATAAATGCTCTATATTGCAAGTAAAAAATTTATAACACAGATTTTCCTTCCTGAACACTAAGTATCTGTCATAGTATGGAACACCTTGTGGCAAAATTAACTTGTATCCTGACCTTTTGCTTTTACTTTTTTCTCTTTAGCTTGACCTACTCACAGCCTCAGGATCACTGTATGAATATACACAGTTCTTAAAAAAATCCCTTGACATTACAGGCCCGTTCTTTAAATAATATTTTTTGCATTAATAACCCATGAATATATAGGCTGTCTAGACCTTTGCATTTCAAACAAAAAAAATCAATTAAAAACATACACAGTAAAAAAAAAAAAAAAAAAAAGGTCTATGGCATTTAAAATGTTGTCTGGTTACAGAATAGTTAAGGGAAAAGAAATGAGATCTGGCTGATGAGAATTTTGGCAACACTGAGCGGAAAAAGGCACATGACTAGAAAGGGCACATTATTATAGCACTCTATTATATGAATTTGAAACAATGGATATGCAGCAAGTATGTATATTTAAAAACTGGCTCTGCCTTGGATCTTTGTATTGTTCTGTTTGATCATCTTCTGCTTTAGCCAAGGCACAGCCATCTCTTTGCCTTCTTCAGAAAAATACCTTGTCTATATTAGGCATGGGAAATTCTTCATTGGATCAGGAAATGTTACATACATGAAAGATAGCCTGCGCTCAAATGCTTTATATGTTCCTGGAAATTATCAGCTAGCATACCATATTTGCTTACATCAAAACTGTATCCTTTCCTCTAGCTTAATTCCTTCCCTTTGCCCTGTTTTTGTTTTACTTTCAGACACAAAGGTCATGCCAAAAGGATATGCTTAAATTGTCAGTAATTAAATAATCAGTAATTTGCTTAAATTGTCAGTAACAAAAAAATTTGTATGCATCAATATGTGGTACAAATACTACACATGCCACTCTGTTACTTCTACAGTTTCTTCAAGGCAGTGGGAAATGAAGTTATTTTGCCGCTTTTCTGACATTCTCTGAGTGATACTGTGTAACTGATACTGCAGGGAAGCAAAGAAACAGAAAGGAGTCCTATAATGTGAATACACAGAAAGCTAATGATGCTGCAAATCACATATTGTCCAGATATTTTGACCCCTCAGAAACCTACTACCTAATGTTTTTTGGACATAAGCAAGCAATTTCTGAAAGCTAATTGGTATACAAATACATGTTGTCCATATGATTTCATTAAGCTTGTCACAAGTAAATTGAGACAGAAAATATCTGTTTAGGCAAATACATTTCAATTTAAACCTTATTTGCTGACGCCCATGGGAATTATGAAAGTGAAGGGCAACAAAGACATAATGAAATGCATGAAGTAATTGGTGGAATCAAAGAAAAACCTTCTGGAACATTCAAATTCGTTTCAGATGCATGTCCAGCTCTGCAAGTATTTTATAACTCATTCTCAAGAGAGAATGTCAAGCTTTTGGACTCACAGATAAATGACATGACAGAATATAACCTCTGCTTCTGAAATATTCTGCCCCTTCATTAAGAGGGGCTCTGTGGAGCAGAGTACAGGAAGAGAGATAAATAGGAGGTGAAGGAAGATGCCATATGAAGAAAAAGAAGAATCAAAGGTCTTTGCTTCAGTTGAGGATGTATCACACTCCATATTTCTGAACAGTCATTGTTCAAACAGCTTACTGCCATTTTGTACTGATGGAAACATTTTTCTTTTAATAACAAAATTAGAAACGGAAGAAAGAAAAGGAGTATATATGATCAGTTGGGTAGATGACCTTATTTTCTTGACTCTTTTCTTTCTAGTTCATTAAAGCTCAAGGACTACAGGAAAAAGAAGTGGTCAGTAATTGGCTGGTTCACTTATTTTCTTTCTTGAGCAAGGTGGGATTGGGAGTTAAATTACAGAGCTTTCTGTTGCCATCTGCTCTACAATTGGAGTCTCATCCAATTCTTTGGATTCCAAAATCCAAAGAAGAAACAGAAAGGAGACAACCATCATGCCAGGAATAGATGGATATCAACAGGATGTTTGTAGCCTGTTGTGGTTTCTCCTTATTTATTACACTGAATATGTGTTTGAACACACAGGGCAGCAAGACACAACCAGTACTCAGGAAAAACAAAAGGGAATTAGGAAGGTCGTTGGTGAAGTCTATATTTAGCTGTTAGGGTCTAATCTCTCAAGGCTCCTTCTGTAACGAAGGGAAGAGATTTCTCCCTGGGGCAATGCAGAGTGGAAGCCCAACTCAAGGTGCTCTGAGCAGCCTCCTGGAGCAGCCCTAGGCAGTCACTAAGGGGCAAGTCAGAGAAGAGCTGCCTCCTGTGGCTGATTTTTCTTGTGGGACTCGGCTTGTTCATGTGTGGGCAGGTTCCCATCCCTCTGCTGCATTAAAAGGGACTATCAAAAAGCATGTTATAATTTTCTCTGTCAGGAGAACTGTAATCTATTTATCACTTATTCAAATATAACTTGTTAACTTAAAACACAGGTTTTGAACATGATTACATGTTAATTTTACTATATAATCCACAAAGTTTGGATAATTAAATGTACTTTTAAACCTGTCTCTATGCCCTGTTTTGAACGATGGCTATGATTTAATTCTAATTCCTTTTCTAGGACTAATCCCCTCATGTTTTGAATTATCAGGACCCACAAACTTTGTTTCTGCTTGCATGAGGACTGATTTCAAATTAACACAGTTGTCTTTCCTTTTCCATCTGAAACATGAAATCCTCAAATTTCCTTTACCTATTTTCAAACTGTGCAGGTTTATTGGGTGGGGTTTTTTTTCTGTATTACAATAAATCAGAAAGAAAGCTGCATTCAACCAGAATACAGACTGCTGCAATGACAACAGTGACAGTGACAAATTATGAATTGTCTTTTGGCTGCATGTCTTGACAAAGGTACGCCTGTTGAACTGTGCTCCCGACAGCTGCCTTGGCCTGGAGAGGTGAGAAAACACCAACTTGGTAACAGGGCACTTCAGATTAGATTAGTTCTGCAGTGTTAGTGCTTGATTATGCCCATTTCTGGCTGGCTGAGTTAAAGAAATCACCATTTCCCTTCACCTGCGCTGTCTCAGCTGTTTGTTGGTGGTTCCTGCTGTCAGCTACTGCTTCCTCAGAGTTCATGAAATTCCCATCAAAATGAGGACACTTAGCAAAGAGGAACTATTTGAAGTACCACCTCATTCGGAAGGAAATGAGTCATAGAGACCTTACATGCGCAAGCATATCACCAAATCTGAGTGAGCAGCAGTCTCCAGGGGAAAGGTGGTAGAGTGAGGGCTGCTGGTAGTTTCTTCAGCCAGCAGAGAGGAAATGTGATTCTTGTCCAATTCTGTCACCATGTACAAGCAAGCCCATGCAGGTATCTGCAAGAGCCCAAAATCACACTTAAGAAAGAAAAAGTCTTTCAGTTTCTAGGTTGACTGTGTTCTACCAATCTCCAAAGGATGCCAGGCAAGGGGCTGGCGCTCCACAGTGTCCCCTCAAGTCTAAATCTAAAAAAATTATTTAAACCCCAAAGGTCTGAAAAAACGGGATCTATCATGTGCGTCCACTTCCAGCAGTCTGGGCAGTAGTAATGCAATGCATAAGGTGAATGTTTTCTTGTAAGCCAGCTAGAACATCTAGCACACCGAATAGTGCTATTATTTCGATTAAGGTGGGGGGTGTTAAGTTTTCCTATAGAAGAATAAGACGAATAGCTCTCTTTCCCTGTAGAAATGAGACTGTCATTTCTAAGCTTCAATCAAACTGGACTCACGTATCGTCTTCTCGTTAGTGGAGTCTCCTTAATTTATGGGCTGTGACTAGGAGCATATTTAGTCTTGTGGGTCAACTCATGTCAGATATGGAAGAACATGTAGAAAAAGCTATTGAAGACAATTTTCTGAAGAGCTACACTCCCTGACTAAAGAAATTCCAAACACATTCCCTCCCCCCCCCCGCCCCCCCCACCCCCAACACACACCCTGGCTCTCCCCAATGCGCACCCCTTGACACGCTTCAGGTTGCTCACTGTCCAGCCCCCCCCTCCCCCCCAAGTGCTGTCCCTGACCCCCCAGCCCCCCCATGGCAATGCTGCCCCTCACCTTTCTGGCTGCCCAAACCTTGCCTGCACCGTCCCTGCTGGCTCTAAATCTGCCTAATTTCCCTCAGCCGCAGCGGCTGCGGGGTGCAGGGCTACGGAGGAACGCAACAAACACGATCGATAGACACGACTTTATTGATTAGGTTAAACCAGTCTTCGCGGAGATGGAGCGGGATGAGCCGAGGGCAGCAATTAACTCTGCCTTCGCCCTGCCAGGCCGTGTGGTGCTGGGGACAGCTGGGCACCGCGGCCCTTCAGCACGGCGCTGCACTCACCTGCACGTGGGGCCCGGCCGGCAGCAATGTCTCGGCTGCAGAGAAGTTTTCCTCCTCCTGCCTGTAAAAGCCCCAGACATCCATTTGCCATTAAACATCTCCCGGGCTGACCGGCTACTTATAAACCTTGAACTTTCGCTGCAGGACTCGGCGGCGGGAGCAGCCGCAGTGGGGTACCGGCGAAGCAGCAACCTCTCCAGCAGCCAGTAAGGCTCAATCTATAAATCCTGTCCTTAGTGCACACTTGTAGTTTATGGCCATACCCTTTACTGAAGGTAAAGCAGCCCCAGGTCAGCGCAGCTCCTCGGCACCTGCACCGCAGCGCTCCGGCTGCAGCTTCCCACTGGGAAAGGCACAGACCTCCAAGCTTTTCTCTTCTTAAAGCACAACCTTCTTTTTATTCAATGTGACCAAAATACTTCAATATAGTTAAGAGATTTTAAATTGTTTTTTTTCCCTATTAGGCTTTCCCAGAGCAGGCCAGGCAGCCCTGGTGAGCTGGGGGAGCAGGATGAGGCCAGCTGGTTCAGGGGATGGTTCCCCCCATCCCTCCAGGTTTCTGCCCCGCAGGGCCTTGGAGCCCCCCCACCTCGCCTGAGGGAAGGCTAAAGATGGATTATCTTCAAATAACTGCTATAGCTCAGGACCTCACCGTCATGCAATG
Organism: Microhierax caerulescens; assembly: GCA_035590215.1. Taxonomy (NCBI): domain Eukaryota; kingdom Metazoa; phylum Chordata; class Aves; order Falconiformes; family Falconidae; genus Microhierax; species Microhierax caerulescens. The sequence goes on from JAVJGJ010000060.1 coordinate 4,877,108, forward strand.
GGCACCAGCTCCCCCTTCCTGCCCGAGAGCCCTGCAGCTCCCCTGGTCCCCACCACAGGGACATCAGGGACATCCCACTCACTGAGCTGTAGCACCTGGGGCTCAAACTGGTTCCTGTCCAGTTCCGCACAGGGCAGGCAGCAGCCTCAGGACAGCAGTGGGGCAGGGACTAGGCTCCGTGGGGCAGGAGTCACCCATAGATAACCTCACACGGCTGGACAGCATCACCTGAGCACCCTCTGGAGAAGCGGAGAGGCCAGAGCTGGTTCTTCTGCAGCTCTCAGGTTGCCGGGCTCACCAGTGCTGTGTTTAACTCAGCCCCATCGGTGGGCCGAGGCCTGCGTGGGCCGGCCCCTGGCAGCTGGGTGAGGAATGGGTCTCCTGGGGCTGTTGTCAGGTCTCTTACGTGTTTCTCTCTGCCGGTTGCGTGTCTTCCCGGGCGCTGGAGGAAGAGCCTCCGCACAAAGATGCTTTGTCCCCGAGAGGCTGAGCAGCCTCTGAGTCCTTTGCAGGGGCCGCCGGCTTCACACCCTGGCGAAGGCTTTGCAAGGCTTTTCCGGGGGTTTGTAGCTCCCAGCCACTGCCTGAAGAGGCCGAGGGGGTTTCCGTGTGCCCTGGACCCCTGCGCTGTGGGAAGCAGCAGAGCAGCCACCGACAGCTCCCTTCTCTGTGCTGGGGAGCCCTCCAGAGCTCCAGAGGGGTCTCTTGGCTCTTGCAGCTCTCTGACCTGCCTCCTCCCTCCTCTTCCTCATCAGCCAAGGCTGCAGGCTCCCTGGGGGGGGTCTCAGATGCAGCTCCTGTGGGGCTGGATGCCGATGCCCCCCCCAGGCTGACCTGCCCGGAGGCAGCGCCGGGCACAGGGAGCACAGCCGGAGCCAGAAAGCCAAGTGGAGCATGTGCCTCCCCGGTGGCATCGCCCCCTCCCACCTGCAGCCGAAGTCCCTCCATCACCAGGCAGTGGTTTCTGCCAGGGGCTCTCAGAGCCTTTGCTCTCCACTGGTGGATTTTGCTCCCTGCAGGACTAGGGAATTTTTTTCCCCAGCAAAGACCCCAACTCCCTGCATTGTAGGCGGAGGGTCCCAGCGGTCCATCCCTTTTCCGTTGATGCATCCAGGTAAACTTTCCCTGCGGGACCACAAAGCTCCACGAGGCAGGAAAACACATACACCGCTCCCAGTTCCAATCCTCCAGTTTGCTTATGCTCTCGGATATCAAAGGGATCAAATGACGCTCCTAAGAGCCATTTCTAGTGATTGCTCAGTTATTAACGGCAGCATATTGCTGGCCAGGGAGGGGACGGGTCGGGGACCCCTCGCAGCCTTCAGAGCTGCAGCCCACCACAATTCCACCACCACAAAAAAAAAAAAAAAAAAAAAAAAAAGTTTCTGTTTTCTTTTCCATATGCACAAACACGCGCACACAAAGAGCTTTTCAGGCTGTTATTTGGAAAACAAAGACTGACACTTCGCCTTCGGAAAGCTGACAGCAGGATGTGTTTGGCCACGGGCTGCAACAAAATATTTTCTAATTCTGTGCTGCATTTAAGGGCAAACTACCGCAGGCTCATCTCACAGGGTGAGCTTCACCTGGCAAGGACCACAGGCAGGGAAAAGTGGAAAACACTGGAAGTTTTGGCACAGATGGGACATACCCGGTTTTTCCCAGAGCCTGCGAGCTCCTGCATATGTGCTCCAGCAGGAGACTGGGTCTATCGGTACCATCCTGGCTGAGGTTACAGGGAGTGGAGACAGAGATGTGGGACTTGTGTGGGGCTGCCAGTGGGTCCCTAAATGAGCTGGTGGGAGGAGGGGTGGGACTGGGTGGGATGGGGAGGGTCACTCAGTGCATCCATAGCATCCACTGCTGAATTAATATGTTTGCTATGCACAGGACTCAGCTGTAGGGTACAATATCGCTGCATTTTCTGCAAGCTTTTCAGCCAAAATGCCCTGATTCAGACTCCAAAAAGTTGCAGCAGGAAGGAGAGGGACGACACCCCCAGGCAGCCCCGGCTCCTGCCTGCGTGCAGAGCAGCACTGCTGAGCCCCTCCGCAGCACCCGGCCCTTCCAGCCCTGTCTGGCAGCCAGGAACATCTCCCTGCCGGTTCATTCCCCATCCCTGGAGCGGGTTTCGGGGCCAGGATGACGCTACACGCAAGGCTGCTGGCAGAGCCTGGGGCACGTTTCACGTGTCCTGGCCATCTCAAAGTCACCTTTGCACGCACACAGCCCTCGAGCGAGGCAGGGCCTCCTTAGCCCGCATACGGCAGCCCCGCTCTGTTGTGCTGCTCACGGTGCTCAGCCCAGGGGATCCCTTCAGCCGGGTCTGGGGGGGACCCTGCACTGCACCAGGGTGCCCCACGCCAGGCTCACCCCAGCTCCCGCTGCCCCACACGACACAGACGCAGGGTTGGCACCCACCTGCTGCAGGGAGAGGAGCCCAGGCTGGGTGCAGACCTGTTTGGCGTGGGTGGGGGCACCCAGCGCAGCTACACCTGCCCAGATCCTGCCCAATTTTGCTGCCCTCCCACCTTCCCCTGACTTGTGTCCCTTGGTGCGGACGGGTGGTGGTGAGAATCCGGCTGAACCGGGCTCTGTGGGCACCAGGGGTTTGCACACACGCGTGCAAAGCTGGGCCAGGACGTGGGTTGGAAGGGGAGAGCGAGGTGCTGTGCCGGGGGGGACAACCCCAGTAGCCCCTGTGCAGCAACACAGACTGGGCTGTGGGGTCCAGACCTCCCATGGGGACCCACCACCCAGGGACACCATATCCGAGGCAGGAGGTGGCACTTCAGGGAGGCCTGACCTTGCTGCTGCTCAGCACCAGGAGTGACACCACCAAGGCTGGCCGTGCTGAGGAGGAGCTGGGTTTTCCCCGCTCCGCTCTCTCAGCCAGCCCGAATCCCCCCAGACGGCATCAACCCACCGCTGACAGCGACACAGAAGCGACCCCGGCTGCTTGTCCTCCTCCCGCCCCCCAGCTGCATCGAATTCAAGGACTTGGGGAAGGAGAGATGACTGAGGCCCCAAACCTGCTCTGTGATTGCTGGATTGATTAAGTATACTGATGAAGACAGCAAGGTTAATACGTATGCCAGTGAATTATAACACTGTCAGCCCGTTAGCCAGCAGATTTTTCACATTTCCATCAGCTGGCATCCCGCACAGATTTTCAGGGTGACGTCTTCCCCTCCCGACCTCCCTGCCAGGGAAAGCGAGAGGAAAAGCCTTGGTTTTACCAACTTTTAGACTGTATTAGGAAGACAGAGTTTTTATCCAGAGAAAGCTAATGCAAACTGTTAGAGATAAATAAATGGAAGAGCTGCCTATAGTCTGGTTGGCTCACAGGGAAGAAATTTGTCTCACTTTAGAAAAAGGACCTGGAGGTATGGGGGCTGTTGACTCATTCATTGTACTGTTATCTGCCAGGGAGGTTGTGACATCAGAGCAATTAAGACAAACTTTAGTCTATAAGTTCATGCCTGCAACCTCTATACTTCAGAAGAAGACAAACGATCCCTCCAAGGAAGGAAACAAAGTCTTTTCCAGGCTGCTTCCACACTAACATTTAGGATTTGCAGTGGTTCAGGAGAAATTTTTCACTGATGTATTTTTTTTTTTTTAAAAGCTGCTGGTATATAATACACTACCTGAGCTTTTTTTTTTTTTTTTTTTTTTTAACAAAAGTTTATTTCTAATGCAAAGACAAGCAAACAAAAGCCCCGACCTCCTCCCCGACCCAAGTCACACAAACCAAACCCGCCTTTCATGGTCCTCCTCTCTTCCCCGTTTTTTTTAGTAAGTGTCTTAACACAAGGACTTATTAAATCTGTGTCAGCCTGTTGTGGAAGCATACACAGAAATTGCAGGAGCAAGAAACAGGCAGCAGAGACATTGCAATTGTTCTTTTCTTTATGGTAACAGCAAACCTGGGAGCCTTTGCTTGACCCAGCTGCACCCATCACGCAGTGACTCTGATATAAGAAAATAAGTGAACAAGGCAGAGCTGAGAAAGGCAAGATGCTTCCAAGCAAGCCACGAACTGCTGTGGTAATAAGCAAAACCCCACAACCTGTTCTCTGGCTGTGAGGGCAAGCGGCACAGCACAGCCTGGGCCCCTCCGTGCAGGCTCGCTCCCGTCCCCAAGCTCGTGGGATGCTGCACGAGCCTGTGCTCACCCTCAGCCTCCTCGTGCGGCACGGGCAGAACCTCACACCCCTCGTGCTGCTGCTGGCCGCACACTCCCCGTGCCCGGGGCTGCTCTCCCTTTGCAGCCAACAGCCCACCTGGGCCCTGCGTGGCTCTGGGGCTGGTACTCACCCAGCTGCAACCCCACTCCCTGTTTAGGAGAGTGCTGTCCTCTTTCAACTCACCTCTTTCCACTTCGGCAAAACCTTTCTGCATTTACAGATCAGCCTGCAGTGCCTGCGCACGGATGCTTTTTGCACACACCGGCGCGTTGTGTTGTCTTCCCTGCTCGGCCCTCCCAGCAAACCCCAGCCACAGCAGCAGGCACTGGGAGCAGAGAGAGGCACCACTGGTCACTCGATAGTACGATGCTGATCTATCTACCCGACATCCTTTTACTCTGCAAGAGCAATCCCTTGCCTCCTTGCAGGATGAGCAAGTCCAGATACTTCTTTTTTTGTTTGTTTGCTTTTGTTTTACATTTTAAACCAGCATTTTGTGGATGCCTGTGCTCAAAGACAGCCAACAACTCCTTACGAAATCCTCTGAACACTCAGCGTGTCATTTGTACAACAGCAAAAGACTTAACAGTTAAAAAATACTCTGGAGCCAGGAAATATACAATACATTCAATAACAAAAAATATAGATATAAAATACTTGCTTTAAGGCTGTGTACAGTTTAACTGAAGATAATCTGAGGACATTAAATTGCTCAGCAACAGAAGAAATGTGGGAAGAAAATTCCTTAATGTGGTGGTGAAGGAAAGGCAGCAACAAATATCCTGCAGGATTCTGTTGATGCTTCTAGAAAATATTTTAAGTGAAATATGATCCAGATAGACTGAGAGTCCGAAGCGCAGGGCCAGTGCTGCTAGTTCAGGGTGGGCTGTTGTCTTGCGCTGTGAGCCAGCCCAGCTCACTGTGGTCCCTGGGTCGATCGCCGCTCCTCAAGCATCCTGCACACCCACATGGACACGACTTCTGCATTCCCATCGTTGTACTGCACGATGAATGGGTGGCCCTGGAACATGGGATCGGCAGAGTTAGCCAAGGTAAACACAACCCTTCCTGCAAAAACCCCAAAAAGTGGTTTTTTGTTTGATTTTTTTATTTTATTTTTTTTTTAAATACACTGGAACATCCTGTGGTTACAGTCATAAAAATGCAATAAACCAGCAATTCAAACCTTCCTCTTGGATCCACATTATCCACATACACTGTACACGCAGAGAAGGGAGGGCTGGGGGAACTCAGACTCTTTACTGAGGCCTTAGCCTAGCACTCCTTGAAAATGCTGATTTTTAATTTTTTTTAATGTACTCTCTCTGTTGTGAACCAGCTCCTTTCTAGGATGGTCTGCCAGGCTGTTCAACTTCTAAATGACATTTTGGTAAAAAAAGATAACCTGACAATAACACTAATCTGCTAGTCTGCTTGTAAAGGTCAGTGACCTCTTAGTTTTCTGTGATCTCTTAGTTTTAAAGTTTCTCTCTCGAACAGCCCCCTTGTGCACCTCTTTGACATAACACTCCCCTTTGTCTAAAGGAAAGCGGACAGGCAGTCTGTGTTCGCAACCTGAACTACATCACCTGCGGGGCAGAGACTGAACGAAACACGCGGCTGCACGAATGCCACATTCACTTACATCTGTGTCCTTGACTTCTATCAGCGCAAACTTATGCCTTACCCTGTGTACAGGCATCCTTTAAATGTACGGTTCTACAGATTACCTTGGGAAAAAACCCAATACCCCTGCAAGTGTGAAATTCCTGTTGTTATTTGGTCACTGAGCTCCATGCCTGCAGGTGCAGCAGGACCAGGCGCCAGGCTCTGTGGCACTTGCAGCCTCTGTAAGGAGAGGGATTTGTTCGCGTACATACATGCTAGTGCATGTCATCTGGAGTGATCAGTTGACACAGAAATGAAAATATCACCCATGTATAACAGGTCTTCATGAGAAGCTACTGTGGGAATTAAGTATGATGGAAAAAGGGATAACTATAAAATATTCGGCCATGAATGATATGGCTACTGCAGGCGCTGGAAGACTGTGTCTTAGACACCTCAGAAAATCAGAACAGCTTCTCAGGATGAAACAAAAATACGGCCTGCAATTTCAGCAGCCAGTTTAGGCAGCTCATGTCTCAATCTGGCCACATTCCTAGAGATGGGAACATGCCATCTTCAGATGAATCTCAAATGAAGTATAAAAATCCACAGGAAACCAAGTACCGCAATTACATAAATGACTGAAAGAAAGCAATCGCCAGGAGAAACCATCACAGATGATGAAAACCTCTACTCCAAATCACTCAAAAGCAGCTCAGTTTTTGCAACACTAAACTTCATAGCTCTTGCAAACAACGCTTGAAAGTAATCAGAGTAGATGTGCTAGGGAGCCTTTGGGGAGGGTGACGTACATGTGGGAATTACCGGCATGCAGCCCGACGCCAGCCGCAGCGGCGAACGACGGCAGTCGGCACAGGGAGAGCCAGCGCGGGTCTGACGTGGGGCCCGGAAAGCCCGGTGGTCGGCTGGGTTAGGATGGCACCGAGTGGAGCAATGAAGCAGCACTGGGCTAAATAGAGCACAATAAATCCTCAAGGCATCAGCTCCAAGCAATAAAACACTCTGCGGGCCAGGGCCAGCAAACACAGGAGCCACAGGAATAAAATATGCCATTATCTATGAGAATTATGGAGGAACTGTGAGATGATGTTGCTTCAACTCTTTGGGATGGCTAGAAATCTCAGCGAGAACTTGTCAGAGAAAGGTCCGAGATGTGCAGAGACCTTCTTCAGACCTTACTGGGACCAGCTCAGTTGCTTTCCCAGTTAACCTTGTTGAGGAAAGACAGAAGGAATACTCTGGTGGAGCAATTTATTTGAGCAAGAGGTCCACCAGGAGGAGAAGTCTTTTATCTCACTGCACTGGCTTTTGGTGCCCTGAAAGCTGCCGAAGAGCCACAGCCTCAGCTTCTTTGCATCATGCCCCCCCCCCACCTGCATGACCCCAGGACTTGGTACAACAGCAGCTTTCCCTCTCCGTGTGTGCATCTGTAGGATGCTGGCTGCACCTCTAACAGGCTTTTGGGAAAGGCAGCGCAAGGAAGGGGCAATGCAAGGAAGGGAAGGGGCAACACAAGGAAGGGAAGGGGCAATGCACAAGTCATCGTGACCTGAGCCTCCACCCAGGGAGCAGAGCTCAGCTCAAATCTTTCCTCCATCTCAGCAACTTCCTGGCACCCAAGACCTCAGTTGAAAAGGGTCCTGGCCCAGAGGCAGGCGAGATGCTGCTGCTCTGCTGCCTGGATTAGCAGAGGTGCCGAGGAGCTCCACCACCTTGTGTTTGAAATTCCGAGAAGAAAACCAACACATCACAATCTCCATGCCAGCAGGGTCCCCAGACGGGCAGCTACAGGTCCCTGCTGCCCACAGAGATGGCATGTGACTTGGTCTTTATTTCTTCTCACATTGCAATCTCTGAGCGGTGGGAAAATGTGCCAATGTGGCTCCTTCTCTGTGTAGATGGAGGAAGACCATAGTAAGAGGCAAGACAAAGCTAATAAACACGTAAACATGAACTCATTGACAGATGCTGGGAGTCGGTTCTCATTTCCATTCTGCTGGAAGGACTAATTCCCACAATTAAACTAGTGAGACCTGAGGTGGTACAGCGCACAGACTGCAGACAAGAGGTATATTAAGAGGAAAGGATATGGGTAAAAAAAGGTGAGGGAGAGACACCAGAAGTGGGGAAAAAGGAAAAGCAAGTTTGCCTGTAAGCTAATGCCATGGGAGGTGGCAGGAGACACAGCTGCACCAGTCAAGACATTTAGTGGCTTAATCCCTCAGCTATGAAAGAGATTTCACTCTGGAACTACTTAAATGAAACTTTTCCCAGTCCATCCATCAGAGTGTAAGAGGCTGCCCAGGTTTATGCTGGGAACCACATTACAAGCACAGCTAGACTTTGGAGGAGAGAAGATAACTTACACAACTACAGCCCCGTCACCTCCCAACAAACTGCTGATCATCAGTGAGTACATGAATAATTTCAGCCGCTGATGGTGTAACAACGAGAGCAAAAAACGCAGAGAGGTCTGTAACAATCTGCAAGTGCAAGAATTGCACCACAGGCAGAGCACGTGCTGGTGACCGGGCGTGCAAGATGCCATTGCCCTGCGATGTCTGTCACAGCAACAGTCGGTATTTCAGCCCGGACAGGGAGAAGCTGCACTCATGGGTTTCCTCTCTAGTATCAACACAAACAGGTCAGGCTGGTGGCCTCCATTCCTTCTCAGATTTCTTTATTTACTGGGCACAAACCATAGAGAGCCTTTGGGAATGCCTTACACATTCGCGCTGCAGGCTCTCACCCCATGGCTGCCCTGCTTTTTCCCCCAGGGAAAGCTTCAGCCTGCTCAGTCTATAATTCAGATTTGAAACGGGGAGGAAAAAAACCCATGCCAAAAGTCTACAGAATCTGAAAGACACCACAGTGACTAGGGTGAAGCTATGACAGAAACGGCACCGTTGCAGCCTGAAGAAAGCTCTTGAGTTTTTCCTGCATCCAAATGCACGGATGTGCACATTCCACAGAAAACAACCACTGAGACACCGAAGTCTGCAGACACAAGATCACCCAACTCCTGCAAACTGGAGGGTGCAACACAACACTCATGTGATTACAGGTTTCCAAAACAAAGCCAGTTCAAAGAAGTTGCTTTCCCCTTCTCAGATTTGCCAGTGCTTGCCACCAAGCCTGAGCTGCAAGCCCTTAATTTTATCTCCAGGCCTTTGAAACTGTGGGAAGCTGGTACCTGCCATTGTAATCAACCTTCTTGAATTTGCTCTTTGTAACTGCTAGAGAAATAGATGTTTTCCCCCAATATTGAATTTTTTGAAGCAAATTGCTTCCTTTCAGCCATTCTTAGCTGTAGACATCCACTTTAAATTTGTCAGAGAGCTCTGAATTTCCCATCCAGGCAGATGTGCGGGTGCTCACACTCAGTCGTTGCTTGGAAAATGGTCCACCAAGGAAGAACAATATATCCAGAGATACCAGAGTCCATTTGAGAGCTTTGAGGATGGCAGCAGACAGTTCAATGCTACCAAAAGAAGATGGATGATCTTAAAATGATGCATTTAAGTACACAGATGCTTGCGGCACTGAGCATATGGACAATGTCTTTTTTCTTCCAACACCTGGCTGCTAAAAATCTTTAGCTTTGGTCTTGAATGTCTAACATCAGGAACAAGACTAAAGAAAGACGGCACTCTCTCGTTTTTAAACCTCCTACTCCAGACATCCTTCATGTTTGGGTTTCGCTGTTTCACTGAACAAATGCAATCTGAAATATTCCTGGTTTTACTTGGTTCCTACCTGTGAAAACAATTCGGGAGAGGGCATGATCAGGAACCCAGAGACAGAAGTCCTGGCACTGACTCCCAAGTTGCTGCATACTTTCCAGCATGACCTTCACAAAGCTGCTTAATTTCCCTCAGCCTCATGGTTAAAAAGGGAATAAAGGGTTCTGCTTTCTCACAAGAGTGCTGTGAGAACCACTGCAAGCGTGTTTTGCCCAGCACTTTGGTATTTTTGGGTGCAAAAAGTGCAAGAGTAAGGTAAATGCTTATTATAAGCAAGATAGCCTAGAAGTAGCTGGTTTGCCTCTTAAACAAAACAACAGTCAAGGACACTAGTGAGAACTAGGAAAAAACAATCAAGAGCCCACAGACAAGGAAGAGCAGATGCATTGGGGCAATTAAAAAACAGCTATTAAAGCCAGTCCGCTTCTCCCATGAATCTCCTTTACGACAGAGAGACTCCCCGCAGAGGAAGACATCTCACACCCAATACATCCTTGCATTTAAGCTACTCACAACATGCAAAGGGAAACTGCAGGCTATGCAAGGTTGAAAACATCAGCTAGCCATGCTGTTCACCCTATTTGCTTTATTTTGTGAGGTTATTCCACTGAAGCCTGGGGTTTTACACACTCACTTTTCTCCCTAGGAATAAGTTTAACTTGAAACTACACTTTAAATTTCCTGTGTTTTTAGACTATACTGCTCTAGTGAGGATTTTTCTCAGGCTGAAGGGATGGTTTTACTAGATAGAAGCTGTTTTTCAGAATCTGGTGCTTTTTTTGCTTTGTTTGGGTATTTGTTTGTTTGTTTTTAAACAGGGAATAGAGGAACAGACATTTCCACCAAAGCTAAGACTACAGTGTCAGTGGGACCCATCTTTGCAAACCTTGGTGGACAGCTTGTGGCATGTTCAGGTCAGGCATCGAAAATAAGGAAAACAAGTGGCCCAAGGATGTACAATGTCCACAGACGGCCTGTGCTGAAGTCTACAGCAAAACCACTTTGCTGCTTCTAATACCTGACCTTGCTAGACCACATCTCGCTTAGCAGCATCTTGCCTGCTGCACTCATGTTAGCATCTGCCATAAAAACATCCATCAAAGAGCAAATATAGAATTGTGGAGAACACAACGAAGTCCATCAAACTTGCCCTTGGCCTGTTTACAGCAGCACCTGAAGTGAAAACGCAGTACAAACTATGAAAAAGGGACTTGTGGTTGGTTTAGCATCCAGAAATGTCTCAGGGAAAAACATAAGATTCCCTCTGAAGTCTCCAGCTACTGTGGTTGCACCAGCAGCAGTCTCTTCTGCTCTTAGCAGCTTCTTTCTAAACTTACCCTTCAGCTTCTCTGCATTTTGTCACTATTCAGCATCTAGTCCCCATTCCCCTCTTTCCAGGCATCCAGAGTACTGCAACTATTAACTCCCACAGTCCAAAACATGCGCACCTCTGAAACCAGCACCTTACACTGGAGCTATCTTTGGAGGGGAGAGTGGAGAGAAGGGGCAGGGAGATTAGACAGGGAGTGAAGGAAGGAACAAGGGAAAAATCAAAACTGCTGAAGGAGAAATGCAGCTGCGCCAGTCCAGGCCTAGTGCATGTGCAGGCTGCAGGATGGGGCTGGGATAAACTGCCACCTCAAGAAATAAAAAAAATGAAAGTCACAAAAGCTTGGACACTATTAATAAGCTCTGGTCACTGAGGGTCTTAGCCACAAACAGCAGTCCCAGCTCTGGCTTCAACATTGAGCAGTATGTTCTAAAACAAACACAAGCAACCTGCTGTACTACAATATTCCCCTATAGATTTATTTTGCTTTGCAAGGTAACACTGAAAAAAGTTAAATGTGCAGTAGCTTGAAATGCGTTTTCTGTTGCAGTGGCCAGTTTCTCACCACCCTGGTGGGATGACATTCTGCTTGGTGGGGTGTGCATACCTTTTTTTGCAGCATCCATCCATCCACCCCTTTTTTTGATGTGGGAAGTTGGCTGGTTTCCAGCACAGACCGGTCCTGCACTCACATCCCTCTGGGCAGCAGTGGAGTTGGGGTGCTGAGCTGCACCCGGCTCTCCAGCACGCTAACATCAGCAGAGAGCACAGCTCTTTTACACTGGCACTTAAATCCACTGTGAATTGGCAAGGAAGATATAGGTGTTAAACCTTCCTCAGCAAAATTACTGCAATGGAGACTGTTCATGCCCTACCAGTGATGGTTCAGCCAACATCTCAGTCTCAGTAACGTGCAAGAGCTCACTGCAACACTGACAGGCACCATCATGGAGGTGAAGCATGATCCTAGGGAAAGAGATGCTCATGAGAGGAGCCTGCAGATACTGTGGGATGTCCCCATGACAAAGCTGATCCCATCCCCACCCATTTCACATTTGCTCAGACTTCTACGCACGTCCATTACAAAGCAGGTAACCACCTCCTTGACAACTCTTAAATACTCAGCCTGAAAAATACCTGGCAATCAGTATATCCAGCAGACCCGAGCAGCAGAAAACAGGCTGAAAAGCCACCACCGAACAGCTTCCCCATACTGGCTTGCCTCACCCTGGCCAGGGCTTTGGCTCGGTAGGATGCACGGCTGCACAGCGATTTCCACAGCTGGGGGGAAGCGGCTGCTGGGAGCACACAGCAGCTTGGAGCCGAAAAGGTCAGGCAGGACAGGGCCAGGGATAGCCCCAGAGTGAGTGTCAGCCAGCCTAATTTTCTGTGTCAACTCCGAAAATTAGATAAACAATGACAAACCAGGCTTTTTAAATGAACTTGTCTCATCTCATTCTCTTGATAAAGGGTACATTTCTCAAGTTGCAGTGTCCCACCAGACAGGTTAACTCTTTCAAAGGGGAGCACCTCGCAGAGGGTGATGTAAATGATTTAAATATCTGACATGAAATTAAAAGGGCAGTGCCCCCCTGAACACACAGCCCTGGTAATTCAAACTCATTGCTCACAAACCATCAATCATTTATCCCAGTCAATTAAATTGCCATTATTCAAGGGTAAAAGTTCCATAATTTTACCTACCCTTAAAATTCAGCAATTTGCTTTCACAGCCTCCTCCTTCAGCCTGAGAAATCTTTGTTTCTGGTAATAACCCACCCAGAGCTCATTGCAACAGCCTCTACATCACATTCTCAGTAGGACTGCAGACCCATGGGCCTTTTCCAGCACCAAATGCAGCTCTGCTCCAGGTCTGCTCGCCAGCACTGCTGGTAGGAGCGAGAATGAACTGTCCAGGGAAGATGAAAATTCCCCTGGGACAAGCCCTAATACAAAGCCTGTGCACCACCCGCAGCCCCAAACCTGGGCTACCTGAATCCTTTGAGCTATTTAGTCTAATGCAAACGTATCAGTTTACACTGTCTCTCATACACACAAGTACAGGGAAGATCAAAGCTTCACAAGAGTCTCTCCTGTAAATAAGTTCCTCTGCCACTGACTACAGAACACTTGTGTTTGGATAGCACCAAGGAGGTTTAGCCCAGTGCTGAGGCTCCTAAACACTGCCAAAGGACAGGCAGCGTTTATACGATAATTAATACAATAAATAACATGCCTTAAGTAATGCTTCTGTGATTTTCACAGGGCTTTCCAGGCACAAAACAAGCAGGCATTTACTGTGAGACTGGTTTGAAGGGTTCGTGAAATAGGCAGCTACCGACCTTAGCCAGGATGGCCACAAAGTACACTCCCAACGTGAAACACTGGTCAGTCACCAATTTCCTTGTAATTCTGCAAAAATGACAGGGTGGTGCTTCCTGGGGCAGAGAACACGAGGGAAACGGGGAGGGCATGGACAGGAACCTTAATCCCAAATGGTCCAAATTTTTTGACAGTGCATCCAGCTCTAACCCACAACATCATCTCCTTACATTTTTGTCACAGGGGCAGTGAGAGGTTAGTTGGGGAAGGCAGCTCTCCCGGAGGATATGCCAGGGTCAGTGCTTGCTCACTGCAGGAGGACGTGAAGGTTAAGGGGAGGAACCTGGGAACACCATCCTGCATCCTCTTAACCTAAGGGATGACTGTGGCCTGAACAGCAGATTGCACAAGGAGATGAGCAGTGCCGTGGCTTTCCTGCCCATGCTGCAGCCAGGATGGAGGGGCTGCGCTTACTGCCAGGCTCACAGCCAGGCACCTGCGTGGCATCACAGCATCTCCTACCGCTTTGGAGGCAGCAAAAGCAGCGCTGAGTTCCTGAGGTGCTGTCCTTCCTCCCTCATTTCTCCTCCATGGCAAGAAGAGCAGAGACTTAACTTTCAATCCAGCACAGCCAAGGCCAGCACCAGGTGTGCCATCGAGGTGCCCCGTGCCATGCTGCTCATGTGGTCCAAGGGAGCACCTCTGCTGCTGCGATGCCACAGGCAGAAGAACCAGCAGAGCCAGCACAGGCTATGGCTGCTGCTGCAAACACTTGGGGGCTGCCTGTCGACATCCTGAAAGCCTGTCTTCCCAGCAGCCAGGAGCGAGCTGCAGAGACAGGCATTAATATAAACCCTATGAATACAGAGGAGGAAGGAAGGACACCATTAGAGGGACCGAGGTCTTATGTTAACAACTACATGACACCCAAACGTAACCACACCACCTAGCAAATTAGAAATTACAGTAGGAGACCTCATGCTTATGCAAGATATGTTACGAAATAAGCAGTGTTGCTGCTGGTTGCAACAGTGCCATCCTTTTAATGTTCTCGTTCACAGGAATCCTCCCAGACTGTGCAGTTAAAGGACTGTGCTCCATTTATTACAAAGAAACACAGACAAATTATGCATTTCATTTAAAAATCTGAATTCAGCATAACAAAAAACATAATAAAAAGATCCCAACTGTTGCAGGCACAGACTATCAAGACAATGGCAGTGCCCTTAGACAGCATTTCAAATACAGTTTATTAGCGTGTGATATGAAAAGGGTATTTTTATTGCATGATATAATGCAATGGGACCTTGGGTGCTCTGCAGAAGGACCTTGCACTCAGAAGTGTAATGAACCCATAGTCCAAAAAACATTATACTGTACATTAACCTATCATTAATGGCACATTAGGGCTAGGGGCATTGCACGCTTGCTGGTCAGGGCTCCATCAGGACACTATGGAGGAAACCACAGTCTTCACAGGCTTAAAACAAACAGAGAAAATAAATATTACTAATGGCTACAGGCTGCTTTAAAGGAAGCTCACTCTCTGCTTAACATGCAATTTTGATGCCATTTTTTAAAGGGGGGAGGGAGAAGACAATGCAGCAGTTTATTAGGCAATATTAGAAACAGCACGTCACTGCTTTGCAGCACCAAATGTCTCCATGGTGCATCAGATGCATCAACACAGAGCTCTGCCTGCACAAAGCATGGCACCTCTGAGCACTGGGGCACCTTTTAAGAATAAAATGAAAACTGGAAACCTACTCCCCTTCCCTGCCATTCCCTAATCCCTGACAACACTGGTAAGGCTTTCCTGGCAGTGGGAGTTGAGACCTAGGAAGAGCATCCTCTGACTCAGCTCTGCACAGCTCCATCGCTGCCCGAAGGACACCTGCGACCTGCTTGTTTGCATCTGCACCCATTTCCACCCCACCCCATCACATCTGAGAGCCACCTGGCAGAACTCCAGCCTGTGTCTGCAGTAAGTCAGTGTAAAATGTGACCAAACCATGACACTTATGCTCCTGGATCAGCTGGGATGTCCCATGCCTTCCTCCAATGCAGGGGTTCTCTCTGTTCAAAAGCAAGCTTGATCAGATGGCCACCATGTAAATGTTAAATCAGAAAAGCCTGGCTCGCAACTCATCCCTAGCTGGCTGAAGGAGTGCAAGCCCTGCAATTCTGGAAAATAAGAACTTGGCTGTAAAACAGTGCACCACAGTTATCCCAGCTAGTTCTCCCATTGCTACTGATGTGTCTATGCTATTTACAGCTCTTGTAATTAACTGAGGGCACATACTCGAGGGGAAATTCTTGCCCATTCACATGTTTAATGGGAACATAAGTTGGACCTCCAAAAGGACAAGTACAGATCTCAGCTCTGGAGCTGTGCTATCTTCCCAGGATGCCTGGAAACACAAAGTGCTGAGTAACCCAAATTGTCCCGGCCTGACCCTGTGTCCCCCTCTAGTGACCTCAACACGTGTAAGATTTCATCACTCCACCACTGCCTCTAGTAGCAGAGGATTTTACATCTAGAGCTCCTGCCTCCAAGGACAAGCCAAACTAAATGCTGTTCTAATTATCTGTGCTAGCTATCCACAAGGCCCATTTCTGCTCCCACAGCCAGGAATAGCAGCGAGGAATCCTCAGGCCAATACTCTATTGCTGACTCCCAAAACATTGTTAATTCACAGGCACAGAAGGTGTCAGAGTCCTCCTCAGGGGCTGCTCCATGCAGCAGGCTTCCCTCCATCACTCTCTTCTAAGGCTTGAGAGGGGTAAAAAATTTGAAGGCTTCAAATGTTCGCATTGATAGATGGAAACAGAACATATGCATGGGCAAAAAGACCCTGCAAGATGCTATTTACGTGGCTGTTGCATCTCTTGTTTTACTTTTGCAATTTTAGGACGCATTTTGACCATGGCTTTAAAGAAAAGGGTGAGTGCCTGAAGTGCTTGAAACAGCAGTGACTGGGAGGCTGAGCATGCGTGTCTAGCAAGCATGGCCCCAGTGTCCCAGAGCTGCAGCAAGGTCAACCCTTGCTTTAAGAGACACTCTCCTCCAGAAACGAAGCCTCCTTGTCTCCTCCACGTGGCACCTGCAGCGACAGGACGGTCTATGTCAAATCAGAGCAAGTTTAAACATAAAGTACCAGCTTTTCCTATGTACTTGCATGGCTGCGTTTGATCTGGGACCAAGTGTTTACTGGCCCAGTTCTCTCTCCCAGTTCCTGTCCTCAGAACAGAGACTATTCAGGGCAAGGACTGCCGCTCGCTGTGCTTGGTAAGGAATTCAGCATCCCTGACAGCCTGTTCTCAGCTGGCTGCTAGAGCGAAATCACCCATAGCAGGGGCCAAAGAAACAGGGCTTCAGTAGGTCTGCAGGAGCCCGCAAAGCTGCGGGTGGCACAGGCAGGCTCAGGGCACAAGGACTCCTAGAGGCAGAAGACAGAAGGACCCACAAGGTCACATTTTCACAGAATTTCCCACCTGCATGAGGGCACCACCTGTAGCTTCTGCCAGCTTGGGGAGCAGAAAAGGACCGATTTGTCTAGAGAACAGTGAGGGTAGCAAAGAGGGAATGAAAGCCGGATCGATCAGTGGCATTTTCTGGGTGGAGAAGAAGTGGGGACAAGAACACATCCATAAGCAAAATCAAGTATAATTAGTCTCCTTGAAGTTTCTGCTCTCTTTCCTCATTCCTTATTCTGCGCAGCTAGCAGCACAGCCCCAGCCTGCTAAACAGTTCCACGCAGAGTGTCGGGAAGTGGTGAGTTTTGTTTGTTACAAGGCCTCCCTAACATACACTGTAATTAAAATGTTGATTACTAAACAGTTTAAATATATGACAGAAAATGCAGTTAAAGCCTACAGTTAGGTCAATATGTGATTTAGATTTGCCATTTAAAAACTCTCATTTAAATTTTGCATACATTAATCACTACCATACTTCAATGTTCTGATATCCACCTGACTACACTATTAAAATAAAACTTGCTGCCCCAGGGAAATCCTACTTATTCTTAATTGTTTCGAGGCTTTGATGGGCTTTTAATCTAAGATTAATTTATGCAATTTTAAATAACTCTTCTTATGATTAATAAGCTTGAAAATTAAAAGGAGTCTAAAGCAATTATAATGAGCATTTGGTCATAACCTCATTAGGAGAAGGAGTGAAGGATACAGCTCTGGAATTCTTACAAGACTACAATTTAAGGTTACTTTCAGAGGAGTCAAACATAGTTCTTGAAATTGCAAAGGCAGATTAGCCTAGGTCAGTGTTAGAACTATGGCTATCTAGATTAGCACACTAATGATTTTATCCCTCTGACGATATTTAAGACAGTGAAAAGATGATACAAAATGTATCAAACAAAGATAAATGGATAACACTACTAAGCGGTGAAGTCTTGGAGCTGTACTTCTTGTTTATCTTTTTTTTTTTTTTTTTGAGAAGGAATCCTTTTGTGTGTCACCCCCCCCCCATTGTTTATATATTTGTAGAATAACTTTTACCAAAACACTTTTACTTTTTATACGATAAAGTTAACTGGAAGTGATTTTTGGCTAGTTTAGTAGTTTTGTTGAAGCACCAAAATTCTGCTGCAATTTACAGAATCTGTCTTTAAATAACAGTGATCCCCAAGCGTAAAAGATGGACCAAGAGGAAGAACAGCACAACCTAAGCCTGAAAACCCTAACCTGGAGAGCAACTTGTCCACACATCAGACCTGAATTTCCATTTTCAAACAGCAACGCAGATCCTTCCATTATGATGAAAATCCTTTCTTCAACCTTCTTCTGAAGCTTTGCACGTTGGCCATAGCCATATAACGTACTGGTGGCCCTAAAAACAGCCCTCAGAGACCCCTTGCTAGACATTTGCCATAGCCATATGATGTGCTGGTGGTCCTAAAAAGAGCCCTCAGAGACCCCTTGTGTACTTCATGTGTCCAGGCTGGCAACTCATCACCAGGCTCAGGGCCAGAGGGAATTTTTTTTTAGGTCAGATTAGCAGGAACTAGTGCACCTCCTTTGACTTCTGTAGCATGGACTTGACTTCAGACAGCTCAGCCCCCTCCTACTGCAGGACCCCAGGGTGTGCACGGGTCTGATTTTTGCTGCTCTCCTTCTGTGGCAGATACTAGTCTTAAATTTACTACAGAGTTTTGGTTTTGGCTGTGGCACAGAGGAGTCTATTTGCCCATCTGCAGATCATTCTTTCCGCAGCAGTTTTGCTTTTGATATTTGCTGTTAAACCAATAACTGTGTTTGGCATGCCTCTTGGTGCTTAGCTAACAAAACGAGCAAACTCCCAGCAAAGGTATCTTTTTTGTGATGACTCTTAAAAAAAAAAACTAAGGCAACCAAAATATAATCGGAGCGTGCTTTTGCAAGTGCCACTGAGGTTAAGAAGAGCTGTAGAAGAGGAACAGAGAGAGTGGCCCAAGGCTGATAGAGTATGTCAACATTAGCAAGCTGTCGACAACAGAAGCAGATCTGCAGAGTGAAACGGCTGGTGCAGTGTTTCAGGGATGGAAGAGGTTTTACTTTTGACCAGCTCGGGTCTGGTCTGTGGACAGAGCACCCATTAGTAGCTGAAGCTCATTAGGTGTGTGCCTGGAGCACATCTTCTGGTTTGGTTTCATTTGAAATCGATTCAATTCATGAGCTTCAAGACCTGTCTGTGATGAGAATGAAAGAGTGGTAGCTCTGAGACAGCAGGAGATTCACACCAAAAAGGCACACCTGACCTGAACTCTAATGTTAATGTAGATGCACCTGCAGAAGTGTCTTCAGCTCATGCCTCACTGCAAGCACGGGAACAGTCTCGCTGACACCAAACAGCTAGTCAGACATTAAGAGCTGATACAGTATTTCCTTCAAACAGGGGCTAAGTGTTCTCTAGAGGGACAAAGAAGGGGGGAAAATCTGGTTGTGTTCTCCAAGTTTTGAGAAACTGGTTTCTACTGACAGAGGGGAGGTGGGGGGGAAGGAAAAAAAAAAAAAGGAAATCACTAAACTGGAGTAAACTGAAACAATCTTCTAAATGTTTTTCAACCAAACCTTGGAGTAAAAAATGCTGCATGCCACACACATACACTCTAATAACAACAAAGAACAAAACAAAACAAAACAGAAAATGATCTGGCTGGAAACAAAAAGGGAGAATGAAACAGCCCATACTTCGCTAGCATTTCTGTGACAAAGTTTCTGCAAATGAACAAGTTGTTCCGTGTACAATCATATCACATTACATGCCTACACACCGCCTGCATCTAGTGCAAAATAGCATCCCCATGTTTGCCAGGTTTGGTAAAGAGACTAAATAAAGTAAGTATTAGAGGATCGAACACAAACATACTGGCAAATCACCCTGTCTCCGGAGCAGAGAAAGTTCAGGTATGAAACGACACCCAGAGAAATACACAGAGCTCTGCTGAAAACACAGAGAACACAAAATATATCACCACTAGTTGGCTTGGAGAAAAAAAAATATTCCTTTGAATCTCTCACAAGGTCACTGAACAAACGTCCAAGGCCACGAAAACCATTTCCATTCTCAGACTTGTATTTTAATGCCACCGTTCCCTACCGGGAGCCTTTCCCTGGTGGAAATCCCGTTTCTCCCCAGCCGCGCAGGCAGACACTGGCTGAGCCATCCTGATTTACACCAGCCGAGCGCTTACCCCAGCATCTCCCATTAAAACCAAACAGGCAGATGCACATTTATGGGACAATGAACTTTTCCACGGCTGCGGCTCATCGTGCTTTTGCTATTACGGCCTTAATAAACCTGTGCATTCCCGTGCTGCGGCAGCTGCCTTGGGTGGGAGCGCGAGCAGCCGGCTCCGGAGGAGAGGCCACAGCTTCAAAAAAAAAAAAAAATTACAAAAAAAAAAAATCATGTTTAATTTAAAAATTAGAAACTGGAGCAGGCTGTGAGCACAGAGGTTGATTGAAACAAAATTTAAATTCCTGTCAAGCCCATTTAAACACAGGGGCCCTTCATAGACAATTAGCTGCTCCCTGTGAATGCTGAATAAACTCGGGCCTGGTCACTGTTAGAAGAGAGCAGGCCTACTGTGAGGAGCTGGAAAAAAATTAACTAAAATCAGCCTGTATGAAATATTTAGCCTCCCAGTTTATCACAGGGGTTTGGAAGTGTAAACAAGACAAAAATCGATTCCTCGGTGCCCTCCAATCAATCCCCCAAAATGGTTAGGGCATCTGTTTCTGCTAAATTTTGTTTACTCTGGCAGATTTGCCTTAATTGCAGTTGTTTATCTCCCATTGTCCCCGGGGCCCTAATCTCCCGATTACTAATACTTAACACTCATTTCACATCTAAAGCTACTTCTAATCCTCAACAGGTTTCTGGGGCTCTTAAAATTATTGAAACAAGGGAGAGGGGAGATGCAACCTCTTTGTGAGAGGCACATTTTCCTATCTGCTACCAGCTGGGCCCAATCATCACCAGGGATGGCGGCAACAAAGGTGCTAAAAGGCTCTTTCACAGGCACGGCTGCTCCACCGGGATTGTGCGGATAAAAAAGAGCTTTGATGGGAAAAAAAAAACAACCCAGCCCTGAACAAGAGGGCTATAACAGTCCAGCCAAATAAAGTTACTGTCATAATCAACTGCTGTCAATCACAATGAAAATCCAATTAAAAATCTTTCAGCGCGGCCCTCTTAAGTAGAAAAATGTCCCCTATTTATATGCGTTTTTTGTCAACTGCACAAATTAGAAAGTAGTATTAATTGATTTTTTACTACTTTAGGCCCTGATCCTCCAGCTGAATTTCTGCGGATGCAAGAATCAAGCGGCACAAATCTGATTAAGGGATTTGAGGCATAATGCGCACAGGTCACTAAGAAGCCGTATCTGTATCTCCTGCTTTATACCCCGCTTATTCAGAAGCAATTATTGCTCTTATTTAATACTGCAGGAGCGGCTGGAGGTGCTGAGCGGAACGCAGAGCCACGAGGAGCCGGTACCGCACAAATGCCAGCAATTTTAATTCACGCAGAGTGTTTGAATAGATTTAAAAATCCAGTTTCATTATGGAGATTTCAACAGTTGCCTGTTAGAGCAAATTCCTCGATGAATTTGGAATGAACAAGGAGGACAATACTCTGGGAATTAAAGCTATGGCTCCTATTTAGGAACTGTTAACAGATTTTTTTTTTTTTTTTTTTGAGTAAGTATGTAGGGAAGACAGCTGACATAAAAATATCAACAAGACAAATGCACAGCTTCTCAATGTATCATCATGGAAAGACTTGCAATTCCGCTACCAAAATGAGTGAGATGTAAATATTTGTCTCTGTGCCTGCAGAACTACAGATCAACCAGAAGTGCCAAATGAAACATTTGCTCAAATTAAACCGCAAGCCCAGGAGACTCAAGTAACCAAAAATATTAACTGTATCACTCTAAGCTGTTGCCAATTTTTTTTTTTGTCCAATTTCCTTAGATTTTCAACGCTTCTTCCAGCCAACTCCAGTCACTTCTTTTCACATTTCACTGGGAAGTGCCAGTATATCGTGCAGCTTTAGGGCACATTAGAAAGTCAGCTGTTCACATTTTCTGTAAAAAGTCAGCGGTGGTATGAGCAATAGGACTGCAGAAGACAGTGAATGAACGCAACACCTTCAAACTCTAATGCTCACAAGTTAACCTTGTCACAATCTCAGTCTTCTGTAATTGCTGGATTTAGTGATGCTGATAGAATGTATTTCTCCATTTTGATAGCTGATTTCTCAAGTGACAAAGAACAACAAACCATACCCCTAAGGGCAGATATGGCTGAGGTTTTCTGGTTTTATTTTTTTGTTTGTTTGTTTTAAAGACAGAGGGAAAGAGAGAGAGGGCAAGATCCATAACCCACCTTTCCCTATTTCAGCTGAGTGGGGAATGGATTGAGCAATGCTGCCACCTGAAAGAAGACATTTTTTTCTCCAACTCTTGAGCTACCCTGACCAAGGAAGATAATGAACACACAGTGACAAGAGCACCCTGAGCCTCAGTTTGAAATCCTAGCATCAATGAAGTCAATATAAATTTTGACATTGCCTCCAGTCTATCCAGGATTTGATCCAGAACTCCTTGTTCACTGTCTGAATTGATAGATTGAAGATACAGTTTTAGATTGAAGATACAGTTTTGTATTTATCATATAC
The DNA here is from genome assembly GCA_035590215.1 of Microhierax caerulescens. Classification (NCBI taxonomy): domain Eukaryota; kingdom Metazoa; phylum Chordata; class Aves; order Falconiformes; family Falconidae; genus Microhierax; species Microhierax caerulescens. The sequence continues at coordinate 4,899,512 of JAVJGJ010000060.1, forward strand.
ATTTAACAGTTGGACTCCATCTTAAAAGTCTTTTCCAACATAAACAATTCTATGATTCTATATTTACAACAGCCCAAAGACTTGGCTTTGTGCTTTTTTCCATGGGAAATCAGGAGAGCGCCCTTTCTTTCACATCTGGCACATGTTTTGGTGTCTGTCAGAATTTCTCCTTGTCATGGGGTGAATAACTGGACCACTGTGACAGAAGAGAGTCTAAATGTTTGCAAACAAAGCTATCCATCACAGCTCCAAGCATGGACAATTTTATGCTGGACAAATCATCACTAGTAGGAGATCCTGCACTGGCTCAGGAAAAAACCCAACCCTGATGCTTGAAAGTAGCCAAAGAAGGAAAATTCTTGGCTCACTGGGATCCAGCAACGAGGCATAAACATCCAGATAGGTAGAGAGAGAAAATATTTATATGTAAAGTTGTCTTCATGAGATTTATGAGATGTGTTTGTGAAAAGCAAAGCACAGACGGCCCTCTGGTCTTTCCTAAAAGCTAACACCATCAAAAAACCCAACCTGTACAGCCATCTCAGCTACTCAAGTCAATGATGCCACTGCTATAATGCAGAAGCCCAATTAGCTGTTGGGGAAATCCATTTTGTTGACAAATGTTAAGTGAGTAGTATATTATTTTCTTTATTCTGAAGGTTTATATGAACATCTAGATAGGATTATGCTGATCCTCCATTTATTTGTTTAAACCATAAAAGTGTTTCCTAAGAGCAACAAACAATGGTTTAACACAACAAGCTCCAAACAAGTTTAGCTCTGCCTGGTAAGAAGTGCTACTGTCCAGACCCTCTAGAACATAGCTACTTAAAATACATAATTAATACTACATATAGTTAATATATACTTAAAAGCTTCGCCTTTTTAATTTCCTATACTTGTTGGAGATGGGGAACAGCCAGCCAGAATCCATTTTTGAGAGTCTGTAATATCTTGACATGTATCTTAACACACTTTAATACACAAATGATCCATCTAAAAAAATGCCCATTGTAGCTAATAAGATCAGGGTGCCTGATCTAAATGCCATTCCTGAAACAGAGAGGAATTGCTGAATGCATAGGAATAGGAAATTTCAAAATTGCACTAGGCATTAAAATAAGAAAATAAAATTAAAATAAGAAAAACCAAAGAACATGTTTTGCAGCAAGTCCGTGGTTTTGACACAGATAATATACAATTTATCATACAGTCTTCTAAACTGACAGAACACCAACATAAAAAGTGTCAGTAATTTAAAATTTATAAAAGGAGAAAAGCTAGGAGTTGTGTTTAAAATTTGGAGACTTGAACAAAAATCATTGGACCTGTGCAAAAGTAATCAAGTGCAGAAGGTGACCAATTCCTTGGCCAAAAGCATCTCCTTGCCCAATACCCTCCTTAAAAAAATGCAAGCAGCATCCTGAAGACTGTACTTTTATGCACCCGTGAAAAGGCACAGTGGAATAACTGCTACATGCTTAACTTCTGGTTTTCAAACACAAGTTCTTCAAGTAAATCGCTTTTGTTTAAATAGCCACATGTAGCACGGTAGAGTTCAATGCAGTACTAACAAAAAAACTCAACAAGAGACTTCAAGAATTCTGCTGGCTTTCTGAAAAGTGCATACAATCTGCAAAATAAAAGGCCAAGCTTCCAGCTAAAGAAGAGATTTTAAACAATTACCAAAGCAGGATAGTGGTATCATAAAGGCAATTTCTGCGCTAGCTTGTTTTCTGAAACTCTCTTTGCCTCTGAACAGCTAGAACAGATAATAACTATTAGTAAATCAAACTCCTGCAATATCCAGCTGTGTCTCACACATTTACATACAGATAGAATGGGTATATGTTTTTAATATGTATGCGATACGTACTTTTACCACAGCTGAAGTGCATGCTACAAAGGAGGAGGAGAATGGGAATGGAATCAGCATGAGATAATAAAGTGGCCTAGATAAAGTATTAGCCAGCGATTGATCTCAAACAGGGGATGCTGCTTCTCTCTGACCTGATTACTTACTATGCATAGATTCCATTAAATAGAGCTTAGAATGGAAAGCTGCTGAAAAATACCGTAAATACAGTCAGATCTACAGCTTCCCGAGGCAAACCAGCCCGCGGACACCTACCCATACACTCGGCACAAGCAGGAGTTCAAACCTTACCCGCACCGCCACATCACAACTGCTAAATACACAGGCGTGCCTGCGTTTCCCCGGGAGCCAGGCTTCCCATGCCAGGGAACTCCGCGTTCCAGATGAAACCCAGAAGTTCAAAGCGGGGGGAGGGGAATAAAATAAATCTTTATACAGAAGAATTGTTGAGATTTTTCTTTCCTTGTTGGAAGGGAAGAGAAGAGAGACAGAGGAATACGCTAAGATGTTGTGCGGTCTTCCCTGGCGCTGAAACAGGAGTATATTCAATTTAATTGACTGTTTGCCTTTCTCTTCTTACGAGGGAACAAACTGGAGACAAAAGAGCAGACACTGTAAGCACGAGGTTCAGAATCACCACTGGTGAATTATAAAGATTATGTCTTTCCCTGAATGGACAATTTTCTCACTGCTTGGTGAAATTACTTCACCACCCACCCACCCCCTCCCCCCCTGCCCCG
>JAVJGJ010000060.1:4902227-4929727 GCA_035590215.1 Microhierax caerulescens
ACCACCCACCCACCCCCTCCCCCCCTGCCCCGTGGAAGTCTGTTAATCTGAAATATTTTGAAACAATTAAATTATTGATTAAATACACAAAGAGAAACTGATGTTCTATCTCGTTTTGTGGATGGGTATGTAGAGGGAAGGGCACAGTGACCGTGCGTGAATACGTGCACCTGATTTATGCCAGCCGTTACGGAAATCTGGTGTTCACTTGCACAAGAATATCTACGGTAATAGAACACCTGACTTTACATGGGAATTGCATACAGCCTTGGCTCTGGCCCTATTTTCTGATAAAATGTGCACAGTGACTTTTATAAAAAAAAAAAAAGGGCTTCCTAACATGATAGACAGGGTAAATCCATCCCTGATATAGCCCCGTGACTTCACTGGAGTTGCCAGGTATTGTTAGTCGGCTCTTCAAATGCATTTAACAATTCACTGATTATCAGGAGAGCAGAAAAAGATTGATGTTCTGCTCCCTTCATTTTGCTTTCAGTCTTTAATTATACTAATTGGTTACAAAATAGTGACTTCCAGTACAGTTAATGTTCATAGGGGAGAAAGCCTGCACTCCACAGTTTTGTCTGAAGGTAACAATGATTGTGTGTTGCACCCTTCATCCTAGCTAGTACACTTCTTCTAAATAAAAACCCACAAAACCCCAAAACCCAATGAACAAGGTGAAAACCTGCTCTCATTTAAATCAACGGTAAGCTGACCTTGACAAGTCCAGGATTTCACCGATAGCGCCTGCATCACTCTACCCACTCTGGTAGTTAACAGGGACATATCCATCAGAATTACAACAGAGGTTTCGGAAAGGGATGACACGGAACTAGAAAGGTATTGTGGTAAGCAATTCTAGAATTTAGAAAATCTAGAAAAAAAGAGGGTATTTAACAGCTTTTGTTCTGGCCCCAATTTCCAACAAAGTATGGCAATTTCCAGACACGTATGTATATATACGTGCAGATATGCTGTGTGCATACCGACATACGATGCTAATGTATATATGCATATGAGTTTTATAAAGTGCTCCTTGACAAGACTGGGTAAGTGCAAGAATGCAAAGGGCTTGACGGCGAGCAACTACTGAGCTAATAGTGAGTCTGTTACAGAAAAGCACAGGGTGCTCTGAGCCCATCAAGGCTAGAGGAGGGAATTTAGGGCAGCTTATGAGGGTCAGCCACATTGCAGGCAAGGACTGGGTCACTTCTTTATTTCAGCAGCAGTCTACCTCATGCTTTAATACTTGTTGTTGCAAGCTCATTTATAATTGAATAGAAAGCAGAATGAGGAGAAAAATGGATTAAACAGAAGATTTTGTTTAAAAAGTAGGAAGGCTTTTTTTTTTTTTTTTTTTTTCCTGAGCCACTATAATTTTAAAATTATTTTACAAAATATGTCCTTAAAAGGGGACTAGCACACTCCAGGGCATGTAGTTGTAAAGATAAATCTGTGCACTTCCCTGGTACTGCAGGCACTCACCCTTTGGCCTCATTTTTATGACTCTACACCCTGGAGTGGTGTTATTGCTTACAAACATACATATATACTTATGGGGGTATGTGCGATCTGCAGATGTTTTATTTATAAGTGGCAGGCCTATTGCATCACTGAAACATGCATTTACAAACAGACACAGGTTTTATGAAACCCTATTCCGTTGTTTTAATAGCTAAGCTATCCAGCCATAGCATAATAGTGCACAAGGTAAATGTGTCTACATCTCTAGAACCTGTTCCAAGTTTTCTCAGATGTGACTAACTGCAAGAATTTTCCAACCATCAAAAGTTAATAAAAAAGACAAAATAAGGCAGTGTAAGGCTTTCATACGAGACACACACCACCACAAAGTGGAGGGGCTCTGATAAACTTGAAGGCCTCATTTTACCAAGCAGGTGCCTAACTTCAAATGTAGATCTATTGAAGTTAATATCCTTAAAATTAGATTCACAGTTAAATACTTTATTAACCAGGATCTAAATTGAGACTAGTCTGGATTGTGAGATACCTGCCCCAAGGTATCTTCAGAGATTAGCCTTTAACTAGAGAATAGCTGCAACAGAAACACTTGTGTATTCTACTCACAGTTTGCAGCATGTAAGCAAGAAATAAGATCGATGCAAATGTGTCCTCATCTTGTTAAAATGTGTTAAAATTATTCCCAAATATTTAATGCACAGAAAATAAATTATGATTCTACAGAAACCTCCCAAGTTACAGGAAACACAACATATAAAGAAAAGTAACAAACCATTTTAAAATCAATATAAAAATATTTGAGGTGAGTCAGAGGGGCCTACAACTTATCTACAATATAAGTTACTGTAAATATCTGTGGTAATTGTTTGGTATAGTATTTTTCTAGTTGCTTAAAACCAGTCAAAATGGCACTTTGCACTAAATGCATAGCCACGGGGGACCAGCCTGAGAACAGGTACCCCATTACTGCCTTCCTGCAAAAAAGGCAATTGCAAGCAGAAGATGTGGTCTCTGAGCTCAGATTCCAACACAGAGCATGCTTCTACGGACAGACCAAAGCTACATACTAACTCAATCTTCTGTAGCTAATCTAATTTCATTTTACATGAACATAAGTGAAAACAGTGGCTCCTGCATTTCATCAAAAATATACTATTTTGACCATATCCTCTGTTCTCAATCTTCAGATTTTGAACGGTTAAGACTGGCAAATGATGACAAAGAGTGACCTACGTTAAGCTGAAAAAAACTGTGTATTAAGCATCAAAATGGCTTTGACTGAAACTTCATACTGGCTGTGAAAGTTTTGTATTAACTCCCCAAATCACCAGTGAAGCCTGGGCCACGGTGAAGGCAACAGCAAAATGCCCATCAACTTCAGTGGAGTCATAATTCCACCTTTGGTTTGTGTGCTCTCTGTAAATATATAACTGCTGCACAAGCCAGAAAGAGCTTACATTTAAATTAGTACATAGTAGAAAATGCAGAAGAGAATGGATGCACTTCTATATACATGACTTAAAAAATATTCACGGACAAATACACACCGAGGGGCTCTGGAGTTTCACTTACCATTAAATCTTCAGGTGCTGGCCTTTCCTTTGGTTGTTTTTTCATGCTATGCATCATAAAACAAAAAGTTCATATATAAACAATTGCTCATTTATTCTACTTGCTTAAATATTGAAGATACCCTCTTTTAACACAGAGTGAATAATTTCATCATATTTCTTAACTTTATCACATGCCAGAGGAAGACAGGGTTCCTAACAGTGGCCAAAATGTTAATGGATTTCTTCCTTCCCTTCCATCCTCCCTTACAGGATGCGGTGGTCTACGCTGTTTGTAACCATGAATGTGTATAAAAGACAGAGATCACTGCAAACCAGCCAGCTCTGAAGGCACAGTAAGTTGATTCTCATTTTGCTAGGGATTATTACATAGCTCGACACAAAGTATTATACAAACAGGTGGGAAATTTAACTCTAACACTAAACAGCTTCAGGAGAACGCACAATACCCTGGGGTTTCCACCTTAATTTTTTCACATTTATTTCCATTACACTGCAGGGTGATAGTTCATTACACAGCATTAACCTGTTTATAAGATCATGTTTCTCATCCAAATAGTCCTAGTTTTCTGTGCAACAGGTGCAATTAGCTATTGAAGGCTGTGCTTAGCTGCATGAAGGAACACAATAACATGGCACAGAGGTGACCATCAGGAGCTGCCTACTGACTAATTGGATTACATCCAAACAGCCAGTGTTTATGGCGTAATTGGCATAAAGTCATAAAGTCTGATACGCCGTTCACTTGACATCTCTAATACTTATCAGGAATTGATTGCTTAAATAGTATAGAGCTTCTTCTCATTTGTTTTTTTTAAATGGTACAGCTTCCCACTAAAAAGTACGACCAATCTGATACTATATCTAAAATACTGGATGATCTGTGCTGTAAATCAGAGGTATTAACAATATGATTTACCCTCCCTACAAATAACAACAAGCACCTCAAATAATGCAGGCATCAGCCAGTAACGCAAGCTGGCTGACGAGTGGGTTGGTAGCAGTTCTAATCTGACAGTCCAAAGTAGCTGCGTCCCGAGGGAAAACAAGGCTATTAGCCACCATCAGTTATGCTTCAGTTTGACATCTGTGGAAATTTTAACACAGGTTATCCCTCTCTCTGCCTCAATGAGAATTTTTTTTTTTTTTAAAACAGTCTGTCGTCAATTTTTTTGCAAGTATAAAAAGCGTAGACCTCCACACACATCAGTTCGTTGCGCTGCAGAATCCTCCAAACAGCACTGAGCTTTGTAAACTGAAACTATTGAAAACGGAGGCCTGTGTTACACAAACTTTAATTATTTAGGTACTTTAATTAACCGATAATCAGACCGCTTTTTGTGTCTGTATTATTTGTTACATGCTATGTCAGTCCTGAGAGGTACTTCCTCCTGTGATGCATATTCAAAATCCAGTTTTACCAGGCGACTTTTGCTGCAGTACTGTTTTTTTGCATATAGCAGAGAATCTGAAAGCGCCGTGAAGCCCAGCCTATAGACCTGTGGGGGGCTGAGGGCTTCAAGAAGGGCGCATCCCTGGAGCAGGATTCCCTCTCAACCCCACGGCTGCAGCTCGCAGTGGCACACACTGAGATGGCTCCATCCGATTTAGCACAGCTGAGCATCCAGCCCTGGAAGCGTGTGTTTGCAGAAGCAATGGCTTCTCCATCAAACACATCATATTTTTACAGAATTCAAGCTTGTTTCTCCTGCTGTACATAAATAGCTGCCCCCCCCGCCTTTTCTTTTTGGGGGGGGGGGTGGTGGTGGGTGGAATGGGGGAGATGTGACAGTTAAAAAAAATTTTTTTTTCCCCTTCACTTTGTTTCTTTAAGAGAGCTTACCCTCAAGATTTTTATTCTCTAGTCACTCAAGAATTGTATTCTTTATCCTACAAATTCCTCCTCTCCCCAATTCTCCTTTCATTTAAAAGGTTTTCAATGAACTATTCAGTTTTAAGGAAAGAAAATATACCCAGTGGTGTGTTTTAAAATACAACTCCCAGTAAAAAATTACTTACTGAAAAGCCAATGAATTAATCAAGGCTGCTTGCCTTTCTGAATACTGAGGCAATTTTATAAGTAATATTTAAAAAACCCCTGAATAATATTATACACATGAGTCTTTGTGGCCTCTTTATCCCCAGATGAGTTCTTAGGAGTCCCAGCACACAAGACTGCACCCACATTCAGGGCCGGTTTATTAAAACAGGAAAAACCCTTGTAAGTACTTTTACGACCCTTTGTGTAAATAACGTTTACATAATTTAAACAGTTTGCTTAGCTTTGCTGCCCCATCTGCCCAAGGCCCCCAAGTCCCTCTTCTCTCAGAAAGGATGCAAGGAAAGCCATAAGGTCTTGCAGAGCTGCAGAGTTAATGGCATGTATCATTTACATTGAGGGCATGGCATGTTTGCAAACTGAGCTTACCATTGAGTGATGAAGTGTACAAATGGCTCAGAGAACTCCCCGGCTGGAAGGACGGGTGATTCCTGGGATTGGATTGAAAGAAGAAGCAGAGTCAGAAGGAAAGAAGATAATTTCTTTTTTTTTTTTTTTGAGGAGAGTAATATAACAGCGACAACAAAACAAAACCAAAAAAAGAAAAAATGAAGGAAGTGATAAAGGCCCCTTTTCACACAGAGAATTCGAGGGAGAAAGGTACAAATTCTTCTGAGAATGTGTTATAAAACACTGAATTTCAACTAATGAGTATTACACAATGGGTAAAAACATGTGGAAAGACACTGAGGGGAGGTGAAAAAAGGACAATGATAGCCACAGGGTAAAAAGGAAGGTAGGGAAAGTGTAAATGAGAAATTAATGATTATTTAAGTAACACACAAATGGTCTTGTAATTAACAAAGAGCTGTGAAATTATTCTTGTGTTGACCTTTGTTCTTTCACTGTATTTGCTATTTATTTACACTCATGTTTATTTACACTTATTCATTTTAGAGTCTGTCCTCATATGCTGTTCTAGATTTAAAAGGCGAAAGAATTTTTAAGAGGAAAAAAATGCAGGATTTAGCAGTCTAGTGGTAGAAAATAACCACCCAGTATTTATGGAAGAAAAAAAAAAGCACGAGAAAAAAAATACAAACAGGGAACAAACAACACCACCATTTGCAAAGAAGGGCTTTACGAATTTAGGAGTTTTTCCAAGAATGACAGAGAGCTCCACTGTGTTTATAGTGTAACAGCTCAGGATGTAATGAAATTACACTGCAGAGTACTTTAACAGTGTCATCTCATTAGACCTACAGTTGGAACAAGAGAGCCACATAAAACAGGCAGCTGCAAATGACTCCATTCTCATCTATTCTCATTTGCTATTAAAAATACCTTTCGGCGTCTTTTTTCCTCCCTGACATCCCTACACAAAGTACCCTGCAAAGTATGATACATGCACCTATTTAAATTAACAAAGGAATGACTTATTTTAATCTCACTGTGCTTTGGAGTGCTTTGGCCATTTGGATGAGCAATATATCATTACATACAACCTTCCAGCGCTGCAGGCAAGAAACTCAGAGCGTGCAGCATTTGGTGGGAGCCAAACAATTTCTCTAGCACACAACTGTGTCAAATGCATGCATGTATTCATTATTGAGAATGCGAGGAAATAGCTTTGATGTAGTGGAAAAAAGAAGATGATAAAAGCACCTCTGCAATGTGTGTGCCATTATCAATGGTGGCAGATAGACACAACTGCAGAGCCTCCTATGTGATTAGTAAATATACATATAATTGCTGTGGCCAATTATCAGAAAAATGAGATCGGTAATTACAAGACAGAAAATTAACTAGAACTCTTATTAAGGCTTTGTTTCCAATTCAAACAATTGGAAACTGCTGGAAAATACAATTAAATCAAAAGTAACTGAAGAGTAAAAGGAGAAGCCAAAATTGCTTTACAATTTTCAAAGACTTCTATTAAAAACAAGGAGTGTTTGATACAACATGCCCAAATTCTCTTTGAACTCAGACCGGGTGAGGGAGAGGTTATTGTTTCTAAACTTATAAATGACATCAATATAGGAAGGTTTCCACCGGAGAGTGGAAGGGAGACAAGGAAATAAGCAGCGCAATTAAACTTTCTCCACTTCAAAGAACCGCGCATGAAAATTATTCATATTAATACAGAAAATGAGAACAAAATGTCAGGCTTGCTTACACCGGCGCGGAGCCCAGCAGGCTTTGCCTGTCCCCACCATTTCCCCTTGTCCGGCAGAGCCTTCCTGGGCTGGGAGTAGCCAAAGCCACTTTCCCAGGTAGGACGGACTCAAAGCAGAACAGCAGAAGATACTCTGGGCACGTAGCACAGATCATTTTGTAAACCACGGGGCGAAGCTATCAGAGCCCGTCCCCTGGGGAACTGGCTCTGCCCAGCAATCTACCCCCGCTGTTTATTTTAAGTAAAATGCAAGTGAGGAGCCTGTTAGGAACGTCCCTCTAATGGGGCTGCCAGCTCGGAGCAGCCCATGCTGGGGAACATGATAGGCACGTGGCACTTCACACTCATTTGGAAGGTGATAATTTCTGCAATCACAAAGAGATGACGGACCCATAATAGAGTGAAACTTCATGAGGACAGGGCGGGAGAAGCTGATGAAGGGCTCTGAAGCCACCAGCATTTCACTTTGGCTCTCCCAAGCTGTGCTGGCATCGGGGTCGCACAGTCAGGGAAGGAGCTGCTCCAGTGTCGGTACAACACCTTGCCCGCTGCAGAGCAGCCAGGGCACCAGGTGCTCCTGCATAAGTGTGCAAGAAAACTTCACCTGGATGAAAGGAAAGGTTAAATGCCATTTTTTTGGGCACGTTTTTCTGTACAATGCAGGTATTTCAAGCCCACCCAGGCCTACTCTCTTCTGCTGTGGACTGGTCAGTCATGGCCATGCCTTGGCTGGTTTGCTCTCAGGAGCTCAGGAAGAGATTGTGGGTGGGTGAAGATGAACACTAGCTGGATCTCAGTATGAAAACTTGATGAAGACTTTGATACAGTCTTCTCAAGGATTTCAGACTGGGCACCCACAAATTCATTGGCTATTTGCCTGACAAACTGAAAGCCTTTTGGGAGGGCGCATCAATCTCAAGGAAGTACTTGCTGGCAAGTGTGTTTGAGGGAAAAAAGATCAGTGCAGATAAAAACTTTATCTCACTCCCGTACATACAAGCCAACTGCTACTTTACAGCATAGGTAAGATAGGGGAGGAGGTGGCAGGTTTTGGTTTTAGCTGAACCAGAGAAGTACAGGACCCTCAACTGCTTCTGAAGGTGAATACCAAAGAGCTGCCTGAAAAGCTGTATTTTACCTTAGTTCGAAAGAGAAAACATCCATTCAGTGTCTGCCCAGGGAAAGCAATGACTGAAACATTCCTGTTTCTGATACTATTCTACGCAAGACTATTTCAGTAGTAGAACGGTGAGAGCATTTTGTAGGCAGAGCTATTTCTAGAGCGAAAGTGCTGCTGTTGCTGCCTCTGTAACCTGAGCGATCACCATGGTGTTGCATCAGGAACACAGCAAACATTTCCAAAGCTACACAACGTAAATACATCACATATTGTATCCCCAAGTTCCCCGGACTTCAGCTGACACTCAAAGAGACGGAATACAAGGAAACAAAGCAAAGCTACACGTCTCTACCCAGCCTGCCCTGTCTGTATAATGCAACAGAGTCACATCCGATGTAACCATCGGGATCAGAGTCCAGCCACACTGATGCCTGCCTTACTTTACCCGCCCGCACAATGAAAACATGCTACAGAGGCAAAAAAAGTAGAAACCTGGGATTTTAAAGGGGCAAGGAAGCATTATACTCTTCTAAACTAGGAAATGGTTCTTCTATAGTTGTTAAATATTGTATCTTATAATTTCACAAAGACCTGGGGATGCCGCTAACATGGCAGTAGGGACAGGAATGGTTTTAAGGGTCAAGCGTACCATTGGCCTCTCATATCCCCAGGCAGCTTATTCCCAAGCCTGGCTATCTCCCCAAATATCCAAGCAACATATTCGTTGGATCTGCTGCAGGAGAAGACAGTATCAGCCTCTGATTTCTGAAAACCAGCCGAGCTGTGCACACGCAATGAGAACGGAGAAGGGCAATAGGAAAAAAGTTTGAGTGATGCCTTTGCCTTGTGAATAATGAACAGTTCAAGAAGGTCAACCCATTACAACTGAAACCGTTTAATTATTAATTATGCACAATCTATGAGCAAAAGGACAAGTTCAGAATGTTTAATGTGTGGTAACTCCGACTGGACCCTCTCTTGGCATTTTGTTATTAGCACTTGTCAGCAAGGTGCTCAGGCATAAAGAAAAAAGCACAGCAGCAGAAAATCTGAGCTAGCAGAAGGAGGGAGGGCTTTAAACTTCAAACACTGCTCCTAATATTTAATTTATAGAGTGCCAAGGCTCCAGTATAAACCTTATTGACTTCCATGGACTTAGGGGAACTCACATTATCTAAATGAAGACCTGAGAACGAGAATACAGAGACAATCCCTCCAAAAGCCCTCTTTTGAAGGCAGCGATAACATTACCAGCTGTATCTTCTTTTTTTTCACACCTCTGAACAAAGGAAGAGTGAACCACCTAATAGCGTGTCCAGAAGTCAACCAATCCTTTGCAATTTATGCAATAAGAGCTTCAATTACAGTCCAAGCACTACCCTCGCCTACACTCCTCAAACCTATTACTCAGTGTCCCCTGATCTGTTTGGTCTCACTAAGCGCAGCAGTAGCAGAGATGTTACTGAGGCTCAGGAAACAAATAATGTCCAGCAAAGTCACAAATAAGAATGAACAAGTCACCTTTCCCCCCTCTTCTGTCCAGCCTGGAGGTTTACTTGGGCAAACTCATGAAGCAAATTCAACAGATACAGCTCTGAGGTGCTTATTTCTTTGGAAACACTCTATGTCAGTGAAATTTGGGAGTGGTTCTTGACTGGCAATATACACCGAAAGCACCTCATGCTTTACACACCTTCAGAGGTCTTACCCCAACAATTTCTTGGGAGTGAAATATTTTCCCAAAGGAACTGAAAGCCTGAGCTTTATCACATCCTTTCTGAAGAAAGAGAAATCTCACTATCTCCCTACAACAGGAAAACCAACAAATGCAGCTTTCTACATAAAACCTTCAAGGTGGCAACGGCAAAGCCCCCAGCTATGTGTAAAGATCAAACCTGTGTTCCTCCTACCTCCTCCTTCAGGGGTCAGCCTGACGGCCAGCCGTGGTGCAGAACGCTGGCAGCCTGTCATCGACACGTCCCCAGAAGAGAGCCAGGCTGCACAGCCGCGCAGGCTCCACGACGAGCTCAGCTGCACTTTGTGGGCAACAAGGGTGGAATTCCCAGCGGATCCCCACACTTGGTGCAAATAGGTTTTACTCCCTCTTCTCATCTGCTAACTCTCGCCCTGTGAAGGGTTAAATTTTCCCATTCCCCACAGCTACTGCTATTTTGCAATACTCTCTCCTCAGTGTGAACGCCTGTGCAGAAGGAAATGCCATGGTCCTATGGCTCTATGGCCACAAGAGGGAAGTTAGCAGAACCCAGCAAACCAAACTTCAGTTCCTCTCTCCTCTGGGTTTCCCCAGCACACCCTGTCTTTGAAATGATCATCTCCTCTGGGCAGATAATCCTATTCTGCAACTTGTCCATTGATGCTGAAATGGCAGTATCTAATAAATAATGTGTGTGCTTTACAAAGCTTTTCTGGCTATCACTTCAGCCTAAAAAATCTCTAGGATTAAAGAATTTTTATGCACTCCAACTTCTCTTTTACTAAAGCTTTCAAAGAAAACACGTATTTTCATACAGTAGCTGCTTTCTACTTTGTGGCCAAATAGTGATTATTTTTTTTTTTTCCCCTCCTGCAGACAAACTTGAGTTTTAGATGCACCAGAAATGCTGCCAGGTGCAATTACATGGAATAAATGTGCTGCGGTTACCGAGCTGTTTCAAGGAGACCAGCAAATTACAACATTGTAGACATTCAGATTTAGTCCTACAAGGACAACTTGCTTTCACAGCATTCCTAAAAAACCCAAATAAAATAAAAAAAATCCATTTCTGACTTTCTAGCCAATCTACTTCAAAAGCCTTGCACAAACCTAATGGCAGGTGATTTCCTACAAGTAACAAGTTTGCAGAAGACAAGCGATGGCTGGAGGTGGCTCAGAGGCCCAGACTTGAAAGCGTTTCTGGATTGTCCCCGCTATGCTCCCACCCCCAGCAGGAAGGTGAAAGATGATTACATCTCTGTGCCCGGTCGCTTCTTGCTCTTTTCTTAGCAGATGCCAAATGTGACAAATTATACGTGGGGGCATTTTAGTGTGAAGTTTTGTCTGCTGGGATTGGAGTGTCAGCAGTAAACTCATTTATTTCCAGATCTCTAGCTGGACGGGAACCAAGGTCGAAAGGCCAGTGTTTTATCCACCAAAACACTCAGCCTACCTTTAACACCTCAAATCACGTGAGAACCAGCTATTCTCTCTGCAGCGCTACCCACTCCCCAAGTTCTTGAAAACAGCACATCTGTGTTACCTACGTCCGTACCGAACACATGCAGATGTTTCTGGTTAAGTAAGTCAGTGGATACCTGGCGCTATTTGGTTGTCACTTCTGCAGCATTTGCTACTGTGGGATATTTTTCAGAACCCAGAAGAGGGAAGGAAAGAAGCGGAAGAGTGTAATTAACATCAGGAATAATCTAAAGCGTACGACACGACATTTTCTACCTCTTGCCAAGCTTTGTACTTGTTAGTCCGGCTCTCCAAAGGGCCTTGCAGATAAGCATACAGGTAGCTGGGAAAACAGGTTAATCCTTTAACCGTAACTGTAATTGCTTTTTCTCTAAAACAAACATAAGAATTTTTTCCTCTCATTGCTGGTCTCTTGTCGATCATAAACTAGCAGAGCACAGCAGCGTTTTGGGTAGATACACACACATACGCACATTTCAAATAGCTAAGGCACAGCAGCATGAAACGTAGCCTCTACCTGTGCACACCAAAGGGACTCAATTGAAAAACTAAACCCATTTGTTGTTCCCTTTTTCCTCTGTACACTCCCAATGCATTTTTATTGCTTTTTCATAAAACACTGCTGCAAATAATCAAGCATGACCATTGACATCCACAAGATTGAGTTTTAGGAACCATTAAATGAGCTTGCCCTCTTGGGAAGGTTCTTGCTCAGGTTGGTCTAAAGGTAATTATTCAGCAATTCCTACCTGTGGTTTTACCTTGTTCCTATATAAGTCTCTGAATCTCATACACTAGTAAGGTCACACTTTCTGTCTCAATAAAAGTACACCCTAAACCAACTTATTCACAGGACAAATTATAATGAACTTGTGAACACATGCATGTGTGTATATCCTAATACCAGCTTTTCTTGCACAGAAATCTTCAACACCCTGGAAATTTTCAGGGTTAAAGATAGCTGTTCATACACTTAAATCAATAGCTGAGAATCTAAAGAGAAATTCCTGAAGAAAAAATAAAGCCTGGTTTCATTCTGAGCCTTTGGAGTTTTCTTCTTCATTTACAGAAATAGCAAAATGTGGCACAGATGCATAAGGTTAAGAAATTCAGCACTCCAGAGACAGTGGTCTTCATTGTGCTATTTGATCAAGCTGAACATCCTGCAAATTTTTAAGGCTATGCGGTAGCACTGGATGGAGGCATATATTTAACCAGGTAAAAAAAGAAGGGAACAGAAATAGCTACATAGGATACACGTATTAAGTGCAAGCTATTTTCTTCTATGGGAAAATTTGAAAATTTATTGACACTAAAATGCTTCACAGCTCAGTATTAACACGACACCAGCGTCAACTGATGCTGCTAAATGTTTCTAGAGTACACATTTAAAAAGAAAAAAAAAAAAAAAGGAGGTCTTTGATTTGTGGAGTTTGTAAAGTCCTTGAGCTAGATTAAACTGCAGTCTTGTGAGACTGAGTATCTCTGTGGGGGCACTTAACAGAAATGCTCAAGAAACTCATGGAAAGCTTCTCACTACTTACTCATGAAGCTATCAGAGTAAGGATTCATGAGTACAACTAATTAATTTTCCTTTTACATTTCTGCTAGAGTCACCAAAACAGGCAGGTTTTTCAATGCTGCCTCCTATTTGTAAGAAGAGGATTTGCTCCTGAAAGTCTTCACTCCTCAAGCTCCAAATGTAACTGGAATAATACAATATTTTAACTAAAACTGATGGACAAAAATAGAGTTATTTTTCTCCCTAATCCAATATAGTTAGAAAAAAAAAAAAAGGCCCAAACAACCAGCACCTAAGTCACTATTACACTGGACAAGCTATGGAAACTCAGCAAGTAAAATTAATTTATTTCAGGTTGTGAAGAAGAAAGGGTTAGAAACTAGAGCTGATGCTTAACTACAGAGCTTGTGACCACAACTGCTCCAGTACAGTGAAACCCGGTTTACAGCAACCACCCAAGGGGCTGGCAATAATTGCTTTCCTAGAAGGGATACTCTAACTAAATAAAGGTCAAACAAAATAGCCCTGGAGAGCTTCAGGAAAATTTAAAGGAGTTGCTTAAGTCAGGAGGACTGCCTGCTGGACGCAGTCCACAGTGCAAGTTTTGTCTGCCCAACCTTCTCTGGATGCAGAGCAGATCCTCTGAAAGCCAAAAACCAGGGGATCGAAAGGATGGGAAGCTGATGTGCTACAAAACACAGAGCTGTTGCGTTTGGTCTTTTGGGATTTTCATACACAAGCTGCAATTGCCTAGGTGTTTTATGGAATGCTGATCTGACTAGCAATCAGGAAAAATGACATTTTTAGAAGGCTTTAGAAATACTGCATCTGGAATACATACAGCTGAGGAAATAACTAAACAGTAATTTCCTACATAATGCATTTTGACATCAAGGTAACAGGGAAATGAGTAACTACAGGTTGGAAGAACCTTGGAAACAATGCCACCTCTCAACTGACTGCAAGGAACGCAAAAATATGCTGTGCTCAAAGCTCTGATGTTCTTGAAAACCTAACCCCACATTTTGCTGCGGAGTCGCAGAACCCAGTAACCCACTACTCACCAAACTGAAAATCTAGAGCGCCCTCAATTACCTTTCAAACTGAGCATTTTCTAATGCATTAAAATGAAAATGCGTAATTATAATCAAGGCTAAGGTTCTCATAATCTCTGCCTGGAAGTGAAAGTTGATTTATTGAGTGACTTTTGCAGACATCAGCAAAGGGAACACTTAACTGGACCATGCAGGTTGTCTGAGAGGTTGCTGGAGGTTTGGAGGCTGAGCAGGAAATAGTTAAGACTATTTTTCTTTTTTTTTTTTTTGTCAGCTAAAAAAAAAAATCATGGGAGGCATTCTGAGACTGTGAGCGGCAGAAAGGTGAAAAAGCATACCAATTTCACTTGCAATCTTTAGGTTTCAGAGTGAACCCACTAAGTGAAATTGGGTGGCCTGCATTTCTAAAATACATCATTTCTGGGGCCAACAACATTAATGGTACTAATCTGGGACTCTCCTGTTTGTATTTCTAAAGTAGCATCTGGAACAGATTCTGATGACAAAAACTTTTTTTTTTTTTTTTTTAAAATGCACCTAGTGCTTTTGAAGCGTGATCCCACTGCTGAGTAGATTACATTGCAAATTTTTGGCTGCATGACCATGAAACACAGGGCCACATCTAGGACATCTTCCAAGCCAGGCAATGGCTCCTGCTTCCAGCAGACACCATTCTCCTTCATGTTGGAGTGTTTCTGGAAAGACTGCATGCACAGCAAGTGATGCATGTCCTTTCCAATAGGGATTCATCTGCACTGCTCAGTGCTTTCCATATAACATTTCGGTGAGTTGGAGACAAACTAAGTTGAGTGATAGAATATTAAATTACTCTCAGCTCTCAAATAACAGCAGACTGCCTTTATTGCTGGCTGCGTTGCAGGATGAACTACATTAACAGCTAGGCTAGCCTCATCTTTGGACCAGAAGCAGGAGTCTTAACATGGTGGGAGATGCTGCTACGATTAGGACCGTTGCTTAAATGAGCGTGTCTTATTTGTAGCTGGATCAGATTTCACTATAAGTTACCACATGTTAAAAAATAAAGGTCCTGGCAGGCATGTATCCTATTCACACAATGCTCCTCGCTAATTTTCCCATTAAAAAAATAATCTCAGAACCAACGCTATTAAAAGACCAATAACATAATTTAACAAAACCAACCCCCAAAGCCAGAAACAAACAAACAAAAAGTCAGGTAGCCTGAAATTTTCTCGTTAAATTATCCTGCTTCTCAAATCACTTACTCATTCTGCAGAATTTCTGCAAGGAAATTTAAGTCCTAGAAAATGAACAAACAAACTTTTTAAACTGCCAAAGTGACCTGCTATGTCTCATATATATGTTACTAAGGGTTTAAAAACAGCTGCAAAAATCTCAGTACTGCAGAATATCTAAAAAACTCCCATGGATGGTTTTTATTCCATAGTCTGCCACCTTACAGAGTTTGAGAAAAGTCCAGGACACCTAGGTAATACAGAAGCAACCTCTTAACTAGCTCAGTCATCAATAAATCCTATGAATTAACGATTATGAATAAAGAGAAAATTAACTTTAGAGTTCCTGCTGTGTTCTGGTGGCACATGGAACAGTTCTACAAAACCCAATGACTACCACTATAATAAGCAACTATTAAAAAGAATCAAGGTCTCCATTCCATCATTTAAAAAACCTCTGAAGTCATCCCGTAACAGGCTCTGGAGTTTGCAGCCAGCTCCAGGGAGAAAGCCTGGGGTAAGCGCGCTGCCGGCAAAGAGCTGATTTAAGAAACGCTCTCTTCCACAGAGCTGTTTAATCACAGTTCTAGGAGCCCGAAGTCCAAACCATTCTCTGTCACACAAAAAGACGTATTAAGGGACTTCAGGAAAAACGACTCAAGAGTTTTCAACTGCAACAATTTCAGCAAATTATTACCATGGCACGAAGCTACATGGCAACCAAAGATCCTTGACGCAGCTCGATCCCACCCTCGCAGATCTGCTCCTGCCGTACCCTACGACACCATGGCTCATCCAGAAGCCGTGCCATTACGGGAACACTGCTGTGCCCTATCTGTTTGGAAGAAGAGACGAGCTACAGATCATCACTCCTTGCTGTTCTGATCGTCATTAAGGTCGATGGGGAATTCTGCGCCGGTATCTGGGGGTTCCTGCGGGGACGGGCTGCGCAGCACAGCTGCAGGAGAGGGGCTCTGCTCCTGCCTCCTGTGAGTTTCAGGACCTCCTTCCAGCCAAGGGGAAAATCTGACCCAAAGTAATCAGTCTTACAACACTAAGCATTTCTAATCCTTAATACACACGGTAGCAACAACAGCTATACGGTACCAGATAGCAACGAGTCTTGCCCTCTCAAAAGGTCCTTGTGTAGAAGGAAGAGCGCGTATTAGCCAAATAAGCAGGTCCCTCTGTTATTCCCCAGGAGGCACATCTTACAGAAGACAAAGTGAGGAAAGGAAAAAAAAAAAATTAGTCCTAAGTTAAACACATTTTGCTTTGAGGCCCTTGTACGCAGGACAGGGCTAGGGGTGGCAAGAGGACCTGTTAAAAGTCAATGCAACCATGAACTAGAACAAAGAAAACCCTGAAAAAAAAATGTCCTCCAAGACACCATCACGCCAAGAATTCGCACTTCCAGGTGTGGCAGCCACTACCTAAATGCTATCTATCTTAATAAATGACCCACTAACAATACACACGTACCCAGCAAATAACACTACAGAGCCAATCCATTCCCTTCTTCCCCCCAGGCTCTAAACGTTATGGCATGCAACTTCCATTTAGACATCGAGTGTGCTGCAAAACAAAGCGAGCTGCACTTCAAGAACTTTCAGCTGAGCTGTGCTCTGTAACCCGACGTCTCAACGTGCCCACGAGCACGGTGCACCCTGAACCACTGCCTCCGCAGAACGATGGCTCCCTGGCACGCTGTGGAACATAAAGTAGGTTAAAACAAGTAAACCCAACGTGCTAACGTTTAAGAAAGAACATCGGAAACTCAGATGTTTACAGACTGCAAAGTTCCTTGGTTAAAGTTTTTGTGGAGCAACTCTAAACCTGAGGAAAAGATGTGAAAGCTGCAAGAAGCTCTGCTGTAACCTGCCATGCTTTACAATAGTGAGCTTAGATTTAGGTACCAGTACCAGCCCACTTAAAAGTAATTTGCCTAACGGTAGCAAAACACAGGTGAAAACATGAGCATCTTTAACTGACCTTCTTTAGGATAGAGATGGCCTTTTGCTGGTGGTATAGACAGCATTGGTGCTTCGGAACTTGCATGCCTCAACCAAAGATGTACGTAACAGGAATAACAACGGATGGAAAAGATGAAAGAAACAGAATTGCCTAAAAGCCTCCCAAAGAACCAGACCATCATAAAAAGCCAGGCAAAAGAGCTAGCACTGCTGGAGGACTGGGAGAACTTCTTTCCTTTACACAAAGGATACCTGGTCATTTTAATTTAACTGCATCTCTCAAGGCCCAAATGTCACTTTTTAGTTCAGCAAAGCCACTAAAGTAATTCTCTAATAAAAGGACAAAAGTGTTCACCGCGGGGAAGAGCAGCGGGTTTAGCAGTTTGTACAAGTAGCAGTTACAGATGGAGAAGGAACAGAGTACTCGGGCATCCCGCGGGCTGTGAGCTTACATCAAACCAAACAATCGTGTTACGTGGCACAGGCTGGTCTGAATGGACACCCCAACAGCGACTCCAGCCTGACGAGCCAGCAACAATGCTCTGCTAGAGGCCGAGGCAAGTCTTGAAAAAGTTACAGCTATTTTTTTCCTTGTTCAAACTTCCCAATTATCATCTTCATCATCTTACTAAATGCTAAAAACAAAGCAAAACTGACAGCAGCCTGCCCTCAGCTAGTGCTTCGCTGTCAAGAGTTGGGACCCCTGCTTACGGCTCCGTTTGTGAAAGGGGACGGGTGCTGCGAAGAAGCGTTTCAATTGAGAAACGTGACGTTAGCCACTGAAATTCAGTCTGCGGTTCACACCTGCATCTCAGGCACCTCAGCTTTTTACTTTGTCCTTCTGACAAAATAAAAACGATTAGATGACACTCAGATGCTTCCCTGCTTACACCTCAGTTTTCTCTCGCTGTCAAAATACCTTTTTCGCCTACCTAAACCGCATTAAATACGCCCGCTATAAAGTGTGCCGTCACTTGAATGTCTCTGTTCCGACTCATCTGGCAAATGCAGAGGATCAACTCGCACGACAAGGTCGGGGCTTCAGGGCCGAGATAGCTCAAAGGACTAGCCTTTGAGACGACTGAGTCTTTCAAAGACTCAAGAGTAAAAAAACAGCATAAAGTGGGACAAGGCCAGTTCATGTTTGACAGCTCCAAGCTGCACAAGGCAACTTGTGCTCTGAGGATGTTGGGCATTGTGCTTCATTAGGAAACAAAATATAAGCTTTCCACTCCATTAGGAATGACTTTAGGAGTGAAAGCACATAAGACGACGACTCACCTCATCAACAATGCACTGCAATAACTGGAGAGGCTGCAATGGAAAGAAGAGAGGGAAAAAGTATTAGCCTATATGCAATATCTTTACAGTGGAGTGGAAAGAAAAAATCATTAATGCAATAAAATATAGCAAGATTAATCAACAGCAGCAAACTCTTATAAAAACATTGATGCTCAGGATGTTCTATTATTTCTAATGGTACCTAATCTAATACAGGCAGTTAAAGGTTTGCATTTTCTTCAAAATGCAATTTGCTAAGTTTAAAACAAGGCATTCAAGCATGCAGAGGAAGCAGCCATCAGGAAAAAGAAAAGTGAATTTTTTTCTGAACTCATAAAGCTTACCATTAAAGATCCCTGGTTTTTCTGAATCTGAAAAAAGGCAATATGTAATTAGCATGTCATAATCAAAATGACTCACTTGGACACATTATGATCACTGAGAGAAAATTATTGCATCGCTGGTGGCAATTTGTGGGCATGTGTTAACACAATTTACATAATGAAAATACACAAATGTTAATAGCTCGCTTCTCATTTATAGGCGAAAGTCAGCAGAATGTTAATTTCACACAACACTTTTTAGTACCCTCCAGGTTGTATTAGAATAGGAAGAAAAACCATAATCCATTTCAAAAGGCTGTTTACGATTCAGATATAAATAATGTTTTATATTGCTAGATTGTGAACACTGGGCTTAATGTTGCAATCATTGCTAATGTTATGAAGCTCACTCTTTTTAAATTAAAAACCGATTTATTTAAAATTGAAATTAAATCATAGTCAGAAATTAGAATTTTGGATTGCTGCCAGACTCTGCTCACAATCCCTTTTTTGTGAGGAAAACTTTAATTATGTGGTTGAAGTATCTACCGCTGCTCAGGAAAGCCTTTAATACTCCACTTTTACCCAAGTTTCATATATCCCAACCCAGTTTTACTTTGCCTATAAGTAGAGCATTGCCAGCTGTGAAGCTGTGCAAAGTTTGATGAACTTTGCATTGTTTTAAATGGCCAAGGAAAGACCTGTTTCCAGTCGTTTCTGAGCCTTCCTAAAATTTCTTAGCATCGGTTTGGTTGAGAGATTAATTACTAGTTCGTCGTAACAGACCATTTGATTGCTTACAGGGAGCTACAAAATATTCTGGCCCATATTGGCAAAGCACCTTTTGATTACAAAAAGAAACAAAGGCGGAATTACAATACAAACAATTAAACACAAAGCACAGAGCAGGTATTTAATGCAAAATATCTGACCGAATTCAGGGATGACGCTATTTTGATAATGTGTATGTGCGTACCGTTTCTGATGGGTGAGGATAATTAGTGACGTATTTTTCCTGAATGGACACAAAGTTGCTTGCAACCCGACCTAATCGCGATGTAAACAGAACGCAGTCCTTAGTGAAAATGTTGTCTTCTGTTTATTTGGCTCGCCCCTTACATGTAATATTCTCTGTTGTATAGTGCCATGATGATGAATGTTGTAGGGCTGCCATCAGCTTTGGAAGCGCTCTCCCCCAGTACCCAGCCAGAGGCAGGATCCTCTAGTAATACTTTACAGGTAGTAAAATGTAATATAGGAGGCTAAAAACTAGCACCAAGAAAATAGCTGGTATTACGCACATGAAGTCTTTCATTATCGTATTAGTAGTGCACAAACATACACATAAAGTTTCTGCATGTAATTCTGCTTTTTCCAAGGAAGGGGGTGGAAAAAAAATCATAGATAGAAGTAGCCCATTATATTTTTTTAATGGTCAATGTCAATCTACTACAACTCAACAGAATAAATTTGCTGTTTTGCATTATTGCTAGTAAGCAAAATATTCTGTAGATATAAAGACTTCCCCCCCCTCCCCCCGTACTTCACTTCCAGATGCTAAATGATAAAATAGACTCAGCTTATTCAGTAGGGATGATTTGGAGCTTCTTTAGATTAGCGAACATGAACAGGCAACACAGTATCAGTCACATTTCCTTACTGGAAAAATAGGTCTTGTCATGAAAAGGAATAGAGGTGGAATCATATATAGTAGCCTCAACACAGATATGATTACATCCAATTTTGGAACAAGATTTAAAATATTATCTCTAATAAAAGCGTTCAGTGCTTCTAATGACAAAGCAACATAAATCAAAGTATTACAGAATTGTTCCTGTGACACTGCAACTCTCCGCTGGAGCGGCAGACCCAGCTTCTGCGAGAGGGAGAGACGTGTGCTCGCTCACACACACGTTGTTACTGGGGTTTATTACACAATTTTGATAGCAACATATTATTTTGAGATCATCTTCATAAATTTTGCATTAAGGTAGCTGTGCCAGTACCTGGAATTGATTCAAAATGCTTAAGACACTCAATTACTTTTTAACACTGTTACCCGATGTAATGACATATTTGCTATTTCACTTGCATTTGATGATGCAACATCATTGTAATTGATTCATTTTCTCAATTAAATAAAGCTACTGTGCTTTCCTCTATGCGAATGCCACAGAGACTCCCCAGTTAGATGTATTACCTATTTTCTCTGTCTCAGATATATTGCTTGTAAGGCTGCACTGTGCTCCTCTGTTAACTCCACTAGAAAATGCAATGTTACAGTCATATTTTTCAAGTTCTGAACAGCAATGAACTTAGCTGTATTTATATTAGGCATATTTTTCACTGTTAAAACTATGTTGTTTACCTTTTCCAAGATGACATTATTGGGCAGCCTCTGCAACTATAAACCAAACCTAACTGACGACAACTTTACAGTCAGTGCTTCTCCTTTTGCACACAGTTCATGAAAAAGTGAAGCATCCAGTTTTATAGCACATTAAGAACAGTTTTAAAAGTACTCAACATAAAATGTTTTATCTGCCTGTTCACCCACGCTCCTTTTTTTCCTCCCCTAACCGTCTGGTTTTCGTGCACCACTGGGAGGTAAGAAGTTTAGGAGGCAGGTTGGTCTCGAGGGATATAAATGCAGTGGCGGCAGCTCCAAAGCTCGAGCATTTGGTGTGTTGCTACCCCACGCGATGCTCAGAAACGCGGGGATCAGGGAGGAGATGGCCACTGTCATGTTTTTGTACTTCCCATGAAGAATTTCAAATAGTGAAATGGTAGCAATAACACAACTGAAAACCCTGCTTGAAAGGAAGACAAAAAAGGCACAGTATACATTTTAGTATCAAGGGACGCTTTGATATGTTCATTAAAACATCCTCCCCCTCTTCATGAAGGTCACTTCAAGCCTTCCACCACCACCGTGCTCCCCCAGCCATGCCAGAACATGCCTGAGCCCTTGCTCTGCTCGTTGCTGGTCAGAAGGTTTTGTAAGCTTTCCATGCCCAACCAAACCGGTGTGAATTTGCAGGGTATCAGCCCTTTGGAAGTTTTGAACCTCTGCTGTATTTGTTGTGGGTTTACTTACTGCATGTGACAGTTTATCATTTGAAGAAGCAGGGCAAATGATAAATAAATCTATAACATTAACAGCCTGTTTCTCAGGTCATGAAATATCAGTGGTATCTGGATAAACCACTCCATAAAATATATTCTCCAAATGGTGCTTTTTTTTTTTTTTTTTTAAGTTGATTAAAAATGCAAAAGTTTGCCTCCTGCTTCATCTACTATTTACTGAATGCCTCTGGTTATGAAAAGCAACTTTTGACAGACCATCAGGTTATATTTCTGTCTCCATGGAGATACTCTGGACGGGCAGTGGCTGAGAAGACCTCTACCATCCCTCTCACATTATATTCACAAGCACAATCAAGGAAACTCAAATGAATCCACCCTGGGTAACTTAGAGGAGTCACTAGCTACAGCTTTAATTTTCACTTTTACTCTCTGGAATTAGGACTTGCCCTGGAGCTCTTGTTTGAGAGATTTGCAGGTGACCTAGGGTTAGATCTTCCCATATCGGTTAACAAATTTTCTCTTTACATATATACTGCTTTTCAAGCTAGTGATTTTTTTTTCTAATAGAAAAATGCATATACCAACAAATCATACAGTTACAATTTTTAAGGGAGGCTTCACAGCAGAATATTTATTTTCCTAATCTAGGAAACTGTGGATTTTAAAATTACATATAACTTACTTTTAATCTTTACAAATAAGGGTTAAGTTTTGTTGAACAGCAGGAACTACAAACATTATCTCCTACTGACAAATGACCAAAGCACTCTTGTTTGTCTCTGCCCTGGTATAAATGGAAAAGGAACATGGAAGCGTACAACATTTCCACGTGGTCTTCACCACTGTGGGTTTTGCTCCTCCTCTGGAATAAAAGCATGACCTTCAGATATATTTTACAAATTCTTGCAAAATTGAAATTGGTTATACTTCTGAAAGAAGTCAAAGCACCAAACCAGCAAGACTGACCCCCCTCCCCCCCCATTTGTTCCTCATATTCTAAACACCCTCCTCATCCCAATCTGTGGATTTTGCAAATGGCAAACTTCAAACACTGTCACAAAATACAGGGGAAAAAAAAAAAAAAAAGGATAAAAATACTATTTTTTTTTAAAAAAGACAATTCACAACAACCTTAATATTAAATATATTCTTACAATTATATTACATTGGTTTTCCCAGAGGTCTACAAACAAATTTATATAAAGAGATTATTTCATCCACCACTGAACTGCAGCCACTTCTCACAGAAATCTGTTTTCAGTAACACAATTCAACGAAGTGGCCATGAAAAATATGGAGGGAGTGCGAGAAGCCAACAATAAGTGCTACCCAGGAGTAGGACCAGGATGCTCATGTTAGCATGTTCCTCAGGCAGCAGGCATGTGGGACAAGCACGTCTTAGGAAATACAGTAGATTTAACAAACCGCTGTTTAAGACCTTGTTTCAAGCATCACAAAAAGTGCAGTGAGCAGAACAAAGGGTGATCAGCCAGAAACCAAATAAAGGAACGGGGTTCAGTTCTAACCAGTTCTGGCTTAACATCATCCTTGTTTATCAAGTTTAGCGCAATGACTGCCAAGGTGACAGAGAGGAGGAATACCAGGAGAACCTAGAGGACACTACGGAAGAGGAAAACCGATCACAACTGAGCAGGAATAATGCCACGATGCTACAAAAAATCCCCCCAACCCCAAAAGGTCAAACGCCACAGCGGGATGCCCATGGAGGAGGACAGCCTGAAGGGGTTATCCTTTCTCCATGCAGCACCAGACCGTGTGCCCAGAGAGCCATGGGCCAGCTGGAGGAACGCTGAAGGAAAACTGTAGGAATAGCCAGACATCTAGAAAGGAGACACCAAAAGAACTGGGCTCTTCAGACTAAAGGCAGAGCAAGGATGACAAGCACCAGTGCTCCTGCGCCTCCTCCGTGCTCACTACACACACAACTACCACTGTACGCTGCAGTGAGGGAAACCTTTCCAATAATAAAGCAGAGGAACAAATCATCTAAGGAAACAAGGGAGCCTCTAATACCAGAAGCATTGCAGAGCAGCAGATGAACATCCATCAGGATTGTCCCTCCCCATAAGCACACCACCGCCAGGCCCTTCTAGCTTGAAAGAAACGGAAAAATTGCTAAACCCTGCCACTGGAAGCCACCTAGAAAAATCCTGAGCTTTCTCCGAAGAGCTGCAAAATCAAGTGTGATGGCCACAGATGAGCCAATTCTAGGGACATCTGAAAGGATACAACCCAAGGCAACAAAAATGCTTTGTACGAGCGTAGTTTTCTAACTACACGGAGGTGCTGAGTGGGTTGAGGCACCACACGATGCAGTGAGCACCCTCTCCTACTACGCCACTCGGCTGCCCACCGCAGGTAGCGTTGCACTCTCGTGAATGAAACGCACAGTTCCACGGGGCTGGCAGAAGAATGGCTGCCATGGAAGGGAAACACTTGCCTAGACCTCCAAACCATCCACTCTTACTCTGGCCGCTGGGGCTCCTCGCTACATTGAGCAACCATCACCCGGCGGAGGAGGAAACTGTCGGTCGTGTGTGATGTGCTCCTGCAGGTCACGTTGGAAACGCAGCCCTCGGCCCTGGGCAGAGACCCCTGCACTAGCAGCCCATGGACAGAGCAAACAGCAAAGGCTGGGACCGCTGTGGCCATCTCCAGAGGTGCCTCACAACCTCACAGAGCAGCGAGGAGCAGGTACATGCCTCCTCCTCATCCCAGCCAAGGCAGCCCGCTCAGAGCACGGAAGAGATGTAAATTTTCAGTATATCCAGTATTTGCTGACAGTAAGCAAAGGGCCACCCAAACCTACCTAACCACACCGATCCATCCACCTACCACTAGCTTTTTTTTCCTTAAGGAGAGCCGATCTTCCAGGTTTAAATTTTCATTCAGGCAACTCATTCAGTGGCATCCACTGCAGGAATTTTTAACTGGGAGAAATATTTCCTTCAAGTCAAAACAGGAACATCTCCCATTCCACAGAAGCACCAACTCAAGCAGGAGATCCATATATATTTGCAAAAATCTCTCTGAAGATATTTCAGTATTTCCTCCTGGATGGTTGGGGTTTTTTCCCCCCCTCCTGATAAGCAGCTCTCATGGCAACAAGCATCATTTCATTTCAGGGATCTCATTTCAGGATCTCATTTCAGGATCTCACTCAACTTCCACAGTCCGAAAGGTAACAGCCACACAGTGCAACAAACGGGCTCGCTGCATTAAGCCATTTTCTGACACAATACACACTGGGAAGGGTGACAATGCCGTAACTAACTGGAAACCACAAACTTACATCCTGACCGCAAGATGTGCCTGTGGGCAATTATCTGTAGTAGTTAATTTTCCCCCTGTAGTAAATGGAACTTTTCTGAGGTTTGAAGCTGATGTCAGTGCGACCATGAGGTTTTACACAAGCCAAGGGAACAGGCACAGGACGTATCCTGGAATGCTGGTCACAGAACACCCCTGACCCCAGTCCCCCAGACTGCCTGTAACGGTTGGCGTTAGAAAGCAAGAAAAAGTATACATCAGTCTTTCAAGATCATAAGCTAATTAAAACGTACTGTAAAATCAGGATTTACTGATTACCTACATTTCCAAGCTTGACCATATTGTTCAAATATCAGGTTTACATTTTATTAAAAAAAGGAAGATTTAAATAGTAATAAAAAAATATAAATTTGTCTTTTAAATTTGAGGTTCCTAACGAATTTCTTCCCCCACCCCCACCCCCCCAAAAAAACCCCAAAAACAACAAAAAACTCTTCATTTTCAAAAAAGAAAACACTTCTGGAAAAAACCTAAAACTAAATTCAAATTTTACAGCAAGTTTCTAATTGACAGATCAAATTTATGTCCAAACTTATTTCTGGCTAAGGAGAAAAAAAATAATACAGCAAAATGGAGCCGAAGCATATTATCTCACGAATGATATATGCAGTGAAACCTATGTTAAGAAATTGGTAAGAGTTTAAAATAATAGCAAATGACTTAAAATATTGCCAGTGATTTCTGGAATATATTATAAAAGCAAAAATATTTGCACAAATCTATCATATTTAAGATATTATACAGTAATTTAATTCACTATTTTTGGCATTAGCATTTGAACAGTGTTTAATGTCTTTTAAATGGTTAGATATAATGATATATGTGGAAGAAAAAAACATTTCTTTCTTAGTGGGAGACATGCTGTAACCAGCCCTCAATTTGTTCTCACAAAATAAATGAATGCTTAAAGGATGTTTCTGTCAATTGAAAAAACAACAGTAAAATGGCTACTTTACATGCCAAGTTAAACTAAATATTTTTTTCCTTGACAACCTGCTTACATTTAAATGAAACCAGGCCAAATTCGGTCAATAGTATGGATTACATGTAATAAAAAGAATCTTAGACCATGTTAATACAGGGATCAGAAAGCAGCAACTTCATTTAAAACCATGCAATTATTTAGCAAACTAAGATACAGCAAATAAATTAATCTGTTTTAAATGGAAGCGCTTGCACAGTAGCTTTTTGACCTATAATTAAATCTTACTTGCAGAAATCACAGCGAGGGTAGGATTTGCTGATGAAAGGATAAAAACAAAATCTTGCAAAAAAACCCCAGCTTTGGTACCAGAAATAATAATAATACAAACAAAATAATCTGCAAAATCTTGCTCTGCTGAAAAAAAGAGCCATGTCCCAGAGCTGGTGTAAGCCTGCATTGTCCCCTGATCTCCCTGGAGCAGCAGAACTGATTTGCTCCAGCTGAGGATCTGGCCCAGCATACGCAGAATATTCTGCATCGTCTCTCTGATGCTTTTTATATGCTGGGGTTTGGTAAAAGTACAAACCTTTCCCTAACAGGAGGAGCAAAAAGCCGTTTTCTTTCACTGAGGATTTTTTTCCCCTGTATATTTTCTTATAAAGCAAACCAATGGCAAGTCTATAGTGAACGCTTTCTTGGGCTATAAAATTTCCTATTATCCACTTATATTTTCTTTGCAGTGGGATTTAAGAATGCCTCTTCCTTGAGACGAGTAATATGTCATCATTTTGTTGAACTAACAGGCCTGACAGTCTTGTCTCTCCGAGTTTGAGACACCAGGGCTCTGTGCTCGCATTGCTGGGAAAAGGAAGGTGAAAAAGCTGGGAGGGGGAAAAAAAAAAAACCCAACAAAACCGAAGGGAAAAATCTTACTCGAACTAAATTCTTTACTAATTCATTCCCGTTATTTATCACGCTGCAAACCCAAACTCTTTATATTAAAAAAGACCTTTAAATTACGGTCTCTCTTACTTTCACTACATTTTGAAAGAACTTCTTTGAATCCTTGGATTATCTATTTTAACAAATATCATCTTCTGCATTCATCATTTCTCCTGTCTTTTTGATCTTTTTTTCTACTTATCATGTTCTTTATTTGAAACAGATTTTTAACAGATAATCTTGATCGTTACAACAATATCTTGCTTGCATTTTATTCAAA
>JAVJGJ010000060.1:4932227-4958119 GCA_035590215.1 Microhierax caerulescens
TAATGAGAGTGGTTTTCTACAAATTCTTGTGACCAGCTACGTAAGTGCACATCTAAACCACATATTCTTCACATAAAAATCCTTATGAAAAGCAGTTGCTTGAAAAGCTTAATAGCTACATTTTAAAGTTTCACCTCCTCAACTGTTTTACATTAAAAAATATATACAATTTCATGGACTACTGACTTGCCAAATATTCTTTTACAAACCCGATCCGTTTTTTTAATTAGAATAGCAAAAAGGATCTTAAACTAGCAATCATGTTTTGCTCCCAATTCAGAAAACAAAATTTTGTCCAGCATCACACATAATGCATGCGCTCTAACTTCCTTCCCCAAGCTCCAACACTTTCGTCAACAGAGGGTTATCTTAAATTGTATCCCACGTCACTTTGATTTAGTGTTATAATACACCATCTACAATGAACACCAAGACACTCATCGAGCACAAGTGAGTACGCCGATGTATGGAGGACACTTCAACACAAGAGCTCCTTTTTCAATCCTCTCTTCAAAGGAGAGGGTACATTTTAAAATATGGATAAAATATGCAAAGGATGGCCTGTGAACCAGCTATAGTGCTCTCAGTCAGTCCACTGATTTCTATAAGGATATGAGAAAGTGAAAAAAATTGGTATATTTCTATATACGCAAAACCTTTGCAAGTCCATAAAAGTGTCAGGAGAATTTGCTTAAAACAGCTTATAAAAATGGGAGAGAGAAAGTCCCAGCCTATTATTCAATAACCATGTTTGTGATGCATCTGCATAATCTAACCATGCATAAATTAGTATGTGTATTACAACAGTTATTTGCATAATAATAGCAAGTTAATAGATGCTTAAAGAGCACAGACCAACACCACCTTTAAATCAGACATGCCTCCAGGCACTCTGATCTGTACAGACCAAGATGCAGAAAACAGTGTTCATAAAACACACGAAAACATAAAACCCACATTCAAATAATTCATTTTAGTCCCTGGACACTTCACTTTTCCCCCTCTCTCAGGAAAGAATAATTTGAGGAACTACAGAATAGTTTGTTACTATGATTTCTAACATCCATCTTGCAATAAGAATTTAAAGTAAGCATCCAACCTATTTCTGGATTGGTTGTTTTGTTCAGAGCTTCATGGTTTTTCAGGCATATAAAGTAAAATATTACATGGTAATGCAGGACTCGGCACTGGCCTTGCCATTGCTGCTGAAGATGGGAACAGTTTTACCACCAACTTCAATGAAACTGGGGTAGGTCAGTGGAAACTAAATAAAATACTAATATCAGGTCCTCTTAAAAGGGAGAATCCAGAGCTCCCTTAAGTATTCCATCCATATGATATTCTTGAGAAGATTATAGACCATCGCACCATTATTTAAAATTGGAATTAAAAAAACCAAACCAAAACAACAAAGGAGTAGATACGCCTTCCTGCTTCAAAAGCACTGTTATACATATTGGATTATTTTAATCTCTCAACAAAACAATCGTTAACATCATCATAATTTTCATTGTCTCCAGGGAAAGAAAATCTAGAGTTTGGAGAAGAGAAAAAGAGGGTGAGGGGGGGAAAAAAAAAAAAAATCAATAGAGACTTCTAAATGACTCCTTCAAGATACCACTTTTCAATTTAACAGGACAGATTTATTTGTATGTGGCTCAAATGTTCACAATTGCTCTCTGCACCTTCATACATAGGAATGAATGTCACAGTGGCAAACAGCAGTAATGAACAATCTTACCTGAGGATATGGAAACCTCCCAAGAGCAAGCTGGGAAAGGAAATAATATTTGTCTAGTTATATAGATTTGCATGGAGGGCACATTTTCTTAAAGAGAGAAAAGTACTCAATTCTTACTATTGTATAAATTGGAAAATGTCAGCAAAAGTAATTTTGAAAACACACAAAGAGCTGTATTTAGAATGGAGTAATTCACAACAACTGCCTCTTGTTCTGTGTTTCTGAGTATTTCTGTATTTCCCAAGCTCTTTTGTCTGTACCACTCAGTAACATCGTCTGATGCCCAAGTTCCTGAGGACTCTCTAAATTAAACCAGTTCAGCCTCAACCGCGAGGCCAGCGACACCGACCTTTACTGATAATTATCTGCAACGAACAGGTATCGTAGAGCATGCACTGAACTCCCAAAGTCCTCCCTTAACTGGCTCAGAGTAAAATCTGGGTTATATAGCTGAGGTTTGCCTCCTTATCGGTGTCAAACCCAGCCAGGAACCTGTGCGTGGGATCGGGAGAGAGACCATGGCACCTGCAAAAAGACATTTTGTCTTTTCTCCAGATCTACTTTCAGTTGCACACGGTATCAGCTGATATGTTGCCCACAGTGTTTTCTAAGTCAACTGATGCATTACTAGAGTACCTGCTAGTACCAGTGTTAGACCCAACAACATACTACTTACTGTTGCCATAGCTAATAAATATTCCACGATAAATATTGCCTACAAGACTTTAGGTTTTCCCATTTGGTGTCTGAACCTTGGAAACTTCAGCAACATACGGCTAGTTTTAAGTTATATTGTCTACTGTTGAAGTGAAGGACAAGGGTTTTCAGAGTTGACACAAACTCCTCCAAAAGGGCATTCAAAGCAGCTCTGTCCCGACCTTCCTGGATAAGCCCAGCTCCCTCCACGGTTCACACAGGAGCCAGGAGTCAGATGAGCTTCTCCACACTCCAATTAACCTTCACGAATCCTCCCGCCACCAACCTTCAGAAGGTGGTCTACAAAAAGGTTACGGATGCACTACTATCATTGATGTGCCCGCATGCTAAACTAGGTATATTCACATCAGACTGACCAACAGCATCAGGGCTGAAGGTCTCAGCCATCCTGTCATGTGGTGCAAAGGCTAAACCACACGTCAGCACTGGGCAAAAGCTGCTTCACAGCACCTGTACTGCCACTGATACTCGAGCTCCTCACAGCTGTGGTTACTTGACCCAGCCAGATTGAGCTGAGGCAGCTGTGTCAGCCTACGATGAAACTGCAGCCTGGCAGGCAGCACAAAACTAGCCTAAGCATGAATAAGGCACAGACAGAGCTCTAGCAAGGTGGGGAACTGATGGGGCAAAGACCCATTGACATACTTGAGCCTCACCAGGAAAAAGGTCATGAGAAGGTAGCAAGAAGCTGACAGCACGAGGGGAAGCAACCAGGGTACAGCAGAGACAGTGCCCAGTTCCAACTGCTGCCCAAATCTAGTTTTGTACCAGCCACTTGGCTGTGAGCCACAGCAAATTTCTTCCAGATCCTCCAAGGAAAGACATTATAAAAGCAGAGTAGGTCTTGAAGCATTTGCGTAAGAGAGGCATGCAAGAGAAACCCTAAGAGATGAAACAATTTTTTTGGTCACTACTCTTAATAGAAGCTCTCACAATATTGAGATAGCATTTGTCCTGAAAGTCCACAGATGTATCAAGTGGGTTCTAGAGGGGCCACTCGGTTTGTACAGTATCTCTGAATGCTCACTTACTGCACAGACACACCACAGTTACGGGAAACACATACCTAAATTTCCAGGCATCACTGAAAAATCACTCCAGTCTTTTCTATATATCTCATCAGTGGGAGTTTGCATAATGACTGAGGAGGAGCCATCACGGTCTGCTCTATCACTATGGTGCTGACAAGGATCCCTACAAGCAATAGCATATGCGGTTTTTCCAAGACGTTTCTATTGTGCCACTCCTCTCGCTGAAAGCTGTGATCTGCTTGTAGACTTCCATTTGGGAATCGTTGTGTTTTCTTGGTTTCTAAGACCAACACGACAGAATGTAGAAGCAATCAGGCTTACAAGAGACACTGGAATAGGGAATGACGTTAAGGTGACAAAACAAGTAAGATCTCTTTAGGTTCTCCAAAGTGACATAATTTAAGCTAGCTTCCTCCTCTGGGTTTCTCCTGTGCTTTGCCTTCCAGGCTTGCCTTTAAGACTCAATTCTTTGGGGTGAATTCCACTTCTCCATTTTGTTTCTGATGCAGTGTTGAGTGCAGTGCTTCTCTCTGCAGCAAAGTCACCCTCGTAACAAACCAACCTGAGCTGAGCAGGCTTGATTGCCATCCTTTCTATCACTTCGGTCTGGTTCACAGCTTCCCCCAGCTCAGTGTCACTCCAGTCACTGATGGCAGGCTTTGAAACACACTGCTAAATAGTTAAGCAAAGACCCTAAGTTTTCTGTTGTGCTCCGTCATAAAGACCAGGAGCTACTAAACCACAGCCTTTTTCATCTCTCCTTTTGGGAGCATGATCCTTAACTTCCAAGAAGCTGGCTGAGATCCTAAGCAACGCTGCTTAGCCTATAAATGCCTAGCAATAAACCTGTAAATGCCACACGCTTTTGCACACTTTGAACAGAAGTAAAAGAAATCCTGATTCTCCCAAGGACTACTGACTTAAGAACAGTCATTACAATAGCTACAGACTTGTAGGAATGTAATAGTTATCCCACTGCTGAACAAGAAGATAATTATGGCTATATGCACAGGGCATTATTCTGCAGATCTTACTGAAGCAGGAAAATGACCACTGCCTCGATGATGACTTCAAACATTTCCATTCCCACTGACAATTCCTCTCCCCCACCACCACAGGCCTCAGCAGGGGCTCCAAAGGCAGCAGTTTTCTGCCAGACATAAGTATGGCATGTATAAACGAGCTTCCAGGAATCCAAAATGCATCAGGAACAAGTTCTTTGAGGGTTGTTAAAAAAAAAACACGTTTCTCAGTGAAGCTGCTCCTGGAATGAGAACTGCAAAGCCACACAGCCACAGACACATCATGTGCCAGTTCTGCATCCCCCTGAACCACCACTCGATTCATCTAGTCAGAGTTGTTTCCTCCCTGCAAGATTGTCAAGGTATTATAAATTAAGAAACTTACCAAAGAGTATGTAATCTTCCCTGAAATAGCCTGCAGATATGTCACTGTACTAAATGTGTTTCAGATTTAATGAAGCTTTAATGTCCTTTTTAATTTTGCCTGTTTCTATATCACCAGGGGTCGAGCAAGGCAATCAGCACTCAAGAGGGTGGTTTGGTTTAAAACTAGGAAAAACTCATTTGCTTATGAGTTGCACTGTATTTTCTTAATTAAATTTACTAAGTAAAATGGTTTAAGTTCAGCCAACCAATGACCTCTGTATGTAGATTTAGATTTATAAACAGCATCACAGTTAAAAGAAAAAAAAAAACAACCCCAAAACAAACAGATTAGAGCTTCACTAAAGAGATTTTCATACTCTCCATCATCTGTCTCAAGGAACATCTGCAGCACAAGCCCAATGCAGGATACTAAAAAAAAAAAACAAAAGTAAACTGTACCAAACTACCAGGCTATCAGAAACTTATCTCCCCCGCGTTTGCACAATGAAATTCAGGAACTTGCAATTTTGTTTTTAAGGCACTGTAACAAAAATACAGTATTTCCACTCACACTAAGTTAGGTTTGGGGACTGATCAGTATTTTATGTAGCTCTGGATATTAAGGAGGGGAGAAGGGAATGCTTAAACTTCAAGGAGCTGGTTCTCATTTCCCTATGGATACCCTCCCACTACACAGGAACTGTAGAAAACATTATTTTAAGAAGGCTCAGCGAATTGCAATGACAGCTTGGTAGGGAAATATAAATGAGAATCAGACCATATCAGCAAGGACTATGTCAGAATACACCCTCCTACACCATTTCATTCCAGAACAACCGCATGTCTGTGTGGAGTTTTTCTGGGGGGTGGTGGTCGTGTGCCGGGTTTTTGTTAAAACTATTATTTTCTTAGACAGAGGTTGGAGCATTTACAACGCTCATCTTATGGCGTTCAGTGAGGTTGTGTCCTGAAAACTGACGTGCACTTCCAAGTGCAAGGACCTGCTGGAGCCTTCCCCCAGACCTGGAGAGAGCTGCAGATGGAGGGACGGGGTGCAGAATTGCCTTGTAATCCAGTACTTGATACACTGAGAAATAATCCCAGATTATTAGACAACAGGCAGAGGTACAGTGTGCATGTATGCTAATTTTTATCAAACTATATCTAAAAAACACGTAAGAGAAAGCAAAAAGAGGGTGAGGCAGCCAGTTTCAGCAGGGGCAGGTGCCTAAACCATCCGTGCTGAGCAGCCACGAGAAGGGCTGGAAAGCAACACCAACCTGTTCTCAAATACACACGTTTAACGTGCAGCTCAGTAACACAAAATTAAAATGACTTGTTGAAATAATGTAATTACCAATTTTGGAACTGAAAACGGAAATCCAGAAATCCTCACCACCAAACTGCTTTCTCTGCGTCGCTCCCTGCTTGCCTGCCTGTGTATTGTTAATAAGAATTACAACAGCAACTTGGTCTGTCTCCTGTTCAGAAAGTGACTGAGGGAAGGAAGTTCAAAACATATTTTTAGGACACTCAGGCAATAAAGTCTCCTACTTAGATTATTGTCTATGTTGTGCAAGTTGTTTTTTAATTTACAGTTATACAGAAAAGCATGGGATGTTTTTATTCTTAATTTAGACACGTTCCATGTTTCTCAGCATAACTGCAAATTGAAAATAAGCACTTACAATATCGCTAGTGATCTAGCTGAAGGAGGACTTTATAGTCTGAAATGTTCTAAAATTTGTTCTTAATTACCTTGTGCACATTTTACACAATTAAATTTCCATCTAAGGATTTTGCATTTAGATTGTGCACTGCAGTTAAACCCTCATTTTATGGAAAAGCAGCCACCCCTTCGGAACATTCAGACAGAGGAAACTTTAAAAATCAGACTTAACTACTGGATAACATAAAATTCCCTAGGTGAAATTTCATTCCAGGACCAATTTATACATTCCTAGATAGATGGCTTAAAATCACCTGAAACTCTGCAGGGTACGGACTTTAATAAATATTAAATACCTCAAAAACTACTCTAAGATTTTTCTTTCCTTCTAATATCAATTTCACTGTCCTCTTATTGCGCAGTTTAAAAAAAAAAAAATCCAAAAGGATATAACAGCAATTTACCAGCGTTAAAGTGCTTCTGAGGTTAAACTGACAACAAAGAAGAACAGAAACACAAAGCATCTTGAAGTAGGGTTTCAATTAAATGTGCAGGATTTAGTAATGCAGGACGAAAAAAGAGTTACAAATTAATTTAATCTTCTGCCTATAGTTTGCAGCTGCACTCCAAAGTGTCTGGGGCTTAAGAACAAAGCCTTGAAAGGCCTCAGAGTGAGGAAAGCTTCAATTTTTAATGTATAACGCCATTAGCTGATAACTTGTGGAATCTGCGACCCCTGCGGAGGGGCATAAGCGCGGGTAACAGAGACTGATGAAGTGACATATTTGTTCATGTCTAGGACTATGAGGAAGAAGGTTATTACTAATACCGTCAGGCCCAACAGAAATATGCCCTAATAACCTTTGGGACATTCCTTGGCTTGAGCAGATGAGTTTGAGATCTCTCTACATAAAATATATTAAAAATCAAAGCCTAATTCACCTTAATTAAAGATAATTAGTTTCACTTTGACTTCTTTTAAATATGAACTATAGTAAATGCACTACAAACTAAAGACTGCAGACAATCATGATTAAATTGCACATTTCTCCCTCGCCATGAATCCCTTATATTC
This sequence comes from Microhierax caerulescens, assembly GCA_035590215.1. Lineage (NCBI taxonomy): Eukaryota > Metazoa > Chordata > Aves > Falconiformes > Falconidae > Microhierax > Microhierax caerulescens. Next base: position 4,939,849 of record JAVJGJ010000060.1, read on the forward strand.
CCAGCCTTTTACCACTACATCTTCAAAGGTGTTGCTCAGAATAGCAGCGCCTTTTCTAAAGGGAAAAAGGTGGGACACGGGCCTTTCAGGGCAATCAATGGAAATTGTCAGGTGCAAAATTTACACAAATGGTCTGTAACAATTAATGAGACTACTTGTTTGAGCAGAGAGGCTTCCCACTTATTTGTTTGCTGGATTTAAATTAATACCTAAAGGAAAAAAAAAAAAAAATGTTAAGTTTGGTTGTGCTGGTGGAAATGCAGCTCAATTCAGCTGTTCTCCACCTCCGTGGGCACGAGAGGATTCACCTGCCATTACAAACTGAATAAATAACAGGGAAAGGCAGACTCCACCGGCAAACATTTCTGAGTTTTTGACTTTTTAAAGGTGGAAACAGCTGTACTACACAGTATAAGAACAGGGAATGCTCATCTACGTTGCATAATCCTATATATTACAAACGCACCGTGGCCAACGTTATCCCTTAATTGTCCACCCATCTAGCCGCTCAGGTAGGGAATTGTATTATTTATTTAGCTGCCGCAGACTGCCCATGGTGGCCCAAGAGCAATTGCTGAGAAACATGATACATTGAGGTCTCAACCCGCGCAAACTGTACCTAAACTTACACTTTATTGCAGCTTAGTTCACAATCTTCACCTAATATAGGGTTACATCCCAGCGCAGCAAGCGGATAAATCATCCTGGAATATTACTCCGGCTAAGTTTAGCTGTGAGTGGAGCATATGTGCTTCCAAGTCACTGAAGCAAAGGCCCATAAAATACACTAATTACTGGAAGTTATGGTCACTGAGTGATTGATAGCACTCTGCGAGGCAACTTCCCTGTTTTCAGCTATTCTGACGGGCCTCCCCCACCACACAGCAATTATTAATTCATGACCCAACCCTCAGGCACTGGTACCTTTACTTCTAATTCCACTGCCACAAAGATGGTGATGGAGCTGGACATTGTCTTCATCCTGGTGGCTGCTGAAGATGGCAGATGAGGAAACAGAGCTAACAGCTACTGCCTGGAGAAATTGCTCAAAATAGCTCAAGGGGAAAAAATAATAAAAATATAGGCCAGCTTTTTCCTGAGGAGAAGTTTCTGCAACACATCATTCTGTACAGAATGATTAAAACTACGTAAATATTCTACAATAAGAACAATTCAAGCTATTGAGCAAAATTCTGCACGTGTTGCAGCCACTCTCAATAGCTAAGTGAGACGTGCAAAGGTTTGCCCCTACAAGAAAGACACAATCATCACACTCCTACAGCCCTTAAAACCAGAGTAACAAGGTGAGGCTCATTGCAGAAAAGCACTTTTTATTTGCTTGCCTTAATCCTCAACATAAGATGTCTGTTACTACACAGTCTCACCTACACAATCACCCAGGGTCCAAGCTGCGAGGCAGCTCAAGGCACGAGTCTGCTCTCAGCCATACTTCAAGAAACCAAAAATGGCCAGAAATGAAACGTTTTCTCCCTAAAGCTGGGTCCTTTTCAGAAAGGGTCTGGCTAAGGGCTGGGGCCACAGAAACCTGCGCTGCCTCAGGCCCTGTGATGGGCAGAGAGATGTCACCCCGCAGAGGTGGCAATCCTGCGTTTTCAGAAACACTTGGTTCAGACTTGCTCTGATGTTGGTGTTATTTAGTGATCTGCAGCAACAAAATAAACACCTAGCACATCCAAGCATTGCTTGTTATTAGATGGCTGGGCACACAAGTGAGGCTTGGGGTTTTAAATTAGTTTAGAGAAGGCTGGAATTCAGTAAGAAGAGAAAAAGAGGAGGAAAAGAGGTGGGAAAAGGAAGAAAAAGGGAGAAAAAGGCAAAAAGGAGAGGAGAAAAAGGCAAAGATAACTTAAGACACATCCTACTGTATCTACTGAAGTACCTAGATCCATCTAATGCATCAGCTGAAGAACTTCTTGAATTCTCCTTGTAGGAATGGAGAAATCACGCTTTTCACATGTTTGCTTAGTGATGGCCTCATGCCACCCACTATGAGCCATCCTCAGCGCCTCTACCAGCACCAGCAGCACCCCCACGGCAAGGCCTTCCCTAGTCTCCAGTTTAAGCAAGCAAAAAACCGCAACTGCTCTCTCCAAGTACACAAAAAGCAGGACAAGTCCACTACGAACTGTCACTTGATCGGAGACACCTCGCTTCAGCCAGGTATTTTGTTACAGTACCAACACTCCCGCTCTGCATGGAGATTAAATGCAAATTCTCATTTTCCTCTTAAGCTTGACCCTTGCCACCTTCTATTGGGCTATTAATTAATATTCCTCCTACTGCTCAGTGTCGCTTTTGACACTGTAAGTCACTGCATGGCCCATGTCTGCTTCCAGCAGTCACATGGACATCTACTGCTGCCCCACCGCGACTGCACCCTTTCCTACCAAACCTTCACCGAGTCTCCAGCGCCACTACGGGAACTATGCGGTGCCACCAAGCTTCAGGGCTCCCACTGCCCCACCCCCATCCATCTACCTGCTGTTGTTTAGCTAAGGGTGTAAAATTGATGAAAGACCAACCATAACGTCCACACTAAGTGAAATCCTGCAGAAGACAGAATCATAGAACTTCCTGCCTATCAGCTCACAATCTCGATCTTGAACCATTATCAGATGATATGTGACTAATCACTTATTTTAGACTCTTAGAAAGAGTTCTTTTGAAACCTCCTCAACGCAAGTCTTTACATCACTTGTATGCAGTTAAACATTTTAAAGATTGAAGTGCTCTAAGAGAATCATCTTCAAGCAGAGCTGCTTCTCTTGTAGCACCCTCTTCAACCATGTTCCTCCTCTTTGCCTGCGTGGTCTGAGTGAACTCTTCCTACATCTCCAGCTGTGCTCCCAGCCCAAGTGTGCTGAAGAGTGTGCTCCTCAATGCTGACACTGCATGCAATGAGTGTTGACCCTGCTCACACAATATGTACCTGTGCCTGAAATACACGATGTAAGGCATGTTTGTTGCATACATACCGCTGTGCCTATATGTGGGAATGCACACAACTGCTGAAAATCTGTCCTACGACTACTTGAAATATTGCTTAAACCAGCATCTTAACACAAATGTCACAAACAACTAGCAAAGCTTGAAAGCTCTTGCAAATACGCAGATAACAGAGAACTCTGGTGACCGAAGACTTAAAATTCTCATTTTGGGCGTTTTAAGGACTTGTTTCTAACATTAAAACCTATATACAAACTCCTTTTCCCTGAAGGAGAGAACACTGATAATCTTCGCAAGAAAAATTAATTTTAAAAGGAGGCCTGAAACACAGGAAAGTAGCTGTTTTTCTCAGCCGAGGAAAGTAGAGACTGGGATGTGACACAAAAGGAGATGCAAAAAGGTATCATCAGCCAAACACACGAGCTCATATGCCACAAACTGAGGAAGTTTTGGAAGTGTAAGCAAATCACTCTCATTTCTTGCGTTTCGGTATAATATAATACCAATTCTATCTGTAGATTGAATGAGCCCTGGATCTTCTGGCAAAGATCTGCAAGCCTATACTTCGCCTCAACCAGCAACTCTAATCACAACTCTAGTCCATTCCCTTCCCAAAACTCCCTTCTCACCTACCATCTCTCCTCACGACACGTAGGAGACTCCTGTCCTCCGTACTGTCTGAAGAGCACGCCAGTACTCCTCAGCAGGCAGCCCCAAGACTGTAAAATCCAGCAGAAACCCAAGAAGCAACCCTCTGTGAAAGCAGGACCTGAGCTGGCACCAGCCCCACGGGTCCCACCAAAGCTCTTCTCGCCCAGTCTCTTGTCTCTTAGAGCAGCCTGTTATCCCAGGAGAAGTGGCTTGGCTGAAGGCAGACCTGCTCCTCACACCCCCGCAAACAGGCACCGCCAGACAAGGATGCTGCCTGTTAAAAACCAACACGATGTTATTTCATCCTCTTTTGGATGCTTTAAAGTTCACTTTTGGATAGCAGCCGGGCAAGGTAGGGTTAGAGTCACGGTGAAGAGTAACAAGAAATATTAGGCAATTTAATTTATCCTCCTGTGCAGGGCACAGCTCTTGGAGGGAGACTGAATGGGCTACGGAGTGCACACAGCACTCGGACTCAGCCCAGCCAGCCTGGAGTGTGTTTTATGACTGAGTTATAAACCCCTGAAAAACAGCTTTTATAAATGAAAATGCTGACACAGTCTTCAGTGTAGTGACAGCTATGTCATTGGTTTAAATTGAAGTTGCTCTGTCAACCACTATTTGCACTTAAAACACCTACAAATCTCATGAAAACACACAATTTGTGATGAAACAATTTTAAACAGTTTTACAGATTATGTGTTAAATTTAATTCCCTTAAAAAAATACTGAAGAAAGAAATACAAACTCAAAAAAATGAAAGAATAATAAAAAAGCTAGCAACATTACTTCTTTTTTTTTTTTTCCTCCCTTTTAAATTTATTTTTTATTTTTTGGCCAAGGGAAGACTGAGCACCCTCAGACATCTCTTACTTCACAAGGAACAAGAATGCTCACCATGTCTCCCAAGTTAGGTGGTACCCACATCTAATATTTTTATATTCTGCTACCGATTTTTTGGGGGGCAGTTCTCTTAACCTTCAAAACTAATGGTTCCGTTTCTCCTTATACATAGCTTTGCAGCAAAAAAAATCAAGACATTTTAAAGGCTCAGAAGAATATTAAAGAAAATTCAGGAAGATTTACTTAGCTGCTATTTTATGTTATCACATGTCAGAACAGCCCTTGCTAACTTGGTCCCACATGCTATTTCTTTTAAATTAACATGCTATAACTGTACTAGCACAAAGTTGTAGGCACTGGAGTATTACACTACTAAGTGGAGATGATTTTGAAATCCTATAGTAAATGCTAGCTTCCCTTTTTAACAGTTCCATCAACAAGAGCCTGGGTGTCTCCACTACCAATCCCCATGTCAATACAGTGTTACTTTAATGACAGTGACCTTGTGTGGCTCTTTGAGCATCTTCTTCACCTTTTTTGAGACATTTTTCTAAACCACTGTCCTTGCTTTCATCATTTAACACATCAGTCAAACCACTTCAATAAAACAGCGATCATGTTGAAGAGAGGTCTCGGAGGACCAGATGACATACCAATTAACAAAGCACACAGCACCAAATTGTTTTTTGTACATCTGCTTCAGAAGACATTTGTGGAAAGTGAGAGGGGGGGGAAAAAAAAAAGTTCAGAAGGTTTAAAAGGGGAGAGTAAATGCAAATTAAAAGAGTTTTCCTAATGTTGGCTAATATAATGTAAAATTCATCCTTCAAATAAAATTCATGACTGGACAGGTTACCTACTAATAATCCCAAACATCTTGGTCTACATGGTAAATCATCGGATTGCTGCTGCACATCTAAATCCATTTTTTATTCAGCAGAGGAACTCGCAAATGCTCATCTATAGGACTTTGCATTTCTATCACTCTATTCCACCACGAATCAAGAACACCATAGTCAAACCTTTATGTAACACAATCTCGTTTTAGCCCTTTGTTGGCTAAATTAATTTACAGATTGCCTGAGTACCTTCTGTATCTCTCCCAAAATTGTGAGGGCTCTCCAGCACCACAAACCATTAAAATGGTTTGCAGTAAAACAAATTAAGAGAACTGCATCCCCTGTGACACGTTAAAGTATGTCATTATTGTAATTCAGAGTTAGCTTCAGTCAGACTCCGGAAAAGATTTACAAGATCTGAACGCAGTGATTCAGCATTAAGTATTTTCATTTCAATTAAAAATGGTTTGGCAGGGAATTATTTGTTTGAAAACATAACAATGGTCTGGGTTTACTTTCAGGCTACAAAATGTAAAATTTGCCTAGACGCAGAGGGCCAGCACCGAGCCCCCTTCACTTCTATCCAGTCTTCTGCTAAAAATAGCAGTTGCACTTCGCTGAAAGGTATATTTAGCTTCACCCTAGTGACACTCTATTAGACCAGAAGAAAAGGGAAGGGCGCCTGTATTTTCTGGTTAGTAGTATCATGCCTTTGCCAGGCTGTGCCAGAATCTGTTCCGACAGGACGCAACAACCCCTTCAAGCAGAGGGAAAGCTCTCTCATGGACTGTCCCCAAGCTGAAAAACTCTCCCAAGAGCTTATTGCTCGAGCTGTCAAGGCTGCAAGGGTTTCTCAGCTGTAGCTGGCTTGTTTGAGGCCAGCCAAGGCTGGTGTGAAAAAGGCTGCGTGGGCCACACGTCCCCTTCTGCCACCACCAGACCAGAGCTACTTGTCCCTGCTCCCAGACCAGCCCAAGGCAGATCTGGTTTTACTGGTCAAGAAGTTATCATAATGCAGGCACTTCTACTCAATTTGCACACTCTAGGTCATCTTTCCTATAAACAATCATTTGTTTATTTATAAAGTCATTGAATTTTGTGTTTCTTAAAACACCTGATGAGCCCTAAGCTGAAAAGAACCTTTTTCCTGACTCAAACCTGCCCTTGTTCTGACCAAACCTGCCCAAAGCGTGGCTTCTCCTCAGTGACTGTGCTTACAACCACATTCCTTCAAACTGCTTCCTTTTGGTAAGACTGTCTCTTCCTTGAAACCATATTTGTGAGAAAGCTTTCTCAAAGGCCTTGTGAACAATTCAGTTCAAACACTTCATTTAATCGTGCAAGGAGACACTCATACCATCGTGCAAATATTTCTGCAAAGATTCTGCAAGGCCGCTAACCAGCTCAAACCTGGAATCTGCATTACGCTGTTTTAACCCTAATAATACAAAAATACCATCACCTTCGATCCCACAGGTGTTGAAAGGATGCAAAGGCATCCATGTACCAGGCCCTACTTCCTACTCTTAAGTTCTATTAGAGCGTTTAAGACTGTTACGTTGTTCGTACAGAGGCTCTTTAACTGAACTGAATGCAGTTAAGAACAAACCCATTCTAAATACAGCCAAGAAATTTTGCAATAGTTAAAATCATGCACAAATAGAAGAGTCTACAAAGACTACATTAAAATATTTTTATTCTAGATTGATCTGATTCTTGCAATGGGCACATGAAAACGATAGATGTTTGCATACCTCCATGAAGGAAATCCCTAGACTCCAAACGTCCGAATGGATTCCATACTGTTCTCCCGAAATCCTCTCAGGCTGCAAAGAGATGGAAAGAAACATCTTCTTGAGCCTAGCAAACAGACAGACATAACTTATTCCACAAAAGCTAGCCCAGGGCAAACAAGTCAACTGAGAAAATGCAAAGAAGCATATAAAACTCACCAGCTAACCTGGAAGAGAGCAAATTCGCTCTTCAAACTTGACTTACGTATTTATTTTTCCTTCTTCTGCAAGAGCAAAGGACTTGGTAATGCTCACACTTGCAGCCATGTGTTGCTACGCACCTTGTAAAGTTGGCCTTGGCATTTGTGTTTGGGGTGGTTTACCCAACAACAACAGAAAAGAAGCCAATGGCTTGCACATGCACAGCAAAGCACCAAGGTCAAGCTGCGAGGGTCCAGTGGTATAGACACCTATAGCTAAGCCCAGGCATGACAGCAAGGCATGGCAGGAAAACAGACTCCTCGTGTCAAGTGAAGGCGTTGGGGAGTAACTCTGGTTTAAAAAGCAAAGTTAGTGAAGCCAAAAGAATTGATGAAGTCACATGCCAGCAGTTTTATCTTATATACTTTTTAATTTCATTTTTGACCTATGGAAAAAAAAAAAAAAGACTTCACTCAAAACTATTAATAGCAAGTTTAATGCCTCATGAAATAGAGTGCTGTAAAATGTAACTGCTAGTTTTTACTTGAAAGCTACAATTTAAGCATTTCCAAGGTCAAGTACAGCATGAAATGTAACAATAAAAGGCTCCATGAGACTTCTCTCCCCACTGTGCTGTTAATGCACCTGTCTAGCCCCACCACCTACGAAGCACTGGCTGTATTTTTAGTCTTTAATAATCCAGAGACCTTTTTTAGAAAACAAACTCCCAAATTAGTGCCAGTCCAATGTGTTTTCGGATTTTTCCTCTGCACAGCTAATCCCAGGTCAAGAGCTTTTATCGCAGCATGAATGTTAAGTAAAAAACCACAGTGCTGCCCACATTATCTTTAAGGATAGCCTACCACAACTGCCATAACCTAAAAAATCCAGCCCACCTCAGAATGTAACTGGCACAAAATCTTCTTGACTGAGCCTCATTTATTTTGAGCTGAACGGTGACCCAAAAATCTTTTTTTTTTTTTTTTTTTTTTTTTATAGTTCATTAAGGCAAGGCTTCGTTAAGTACAGTTAGCCTATCACATCTTAGCAATGTTTGTAACAGCATCATATAGGGATTTGATTTTTAAGCATCCTTTTATACTGACAAAGACCCTCACAAAGATGCAGATATGCAGCCAAAACCATACACCGACAGATACATCTGCCTTTGGAACATAACATGGTACCAGCTGTCCTGGCCAGGCACGTTTCTGACCAGCAGACACCACACTGACGGCAAGATGGGAAACCCCCAGATCATCCCAGTGCAGGGGAGACCCCGGCCTCTCCCGAGCTGCCAAAGCAGATGCATAATTCACACTGAGCAATATTAAATTGGTTATTCTTCTGTTATAACAGCTCAAGCTTTGCACAGCAACTTATGTTTAGAAATTATGTACTCACGGAAGATGGTGGTAAGTAAATAATTTGCACGTTTAAACAAAAAGTCTAGTCACATGAATTTAAAGAGTATGGAAAAGAAGATGAAAATCAGAGTAACGCATGCGTAAAGTGTGCAACATGGAGAGGATCCTAAAGATACACAGTTCAAAAATATTTTCTCTTCATTTCTACAGCTAGTTACTTTTTTAATCCAAATCTTTTTTCTACATAAAGTGGTGATAAAACAATTTCACAAAAAAAGTCTTCTTGTTGGGAATTTTAATTTCTTGTTGGGAATTTAATTTAAAGCAAGAAAAACAATTTTAACACAAGAAATCAGTACATTTTAGCTTAAACTTTTCTTTTTCAATTAATGGATGAATGCATCACATTTGTCCATAAACAATAAGAAAAAAAAAAGTAATTTATTTAATGTACACCTGGGAAAGAGAACAGTAATCTTGATTTGTACACTAGAAGCATAATACAATTTAATTCTCAGACCCGCTTAAGACCACTCTTAAGAGTAACAGCTGAGTTAGAAAAGTTGATTAATCTGAAGCTGTTTATTTGCCTGAATTACTATATTCCATTTCTTTTAGAAAATGGAGGCATAGAAATCAGCAGACTTACCAGCAAAAGTGGTTATAGACAAGACCAGATTTTTTCTCTCTCTTTTTGTTTTTTTTAATAAACATTTTTCTGCACATAATATTCTGATGACAGAGGATAGCCCAAGTCTTTCTAGGATGGTGACATGAGTGTTTCAGAAGCCACATAATGAGTATACCTTGACTAGAAAAGCACTTAGCAAATAAATGGACACGCTTTGGTCTGCCTTCTTACAACAAAGTAAGAAAAAATACCTGAAAGCGATTAAAGGTCATGGATTTCTCTCTCGTCTTTTCTGAGGTTTGAAAAACACAAGTATCGCCCACTTTGTATTGTTCACACTTTCTTTTTTTTTTTAAATAAGCTGAACATTTTTTTTCCCTCTTTAACATTACAATGTAAGTAGTTTGCTAAAATAATTTTAATGGCCATAAATAAAAGACAACAGTTAATATACCGCTCTGAACCGAAGCACTTAAGTTTTCACATCTGTTAAATGGAAAACCAGAATTAATCCCATTGATCTAATGGAGAAGGCAGGCTAACTTTTATGGTTTACTTTCAGACTAGCTCTTGTCACCATATTAATCTCAACAACACAAACACCACATCCAGTGTCAGGTCAGCTAGAGGTGGTAAACCCAAACCTCACAACCTAGCTACCAGCAGCAGCGTTCTCCCAAATGATACATCTCTAGCAATGTGATCTAAAAATGATGAGAATTTATGCTTCAACGTACAGAAACAGGACAATAATAGTCTCACCGTAACAAGCACTCTGACTAAAATTTATATAGAAAAGTGAAACATACTGGTGACTTAACGTATGAACATTACACAATGTGCAATTTAATTCCCTAATGTTATTAGACAAATATTTTTAGCTTCGCATGCGAAGTGTTTAGGTATCGAGAAGCCAGTGAGATGCTGCTCAGGTTTAAATGCTTTGCTGCACCGGGCTGGGAGCAATGCTTCCCAACCCACGGACAGCACCGGAGAGCCAGCGGTCTGCAAAGAGCCGCAGGCTATCCACGGAAAAGCGTTCTGTGAACGTTAAACCAACTCTCTTCTTTGTTCCCGGTTGTTACAATGCAGTAAAGGCGATGAAAAATAGATGAAAGAAACACTTTTCCAGCATTGCTGTCCCCTGTCAGCAAGACGGGCAGCTGTCACTGAGCTGGTAGGGGAGCACAGATAGGAAGGGAGCGGGTCTGCGAGACAGCGAACGGGAGCTGTTTCATGGCACCCACAACCACGGCAGAGCTCATGCCAGGGACAGGGAGAGATGAACTTTGAGAATTGATTTAGAACATATCCTGCATTACACAGAAGATGACTGCAAACAAATACTTCTATTTAAATGTTATTCCTGCATAAATCCACTTACCGCCATATAAGCATTTGTTCCAACATACGTCTTGGCTATAGAATTCACCAGCTATCAGACAAAACAGTCTGTTAGAACAATATAAAGATAATGTGGAAATAAAATGGGCAATTATTCCTCATTTAACCTACAATCATCATTCCTATAAATCAACTAAAAATTATGTAAAAGGGAACAAATTTATCTGCAAAGGCATTAAAAATGATTAAATCTCTCTTCTGTTTGGAATGAGAGTTCCAATTTAAACAAGCGCTGCATTACAGTTTATGGCAGATAACCTTAAACAATTCTGTTAAACAGGATGCTTATCGCTTTAGTACCCCAAACTAGTCTGATATAAAAAGTCAATTTGAAGTAGGATTGAACGCACTCATTTTTCAGTCAGCTGGCTCAAGATGTGAATAAAGCCACATTCATCACTTGAATGCAACGAGGACTAAATACGCTGGAGGGACAACAGACTCTGACAACTTATAATACAAGGCTGACCTTCTCTTTGGTCCTCGTGTTTGGCTGAGAGTAAAGGTGCTGAAATTCAAATCAACATCACAGCAAGCTCATGGGTCACTATCAGAGAAGTTCTCCAGGGAGGCCCAAAATGGAAATTAATTAAAATTTGTGCTGCACATTGTAAAAGCCCACCACTATTGTTACTCCCAATATTAATTTTTATTGTGGGCCAGTTGGGCTCCCCAGACACATCTCTCGTTCTGCCCTCCCTTTTGTCTGGCCAAAACGCTTTCATATCAAAGCTGCATATCAATGAAGTTTGCTATTCGTAAGTAGTAATTACAATATCAGCAGTTTTTACTGTCATTAAACAATGAACAATCATATTCAGATGAAGAAAAGTCGCCCAGAGATTAAAAATGAATAGGGCTCTCCCAGAAGAGGGGAGCTTGCTGTGGGGCTGTTTGTCTGGCAGCCAGGTGATTTTGACATTAGAAAGAGAGCGGGCAGAGATCTAGAGGGGGAATTACCTGTGTGCTAACCCCAAAGTCACACAGCTTCACCTGGCCTCGCGTGTTCACCAACATATTAGACGGCTTCACATCTGTCGAGGGAAAAAAACTACATTATATTATCCTAGATACTCATCGTCTACACGGAGATCGTCACGAATACTGGCACACCAGATTTTAATAGGAAATATTTCAAAGATATATTTCAAATGCAACTTCTGGTTTGTGACAGACAGTAGCACAGACGACATTATATCTGCACCTCTCACATACTAATAATCCATGTTATTAAATCTGCAGGTGACACCAATCTGGGAGGGACAGCAAGTGCACTGGAGGACAGGACCTAGAATTCAAAGTGATCTTGCCAAACTGGAAAATGAGACTGAAAAAATAAGATGAAATTCAATAGGGACAAATGGAAGCACTGCATTTAGACAGGGATTAATCAACTGCATAAATATAGGATTAAACAGCTGCCTGGAGTGTAGGCTGGAGCAGGTCTGCAAAAAAGGATCTGCAGATTATGACATGGAGTGGAAATGACAGAGCGGGAGCAAAATGGACAATTTAAGAACTAGCCAAAAGCAGCCGTGCAAACAGTAAAGCCTGTTTTCATATCAAGGGATAGCTGGGCTGACCTTCTAAGGTTCATCCCAGCCCTGCAACTTTGTACTCTAACACTGCAATTAACCCTGCCTCCCTCTTCTCCAGCAGCCCTCACTTAATTCCATGTAGTGACAAGAGCAGAATTTAATATTCTATAAAAATTACAAATACAAAGCATCCCATACAAACACCTGTGCACAGGAACACAGGCAAAACACAAAACATACAAGCACATTCCAGCCTCCTCCTGCTACAAGAACACATTCAGTGCAGCTTTGCTCCCTTGCACTTCATTATTCAAAGCTACTGGCTTCCACCTCCATGGCTTCTCCTGCATAACACAGCTCCAATCTCATGGTTTCAGAGCTTTTCAGAGGTTAACCACCAGCAACACCTTAAAATGATTACTAATCCCGCTCCAGCAAATAAAACATCAACGTACAACATAAAGCCAGATTGTCAGCACACAGATCTAATGCTGACCCCCTCTGATGCCAAAAGAGGTTGGTGTGCTACTGCTGCATACTGTAAAATCGGTGTGTGAATGAACTGCTGATCATCCAGCCTGACTGTAACGCAGGAAACATTGAGCATCTTTTCTGTTCCAGGGATGCCAGTCGGAAAGCATAATGTGCACGTTATGGCCTGGCTTAAACTTGGGAAGATTAGAGCACAGTGGCTTTGCTTAATCGCTGCTTTCTTCTGTCAAAATGGATTAAAAGCAATAGCTTGTATCTCTGCCTTCTTTAAAAGTGAACACTAGTTGGGTGCAGATGGATGAAACCCAACTAGAAAAGAACCTAATTTTGTTTATCATTAAGTTTGCCTTTGTTTAGCAGATGTTTTCTGGTACCACAGTAGCTTGCTTAATTCGTCTCTGTAACGTAGAAATGTATAACCTCAATTAACAAGCTGATGAAATGCTTTCCTATATTTGAGCTAAAAATCCAGTTCAAAAAAGGGGAGAGTTCAACAGTAGGTTATATACTTTAAGTGGAATCTGTACATTTTATCTTGTGCAACAATACCACTGGTACATTTTGCAATTCCCCCCCCCCCAAAGTCAAAAGAAAAAAAAGAGTCATGAGCATCTTCATCATGCTACAGCATCGACAGGCTTCAGTTTGCGTATCTGGATCCCCATTTCAGCTCTAGGAATTCAATCCACACACTGTATTTTTGATGGATTTTTTTACCTATTCCCCCGCCTCAGGTGGTAAGACAAAACACTGCTACAGAGCAATCCACGCACTCACAAAATCTCTCATACACTTCCCAACAACATTTCAGGAATATATTTTCCAACTGAAACTTCAGGGAGACTCAAATATTTGCTTGTGGCAACCCACTAAGCAGCATACTCTGGTGTCGACTGACTTTGCTAAATCTAACAAGACGTGCCGAGTACATCAGCAGGCTCTATCCTGAATCCCGAGTAGAACAATAAGTTGCACAGTAATCCTGTTTAACCTTCTTTCTAAAAATATGGCAGCCAATAGAGCTACCTAGTTACTCCGCTTGCGCCAAATTGTAATGAACCAAACAGCAGGTGCCATCACACGTGCAGAAAACACTGACACTCTGCACCATGGATCCAGCTGTTTACAGTACTAACACTTTTCAAAGAAAACTGCAGTGTAACAAGAGGCTCTTGCTTTTAAATGTAAAGAATGTAACAAAAATAATTAATGACCAAGTGGACAAGAGAAGCATTTTGGTGTGGTAGGGCTGGAAATAGGTTTGTGGGACCAGGACCGGATCAACGACAGCATTAATTAATGAAGCAAAAATCTTTTCACTCCGAGCGAAGGGTCTGGAAGGCAGAAGGAAGCTCTAAGGGTGAAACACTGTGACCTCACAGAAAGGGATGAGGAGGCAGCATGCACGTAGCCAAATTTTCCTTCTATAAGGACTCAGCCACATCATGAGTTCTGGATGTCACGTTGTCCTGCTTCTGGATGGTCTCCCAGTGCAGCCCACAAGTCCTTGTTCCTTTAACACAACCCACCAGAGGAAACCACCAGGCCACATCTGTCCCCTGTCCCACCAGGGCTGACCAGCTCCCACCAAGGAAGAGCCAAGGCTCTGTCCAACCATCACCTTGTGTCACTGGGGATCTGCACACCCCATCTCCCCTTCCCTGCTACCATGTGGGATGTGGCAGTAAGTCAGTATCATTAAAAAAAAATAATCTGTCATTCATTAAGTGTTCCTCGATCCTGAAATCCTTCCACAAACAAAACAAAACAAAGAACAAAACCTCAATCAAACAAGAAGAAAATCCTAGAAGAAAAAAGCAATCAGCCCGTTAAGGGAGGGAAGACTATGCAGGCTGGGGACTCTACTGAGCAAGCTGCAGCCAAACGAACACTTCTAAGAACAAATGCTACCTGTCCTTGCAGCAGATTTTAAATTACACTGCAAATCAGGGACTTAAGCAAGTATTTGCTATGAATTCCAAGGATCGCATTGATTTCCTCAAGAAAAAAGGAAGTGACAATCCTAGACAAAAATGGCACTTCACAAAGTCTCTCATATTGAAAGTGGGGAGAAAAACCACCCAATCAGTAAATTAGCCTTTTTGTTTCATAAAAGGCTTCAGTTAATGGGTTAAACATTTTTTGGTTTTGAAAACAAATGTGCATAAATAATGTTCTGCACCATCTGCTTGTGATTAATATTACTGTTTAGAAGTGAAAGAATTTAAACAAGAGCCAAAAGGGGTCATTATGCTCCCATTACCAGTGCTTGCTTAATACAAATGATTTCTACGAAACATCATTACAGAGGATGAACAAGTCCTCTCTATGATATATCTGCCTAAGTTGTTTCACCTCTCTGCAAATAAACGGGACCTCCAAGCTCTTACCAGCAAACAGAATTGTCAGAGGTTTCAGCGTTTTGAACACCAGACATTTCAGTCATCTTGTTTTATTGTAAAGCAAACAGATTAATGATTGTGGGGAAAAAACCCACAGATTTTTTAAAAGCTGTCACTTGACTTTTTCTGTCTTTTAAAAATACAAAATTGTAATACGCCAAGTTCAAGGAAGGCAAGAGATACAAAAGCACAATTTTAGCTGCAAACAGCTCACAGAATGTTACTGTTAAAAGTGAAGCTGCTGGAAGAATAAAAATATTTCTTGCTATAATGACCTCAGCAGCATGCTTTTTGCAGAGGCCACGATCATTTCTTTTAAATAAGCCTAAGTAGTCCACGAGTTTATGTGTTTAGCTATACATGTATATATACCTATGTATGTGTGTGTATACATATACCTAGTATTTCTGTTTGTGCTTCCTTATATGTGGCACTAACACTGATTATTTCTCACAAAGCTAGAAAGGCTAGGGGTGGGGGGGGAGAGTCAAACATGCTCCTCTGGAAATCTTTGGTGAAATCCTCAGCAAACTGCAGCTACAACTGAGAACACTCATTGCCTGTAGTGAGAACACTAGTGCCTGTTCCTACCAACCAGCACTCCACGGCTCCAGCCAAAACAAAGAGGATTTCAATATCCTTCCACAGGAATATCGGGGGGGGGGGGGAGATGGTCCAAGTGGTGCACAGACCTCCCTTCTGCCACACAGCGCCACGGAACCAACCGACAGCCCAGAAAGATCTCCAGAACATCAACTCTACTCAACCTTGCACATCACGAACCAGAAAACACTTCCAAAAATCTGACACAAATTTAAAACCTAGACAGGAACCAAGGTGCCCAAACTGTGCAATATGTACTGGCCCCCAGTACACGAAGAGTCATGCATACAAATATAGATCAGTACAATTAAACACAAGTGGGTAACATTTATTTCATACATTTCTTTTAATAAGGAGGTGTGAACAGAGAAAAACACACCAGATAAAATGCATATGGTCTATACTTATTCTTGAACTTAACAGATTTTGGTTTGTCTTTATACAAACTTTGACTTTGTACATGATTAGACTTGTTTAATTGCTAATTCTGTTTTAAATCTAAGTTAATTTCTCATTACCCTTCCATTTCTACTTCTTATCCTCTGGGGAAAAGAGCACACTTATCATTGGGACATTCTCACATCTTCCAAAGAAGTGGTGTAGGTGTTAATCTTATGTTTATGTTTGATGTGGGTGTGATGACTATGACTACAGCTTTGGGTTTATTAACATGCATGGCTATCACCTCATTAGTTGCAAGGTTTGTTTTGAAGTTAAGCTGTAATATTTGCTGAAATGTCTGATCTGGAATAAAAGACTTGCTCATTGTTTGTTTCCTTCGCTTTAATCCGCGCATTTAGTCGCAAACTCTCGTTTGCTGCACTGCCTTACAAAGCTTCTTCACGATGATTGCTTCCCCACCTTTGTTACCGTCACGGTGGAAATTCTTGACTTCTTAGCCTACGCGAGCGTCCTGCATGGTCTGCTTCACATGTGACAGCAAGGAAGCCAGGGTTAAATTTTCTTTCGTTTACTTCTGATGGTTTAAAACCAGTAGGCAGCTGACGGAGATTACTTAGAGAAACAGGCATCTTCCTTGCATTGTATTACTCTGTACCTGTTTTTAAGATACACAAGTACACACGCATTTTCAGTGTCCTAAAAATGGGTACAGCGTAATACTGAAAACCAACCCCTTGAGGAAACTCTGCTGAACCCTGGAATGCTAGTCATGCTCTCCATGGCATTTTGCAGTGCTGTTATCACCTTGGTCAATCTAGCAGCAGACCAAGGCCAGAAAAATCTGAAGTGTGATGAAAAATCAGTTTCTGCACTTTTCTTTAGATCATAGCAAGGACCGTAGACAATTCATCAAAAACTCAAGAGCTGCTCTTCAATCAAGTCAACGAAACCCATACAGAAGGGGAGACTTTGTTTTACTGGCAAAGCAAAAATCACACCCAGGTTCCAAATTTACAGCAGAACAACAATAAACTCTTAGTTACAGTGTTTATGCTTGACCACAATGCTCTCTCCCAATCACATTCAGCATGTGGCCAGAATCTTTTAATGGGGAAAAAAAAAAAAAAAATCTGCTTTTTTCTTTTCAGGTGTTGCAGATGTGTGTCAAGGACTGTGTAGCCTATTCAGAGTGATGCCCAGCCCCGCATATTGCAGTTACCTTTCCTTTTATATTTATTCTGACAATTGCTGTGGCAGCTCTGGCATCTAGACATCTTGTGAGTGGATGGACCCGATAAATCTCTGGATCTGGTAACATTCAGGCTAGTAGGTGAAACGTTTAAACCGTCATCAGAAATGAAGCCTCCTTGGTAACCTGTGTCTGCACCGAGTTGTATCACGGACTCTGGGGTTATTCCTGTTCTTTTAATCCAGTGGCAGCCCAGGGACAAATACGCCAGCAGCCTTAGCATTTCACTCACTCTCTTATCGGGGTAACAAAGCCCTTACTTGATCTCCACTCACTCTTCTGGCCACAGCGCTGTTTCTCCCACCCAGGAGAGAGCCTGCGCTCTCACGCCAGAGCAATGTCCCAGGAAGGAGACGGTGCGAGACCGAGGAGGAACTGAAGCCGACGTCCTGCTGCACAGCCGCTCGCTGGGCCATTACACAAAGGAAAGCTCAACCTCCTCCTCCACTACAAACAGACTCTCCACGAAAGCCTGAGGACAGTCTGAGCCTAAGCTCTAAGGAGGGGCAGGACCTCAATACATAGTGGTAATTAGTATTTCCTATTAGCCTGTTCTCCCCAGTCAGCGCACAGATCTCCGGATGACTCTCCAGAGGTGCCCCGACTCCTTGCGCTCATCACACGGGGACACGGGGCACCTAACCCAGGCATTGCCCATCGCCTCGCCACAGCCTCACACCTACTTCTCAGCTGCTCCAAAACTGGGCACTCCAGAAGAAATGGTCTTACCTATTTGGTTTGCAACTTAAAATTTTCTACGTGTCTCTCTGCTTTACACTTCTCTTTCAATCACAAATGAAGTCGGTTACTGCACACTCCAACTGTGCACGCGGGCTGAGTGAGCAGATGGGTTAAATTAAACAGTATTGTTAGCAACATTCGGAACCAGAGCAGTTACTTTCAGACACTTTAGAAACATTATAAATGTAATGAGTTTCTCCTTTTTTTT
>JAVJGJ010000060.1:4958148-5013910 GCA_035590215.1 Microhierax caerulescens
AGAGGGAAGGGCTTCTTTGTTCTTTAAATAGCATTTCCCACTTTTTCCAGAACTGACATTGTTTCTGAAAGGTCTAGTATATATGAACTAACTTACTACAACAGATAGATTTAAAAAAATAATGTAACAACATTAAAAGCCAGAAATAAATGAGACGTTTAAAAAAAAAATACAGATTAGTTTCCTGAAAGAGAACAAACAGCAAAACCCAAAAATCGCTTATACCCAAGCAGGTTTAAAGTTTCTTTAATTATTCATGACCATGTTAGAGGACAGTGGGCTACAATTTTAGAGATCTGAGACTCCAGCAACACTTGTGGCTGTTGTGAGATTTTTGAAGTACATAAGAAAATTCATTATCTTCTGTTTTCAATACTAGTCAAACATCTGATTTTCCTTGCTGATTTTTCCACTGGGCACCTGTTTGTTACCCAAAGCATCTAAATCTCTATAAAATTAACTTCTCTCTTTAGCATTTTTCTTTGCAGGGGAGGAGGGAGGGCAGTAAAAGAGAACAGCAGTAAAGTATTTTATCAGAAAATGTGCAGGGCTAATGAGTGTAAGATTCATTCTGCATTACTCCACTGGAATCGTATCAGATGTTAGTATGGTCTACTGTCTCTGCAGAAAGTACTGTTAAAGTAACATGGTATTTCAGTGGAAAACAGAAAACATCTGTTACTCACCTCTGTGTAAAATCTTTAGACTCCATAAATAGGTAAGGCCTTTCACAACCTGAATTAAAAAGAAAAAGCAACCATGCTTATTAAAGATTTCTGGTAAGAAATATTACACATCTCAGATGGCATGAGTTATTAAAGACCCAAGTTCCAATGAAGAACGGAGCCAGGACCACGAAAAGGGGAGACAAAGCATCCCTTCCAAACCACTGCAGCACCCAGACGAACCCCTGCTGCAAACCTGCTGTGGACTACATGGCAACAGGTTCTTTAAGAACACACAAATAAGCTTCCTCTCAGGATCTGTATGCTGATGTTAGTTGAGCTTATACTGAATCCCTTTAGGCACTTCAATGTATTTTTAATTCATCTATCTTTGCTGGAGTGTGAAACATCATGAAATACAAAGTGCGTAATGATTTGTCTTCTTGCAACAAAAGCAACCCAGCGACACTGAAGGCCAGAAAACAACAAAATCTCCAGCAGCCTCTTCCTCGTCACCCTCCCTTTCCCTTTCTTTCCATTTGGTGCACCTGTACTTTTTTCTCCTTTACCTCCCATGCTTTTACATACTCAATGCAAATGCAGAACATTTCTTCTTGAACTGTACAAATTGTCTCACGCTTCATGCCCAGAGCAGCTGTGGCTGCCCCATCCCTGGCAGTGCCCAAGGCCAGGTTGGACGGGGCTGGGGGCACCCTGGGCTGGTGGGGGGTGTCCCTGCCTGTGGCAGTGGGGCTGGAACTGGATGGTCTTTAAGGCCCCTTCCAACCCAAACCCTTCTGTGATTACTCATCTTGCACAAATCACAGATCTTACTGTATTCCATACCCCCAAAAAATACAACTGGAACCCCTAAAACTTAAGAACTGGGGCTGATTTGGGGCTTTTTTTTTTTTATTCCAGAATTTGCTCCATCCACCACCTAAACTGCTAAAGTCAAACTCAAAAACCTGTTACTCCAGTACTATGTTGGGAGTGCCTTATGTACGAGATGCATTTTAATGAAAATTTGTAGGACATGCATTTGTAGTATGAATGCAAGTGTATCTCCCTAAACAGCAACCCATGACACTTCCTTACACAGAATATATACATGTGGCTCTTCCAGAACCAACAAGATCTTCACTGGGTCCAACTGCCACTCTATTTATTTTCCATATAAAATGTGATTATAATAGCCCCAAATTAAACAAGCCGTTCAGTCAACTCCCTAAGAGAGCTGCTGGGTGTTACAAGTTATCGTCTCTGCAGGTTTTGCTTCTGCAAAGTAATTAAACCCCAATACTTCTTGCATTTTTAACACTGTAATTTTTCCCCTAGATTTACTACTTTTACAAGCCCACAGAACTAACAAGATTCAACAAATGTATTTCCACTACTGCTTACTTTTTACCCAAACCACCTCTGCTGTCTCAGCCAGCTTTTTTAATAGAGCAAATCTTTTTTATAAAGTTTCCATCTATGAGATGACATTTCATTCATTTTACTGAGACACACTCCTTGTGTATCTCCAGAACGATAAAGCATTTCCAACATTTGTAAAGTTGTATGAGATTTTCAGTCAAAACAATTACATTCTTCTCATTGTCCAAGTAGACTGAAATGAAATTACTTCTGTTACAGTGACGAAGCAGAAGTGCTATAAGTATTATACAGTGTGACAGCAGACAGCAGAGTAATCTTCAGCTTTCCTACTGGATTAGAAACTCTTTCAAAAAATTTATTTTGTATCCAAACCCAAAGAATCTGAATCTCTTTTGTAAAGCAAATAATGATTCCAAATCCCCAGTAAATTGCTCTAGGTGGCAATTCCTCAGTGTTAAACTCACACTCCATACCCAGCTATCTCATGGCCTTAGATGGTAATTACCTGTAAAAAAAAGAGTCCTTAGTCAAATTCTGCATACCCAGTGGTGTGGCCTTGTTCACATTAGCCTTCCAAAAAGCAAAACAGGGGAATTCTACTTACACAGCATTTTGACACAAGAAAGAAAAAAAAAAAAAGTATTGATGCAAAATATTGATGCAAAAATAAATAAAGGTGATGCAGCATTTCAGGCTTCCTCCAATGGTGAGAGTGGTTTTGAGAACAGTAAGTCTCTTTGATTATTAAACATATATTTAGACTATTTAAAATCTTCAAAACCATTATAAAATTATTTACTTTAAAGCGTGTATTCATAGAAAAAAGGAAACATTTCCTACAGAAAAAAATATAATGGCTGTGAGTTATTAAACACCTTTATTATGGAACATGTGCTGAATAAGCAGTTATAAACGACACAGTATTAAACAAACTCTCACATTCAGATTCTCTCAGTGTCAGTGTACAAAGGAATAAAAGGAGTTTGCCTTTATCCTGGGCTGCAAATATGTGCACAGGAGCCTCCCGAATGGACTAACCTAGAGTAAAGTACCATTATTCACTTACCTTACATTTGCCTATTAGGGAAGGACTCTAAGTATTAAATATTATTCTAAAATGGTGCTGGAAGAGAGTATCTTTTGATTGAATATCTAGCAGGAATTATTGGTATTCAGTAAGTAGGTTTTACAACAATGACTTGACAAAGCCTTGACACAAAAAGTACTTCTACCTGCTGTCAATCACTCACTCTCTTGACAGTTCAAGTGCACATCCTTTCAGGGAGAACTTCAATCAACATTAGCACTCAAAATACACCGCACAATGTCACTGCTTCAGAAATTGAAGTGAAAATAAATGCGTGAAGTGACAAGCAAAGGCAGAACAGGCTTTACATTAGCAGACCCAAATAACTACACATCAGTATGAAAAAAGGAGTGACCACATCATCATTTTGGGGTTCCCAAGTTAAGACTTTTCCTTTGGAAAAACACACAAGCCCTTCACACAACTAAAGAACACAAGGAAGAAGAGAGATTTCCCCTTCTCATTGACACTCTCTCATACAGGCAACCGGGATGAATTTTATCAAGTCAGAGATCCCTCCAGTTTCTTGGGGACCCAAATCTCAGCAGACTCTACCTCTCTCTTACCACTCTATCCTGCCCCTGAAAAAACGGTGCTTCTCCCCAAGCACTGGCAAATGCTTTCCTCCTTTAAGGGTATCTTTTCACTGCCTTGCTTTATTTTCAGCACTCTGCCTTTCAGCCTCAAACCTTCCTCCCCACCCTTTACTCCTCAAAAAAGGAATGAGGAGAGAAGAGCATCACACTCGGCAATACGTTTCTACTATTTCAGCTTGAAAGCCGACCGTCCATCACAATTAATGGTGACCACTTTTTCAGTGGGGAACAGCTAAGAAGAATGCAAAAGAACGCTATGACGTACAGACTACGTAGACGCCACACAGCTGAGTGATAACCAGTCTACTTCTGAGCGGACAAGGGTTCACATCAGAAAAAAATACAGCAGCAGTTGCTATCATCAGAAAATGATTGATTGTTGCAGCAGACAAAACTCTCCTCTGGTTCCTGCCAAATCATGGGAAAGTCTGGTTGGGAGGGGAGTGGATGAGGAAGCAAGTACCATTCGTGCCCGTCCAGCAGTGCACTGCGGGTACCTGGTAAGTATTCATAGCAGGATTTCAAGGAAACAAGTAGCAACATAGTCCTGTCCTTCTGGCTACAGAAAGTCAGGGTTGTCAAAGGGATGTCTCTCAGGTAGTTCAGCCCCAGCCTGTGGAGATCAAAGAGTGCACGGAAATGACCTTGAGTACAATTCAGTGTTTAATTGAGCAAGCGGAGCACAGGGGCAACGCGCTCCCTTTGCCATTTTGTGTTGAGCAGACACAGATCTTGTTCCAGAGCAGCTGGAATTTCCTGCACCTTTTGTGCTCATCGCTGTGAGTAGGACAATTGGTTTTAAGGGTTGTCAGCCCACCATTTTTATGATGATAAAATTTGTGTAAGAAGAAAGGAAGCAAGAAAATCATCAAGTCTGAGTGAGAGGGATGCAGGGATGCTGCTAAATGTCTATACTGCCTGCACCATTTTCCTCTAGAAATGGTTTCACTTAAAAACTTCTACAAATATAACAAAAGGGTATTCTAATTAACAGATGTGCAGGTCACACATATTATTAAGCAGCTTCAATAGACTAACACATTGTACATGTCTCAGGAGAATAAAAGACAAATGACTCTGTGTACGTAGTGCAAGGAAGGTAGGAAGAAAACATACAGACTGGAGAAAAAAAAAAGAGACTATGGAAGCTCCAGCTTTTGTCTACAAAATCCATCCATGCAAGCTCCAGCTTTTGTTTGACATTCTCCTTCTCATCAGTACATGAACAGAAATCCTCCAGGCTTTGGGTAATCTTCCCAAGCTGCTCAGGGTGGGGATTACGGTGTCTGTGTACAGTGCTTGGCAAAAAGGCGCCCCAACCCACAAAATGGGCTGCTGGGCTCTACCGAAATGTCAGACACCAAGATGCGGGGTGGCTATTTGTGAAGGCTCAAAGGAGCCATTCCTGCTGCCGCTGATAAATTCTAGAGAAAACAAAGGTTTCACTGCCTCCTTCCAACAAGTCTACTCTGCCAACTGAGCAAAAAATCAGCACCAGAGCAGAGGAAGCTGCCAGG
This sequence comes from Microhierax caerulescens, assembly GCA_035590215.1. NCBI lineage: Eukaryota > Metazoa > Chordata > Aves > Falconiformes > Falconidae > Microhierax > Microhierax caerulescens. The sequence continues at coordinate 4,963,397 of JAVJGJ010000060.1, forward strand.
GCTGGTTCAGCCTCAGCGCACACCTTCTGTTACAGAGAAGCAGGAGAAAGGGGTGAGCTCCTTCTAAGAAGGCACCCACTTCTTTGTTCACCTCTTCAATGACCCCCTGCACTGCAGTGGGCACAGCACAGGTTGCTAAAGCAGCAAATAAAATAACTAGAAACAGCTCACCATCCATGTCAGGGAGTCATGCTCACTAACTAACAGATTTGTAAAGAGGTGACCCTGCAGGTGAACACAAAAAAAAAAAATAAAATGTCAAGACATAAAAGATGGGGCTGAAGCACCACCATTATGGATAAGTGAAAAATTGGAAGAGAACATCTGCGGAATACCAAGCCAGGTGGGCCAGGGAGGATGGGGAAGAGGAGAGACAAAAGCAAGTAAGGAAATTATAAGGAAAGTTAGTGTGGCTGTATTAAGTACACAAACATGAAGTGACATAAGGAAAAGGAGAAGAAATAAGCAGCTGAAAAAATGCTCGAAGGCCCATCCGGTATTATTACACCATGCACATGCTACTTAGCATCAGGAATATGAGGACACCACCAGCAACTTGCATTGCTCCATAGGGAAGAAGAGATGAAACGTTTTTACTCTGAACTAAAGGTGAAAAGCATTCAGATTCCACGAGAAACTGCTAGGCTATATAATGAGCAGATTTGAAGCTACTTAGAGGAAACAGCATCAGAGAAGGATGTTCATCACCCTGGGCAGGCCACACAAATTAAGAGGAAAGTAGAGCTGTGAATTACAATGAACAGAGACTAAATAGCTGCCTGTGTTGGATTAAAGGATTTAAATTGTCAGCTTGATGTATAATGAATGTGAAAACCCAGCACTTAATTAAATGGCACATGATAGAATAACTTTGTTATGCTTTAAAGTGCTTAAGTTATCAAAGTATTCCTTATATTTAGCAATTGTTTAGCAGTATCTCTCTCCCTTGTGAGATCCACTAATACACTGGTCATTTACCCTGCATTCAGCTGCACCGAAATATGGAATTTCACAAACCCCCCACACCCCCCTTTTTGTTGTTGTTCTTTAATTTGAGTTTTCAGTCATGGCTAGTGAATTTCTAGCAATGCAGCCACTGAGTGCTGCTAAGACACAATGATGGCTCAGGTGTTCTAAGGATCCCACTGTCAGCTCCTGCTACCAAAGCGAGTAGAAACCGATAGTTCTTCCCAGATCACAGACCATGTTCCTGCTCATCACCCCCAAAATGACTACTGGCTCTTTGGCTATGACTGCTCACATGGGAAGGGTGCCAGCACAGGGGTGAGATAGCAGCTTGGCCCCCAGCAGCCTCTCTCAGGTCTGGCTTGTGCCAAATACAAACTTCAGCCTCCTCATCTGCCTTAAGAAGTACGTCTGCCACAGGGGAAGACAGAAAATGTGTTCTGCCACTGCATTTTGGTAACAGGAATGGACTTAATTTTTCAACCTGTGAAGCAAACCTAATGGAGTTACTTTGTACAGAATAAGGACATTCAGTATGAAAATAACATATGAAAATCAGCAGAAGCAGCAGACGAGGGATCACCATAAGGGCTAGGATGGGGCTTCTGAATCAGTTTTTGAAGGAACCATGTGGCACAGAAAGACTTAAAGGCTAAATAAAGGTGATTAAGCGGACTGCTCCATTCTGTGAGAGTCAATACAAAGAAACACCACCACACAGTTCTCCAGCAAATTCTTGATTTCTGTTTTTTGGGGTTTTTTTTCTTATCCCATTTAATTTATCACATCCTTTTAGATTTCTTGAGCCTCTGGCAACGCACCAAAAAATAATTTTGGTTATTCAAAAGGAAGGCTTCCTTAACCCCAGTGTCTTTGAGCACACAGAATGGTTAGGAAGAACAGGAGATAGGAAGGACCCTCCCTTTCACAGAGCCACAATGAAGACACAGACTCTGGAGACCACTCAGTGTCCCAAGGGGGCATGTGAGCACTCAAATCTCAAATGTGTTACATACACAATCAAAAACTGCAAGACAAAAAGAAAAAAGTACTTACAGCTACTGCTATTCTTCCGAGTACATGTTCTGGAATTTTTCTATAAACATCCAAAGAACCCCCTGCAGGGATAAACAAAACGTGCTTAGGTAATACAAAATGAAATACTGCCCTAGATTTGAAGTCACAAGGGTTTTCTAGGCCTTGGTTATTAATAAAACCAGCATCGACAATGTAACAATAACTGTGTCAGAAATAACTGACCTTAAAAATCTACCAAACTCTGAATAAACACATGAATCAGGTCTCCTTTCACCCACACTACTTACTTTTGCTTGCAGCATTAATACTTAAACTCCTGTGAGAAGACCTCCCCATCACAGGGCAAAATACCAGAACTGGAGAACTCACAACCACCAGGCTTAGAGTAACTTCTTGGGAATAATGAAATCACCCCAAAAAGCAACAGTGGACTTGAAAGTCTGAAGTATCCTAACTCTTGTCCCCAAAACCTGGTGCTAACATGGTATCTGATACAATGCTTATATACATGCTTAAAGCTGCTTCCTCCTGACAACCAAACCAGTGAAAGCTGGGCTAAGCATTGCAGTCTGCATCCACACTGCTGTAAATGAAAGATAAGAAGCTCCTAGGCAAGCAGATGAGTTTTGCCAGTAATCTCCAGTATAGGACACAACTTGCTACCTAGCATAACCCTGTCCGGCCAGCATCATACATTCATGGAGAAAGCGAAGAAGCGTAAGTCCCTCTAACAGCCCTATGGACAGACATTCCCAAGGCACAGGGAAGGATTGTTTCCCTTATCTTCTGCAAAGATTCATGACCAAACCAGTGTTCAAAATGTTCCTAGGGTAAAAAAGTAAATTTAAAATTGAGAATTGAAAATATCGAAGTAGAATAGTAAAAAAAAATTTAAATGGACAAGCAAATTACAGGCAGAACGTATTACCACTAGCTTGCAAGAGCGCGTTGTCTTATTCAGAGCCTGAGGTTCTCAGAAGTGCTCAACACTGATCTAACTCTGCTGTCAGTGTAGCATATCGATTTTACTGATGACACCACTGGGAAAAGAGTTAGGCCAATACCAAGCAATAAAGAAACCTACACTTTGTCCTTTGCTTATGGTTCAGTTTTTAAAAACAAACCCCATTCATTCTGCAATGCTGCAAGCCAAAGAAGTCACAAGGGCCTTACTCTAGTCTTCAGCCTTAATTATACAATGGCTCTTATTTGCACTTAACTTCTTATTCTCATGATTGGGGTTTGTAGTGGTAGTTGTTGGGTTTTCCCTACACGTCATCTCTACCGTCAGAAATACAGTATAAGTTTGTCTTCACTAACGTTGCTCTGTTTCCAGGTCACTGAAATGACTATTCGTTCATTAAGGTTAATTTTTTAGCTTAGCCTGTGGATTATAGTGAATCTCAGTTCAAAAGTAAATGTAATTTACTTTTGAAATTTTGAAAAAGTACCATGTAATGGAAATAAGAGGACGTAGATCCATGGATACTTACTGCTCATTACAAAGGCATAACAGAAGGCAATCATATGGTAGCTAGTTCCTGTCAATGCTTGTAACATATCCTTCAGTTTTGGACAAAACACCTATCTGCATGCACCAAATTGCTAAATTTCACTATTACAGATGTCATTAAAGGTAATGCTGTTTGAAAAACGAAGGAAATATCTTTTTGCAAACAATAGGGGAAATCTGCCATTCTTCTATGGAGAAAGCATTCTGTATTGGGCATCATTTCCAAGCCCAAACACCACCAGCTCCTGTATTTATGTGGAGACAGCTAGGCAGAGCCTGATAACCTGCACCTCTCTCTGCTTTTAAGCGGAGTTTAGCAGTTTAGGTGTTCAGCAGTTTCAAGGAAAAGAGGCAACAATGTAAGTAAAAGCCAATCCTGCATCACACCGTCTTAATTTAGAACATCATTTTTATTATAAATATGAAAGGACAAAGATTAGAAATCCTCATTTCACATCTCTGTTGCTCCTTAAGATCAATCAGTGGGTGGGAGGGTGATCCAGGTCAGTTTAACCTCAGGATTTTGATATTTGCCGACTTGGCTTTTTCCTGCTTGCAGGTGCCAAGAAAGAACCAATATGGTACTACATGTGCACCTTTTCCCTACTTGTGCCCCTACGTCATGAGAATCCCAAAAGACTCGGATCCACCTGTAGCTAGGTAATTCATAAAGAAAACATCTGTGTTTTGTAACATGGTACAGGATACAACTAAGAAAACAGAGCCATGGGAAATGGACTCAGGAAATATTATAAACTGACCTAAGACAGTCAAAAGGGCTAAAGATTTGTCAAGGTTAGAGCTGTTCATCTACAGGATGAGAAAGTGGTTTTTTCTCTTATCTTTACCTGCATCCTTATGCATCAAAATTAAAGGGCTTGGAGAACAATGGCAAGGTCCCTTTATTTGCATTTTGTTCTTCCTTTAAATGATTGCTGTTGCTTTCTGCCAGAAGGAGTGCACAACATGAGGCAGACCAGAGGTCATCTCCAGTATAATTCCAAGTAATTTGTGCATGGTCAGTAAACACCATCGTTGCGCAACATGATGAGGGATGAATACCCTAAAGGCTCAAATATTTTCAAACAAGAATTCAGAGCTGCAAGCACTTATGGCCACTGTTTTTAAAAATCTCTGAATTAATAGCAGCATACATACTCTAGGCAGCTGCATGTTTTGGCATGAGCAGATGATTCCTTACTGCATGTGACTACTGCTTAACACAGGCTTGCAAGTTGGAGTGCAACTGCAAGGACAGAACAGAGAAACGGCTAATAGTTACACAGCATGAGAGCAGCCAAGAATTTAACTTGTGGGCTTTGTTGAATAAATGAAATAGGTTTTTGTCAAATATGGAAAATCTGAGAGAGTACTCATACTTGGAAATCAGGCAGAGTGATCACTGGGACAGAGGTAGTATGCCTAAGAAGAGAGATGTAACAGTAATAACAGACCATTTTAACAGGGAGAAAACAAAATGCACCATAAAACCCTAAAGGGCTTTATCCGTGGTCCCTATCAGAAAGAAAGAAGCTACTCAACGATGCTTAATGGTACACATTTGGCTTTGGAAATTTTTCCTGCAAGAAAGCCTCCCCTCTACAGTAAATTATTTGCGAGATCCTTACTTCTTATATCCAGCTTAACTGAACCTTCGTGAAAAATCTGGATAGGGCATAAAATGCTGGCTCATAAGAAAATCCTTGAGAGAGTAATAGACTACTGCTTGTAACAGCAATGTGATGTTTAAAGTCGAACGCTGTGAAGAGGGTTCTTGTGCACAAGACACAGGGGGACTGCATCTGTCATGAGACACACTCTCAGAACTGATGCGCAGAGGGCAGCAATGATTATAAATTGCTGTAATCAGCATACTTTTTGTGCCTTTTCTCCAAGAACTCCACACAGCACAAGATTTCAAAGCAAAGTGCTAATACATCTCCATAATGACAGTAGCATCAGATTGTGGGGAAGGGGGTACTGTTGGTCTGAAAATTCACATTGGGAGAAACAAGAGTACACTCAAAAAGAAACTCAGCGCAGCACTGCTAAACAGCTGTGTTAGAAAATAATTCCTTGTCTTGCAATTAAGAGACGATTTCCACTGAAAACACATAGGACATTGGGTTAATAGATTTCTTTAAAAGAAAATCTGTTTTGGCTATCAAAACAGTAAAAGTGAGGAACAGCTGTTTTGTCAGCGAGGACAGATTGTATGGAAGACTCAAATATCAAACCACAAATTAAGCTAGCATTTATTTCTGTTCTATTTACATTTTCAATAAAAGCAAGCAAAGCTACACTTCAGGAAAATACCGCATACCACAGAGAATATAACACAAACCCAATACTAACCTGTTGTTTTGGGTTTGTTTTTTTTTTTTTCAATTACGTGCAAAGTTATTAATACTTCACATTTTCAAGTTGTATTGCTGCATTTTGCTCCATTTTTAAAAAAGCACATCTTTATATGATTTTCCCATTTACATACTTAGCGATTGAAAGCACACTAGATATACAACTCACCATCCATGAACTCGGTACACAATGAAATTCTGTTTTCTACAAAAAAAGCACCATAAAATCCTATGATATATGATGAGTCACACTGGAAAAAAGAAAGAAAAAGAGAGAAGCCTGTTTTAAAATTTGCTGTAAGAAGATTATAAGCAAGAATAACCAAAATGAGAAAATCTATATACCTTATAAAGAATTTCTAATTCTGACATTATCTGCTTCTGGAGTTCCAGTGTTATATCTAATGGTATGACCTAAAACACAAAAATCAGAGATATGATCAGAGTTGACATAAAAAGTGAACAATTCAAAATAAAAAACCCGAAGATCCACGTATTAATTATCCTTATGTGAGAAAAGGCAAGAGAGGAATAGGGGGAAAGAACATTTGAATGCAGCCATGAGCAAAGGAAGGAAATGGAAATGAAAGGACAGACTTATTTACTTTTAAAACAGTCAATTGCAAGTAAACCAAGTTATACAGCCAGTTTTATCTATGAAAACCGTAAGGTTTGCGTTTTAACCATTTCACCAAGAGATGAGTTACAACTTGAACACGAGCCCCACAGGTAAAGAGCCGGTGTGGTAGATCTGCAGGCTGGTGAAGTTAAGAGCTGCTGCTTATTCACCCAAAGTGCAACCACCTCGCAGCTCCTGCTCGGCACAGCCACCTCCTTGTCTGCCCAGCACCGACTCTTCTTGCTGCAAAGATGTCTTGTGAAAAAGCCTGGAAGGTTGTGACCCCACCAGGCCTTGCTGAACGTGCCGATGTTAACTCTGAGGGCTAAGTAAGCACTGCAGTACTGGAAGTCTCTCCGAATGTCTCGCTGGTGTCGTAAATAAGTGCCTCTTACCACCCACTCCTTTTTCAGCTTCTTTAATATTTACCTCCTTTTTTAAAATATAAATTCCTAACGTTGTATGAAACAGAATACTTAAATATGCAGAAAAAAAATGCAGATGACAGCAGATGGTACGGATGCTTAGGTAAGCATCACCAAAGCATTCCTCAAAACAACCACAACCAACCTGACTCTGAGCGTTCAATAGCTCAAACCAGCCGCTGCCCGCCACGCTTACATGCTTATCCGCTGCTTCCTTCATCCATGCCCTCATCTTTCATCATTTTGAGCCAGGCTGCTAACCAGGACTACAGTACCAAGTGGTGCAGCAAAGGCGAGGCTGTCTAGAGTTATACATTTTCAGGATTTTCAAGACAGACTCTCCTAATAAGGATGCTGGTTCTGACAGAACTGGCCGTGAAAGTCAACTTTAAGAAACAATTCTATGCCATAATTATTTGAAGATTTGCACACTCGATTATGAAGTACTACTATATAAACCAAAATGGACTCCAAATGCATTTAGCCAGGCTCAGTCTACTGCCACACAGTATTTCACAGCTTAATACTTGGAGCTAAAGGGAAACCAAATCTAGGAAATTTGCAGAATTAGCAGAATAGATATTATAGGCTGCATACACTGCTGACGAAACAGAATACAGAGAGACCATTTCCAAACACACGCGTTTTACAGTATTAAAATCTGTCTAAAAGAAAAAACGATAACCTGTTTCTATCAGGAGTTTGCTTTAGGGTTATTTATAAAAGCTGTCACTAAACTAAATTGTAAGTGTAATACAGGGCTGCCAAGAAACGTTTAACACACTTGTCTAGATCAATAATCATTTGCCAACAATATTCACTTACATTTTTCCAGCGTGAAAAACTTAAAATAATTTGCTGGAATACCATCAGTTTTACCTGCTGAATATTAACAGAATTTAATCTTGTCAACAGTACAAAATTAAAATTTTATCTCACTAAATTCTACTCACAGTGAGAAATTTCCCTGCCTCGTTCACTCTGAAGGCTTCACCGACCTGAACAATGACTAGTTAGCATGATCAGCGTCAAATACATCACTGACATCCAATCAACCAGGACCTGGCAAGAAGAAAGGTCTCTGGCTGATTTGCATTCACTATAATTACATACAGACCCTGCATTCTAATAGTGAGGATAACCTGCAAAAGCAGAGCTACCCTATTTACAAGTGTTAAGGATACTGTAGGGTAGGGCACGTACAGAAATGTACTGCAGCAGTATGGCAAGCCTATGTCACCACGGAATAAATCAGGGGAGACCAATGCCTCACTTTCCCTGCGTAACTGTTGTACAGAAGTATTTTCTTCCACCTAAACATGCGTGGCTTGTGTGGCTTACAATGCAGCAGCGACATCCATCTGATGTCAAGGTTGGAGGAACCTTCTGTTATTTACAGCACTGGGATGTGGGACAGAGTGAGGAACACAGCGTCTCCGTAGCGCTGCCTTATTCTACATTTGCAATCTCCATGGTCATACTCCCTCTTGTATAAAATTTCCAAGCCTATTTAGAAAATAAAGTTTTCACAGGTGAAACAACTTTAAAGAATATGTGAGCTCACAGTGTTAAGCATGGGTTGGAACAGTATTAAAGCAAAGAAAACCAACCCCCCCCAAAAAATGCCCAACCAACAAACTTCCTCAAATTCATTGCTACCAACGAAGAAGCTGTGAGTAAGGATTTGACTGTAACAGGGATAAGCAAATGCGATGCAACATCAGACAACAAACTTTTCCAAAATAGCACCTTTGGGAAGGACTTTGTAGCAAGAAAGTCACTGTTTTTTAGCCAGGTTTATTGAAAGCAGAAAAGTGAAACCCAATGCATCCAGCATAACATACCACACACCTTTCAACACATGCAGGAGCAGAGTTTCTTAACAAGTTAGCATCAAAAGCTACAACAAAAGCCTGAGGACCACTGGAGCTCAGCAGGTTGCCACTGACCAGCGGTCCTTGGCCACCTGTGCCCGTCAAGGGGGAACGGAGCCTCAGGGATGCGGATGAGCAGGACCAGTCTAGGGATGGGGCCGTGGGTAAGCTGGGCTGGTTGGGGAAGGTGCCAGGCAGCCAAGCTCTGAGCTCCAGTGTCTGCCTTGACTTCAAATCTAGGTGAAATGGTGCCTCACAGGTAGAGCTGGAAAAGGATGCTAGACAATGGGAGCTTTTCTTCCTTATTTTAAATGACATGGCAGTTCCTCTGGGGCTCGGCAAGGGGGTCCAAACACTCCTGCACACCTTCCTTAGCAAGTTCCTGCCAAAAACATAGCAATCTTGAAATTGCTTTGCATACTTATAACGTACATGAACTCTACATACCTAATGTTTCAAGTGAAAAGGGTTAATTTTTAAAAGAGGAATACCTGAGCATATTTCCTCTGCTCTCCACTACACCTTCAGGACAAATAAGGATGAGTTGTCAAGTTAAATACAAGCAGTCAAGTGACTGAATTATAATTTACTCTGTGCTCAATTTAAATTAGTGTGAGGCTATTAAAATATACAGTATAAATACGGCAATTCATCACAAGCTGTCATGGATGACTTCATCTATTTGCTGGAGTGGCATACGTTCCACTAAAGGGAACGAGAGCAAAATCACAGGTCAAATTAAGCTGCTATTCTGTTTTAATTCACTTATTTAATCTGTGGTGACATAATTGTCTTTTACAGTATGTACAACTCAAAGGAAATTTGGGAGTATTATAGTCAGTATACAAATGATTAATCAAATGGTCCATTTAAATGCTAGCTTAAGAGCAGAAGAAACTAAAAGCAGCTGAAGAATGGCAATCAGCCAGTGTACGCTCAAATTTCTCATTCGGATTTTTCCCTCTAATTAGAAAAAAGTAATCTTTGAAAAATCTATTAAATTATCTGCATGTTATCTAGCTGTAAAAGTCACATAAAATATGTAATAACACAGCTTTGGTCTATAACAGGTATTAGCACTGGTTTCTTTTCCTGTTCAATATATCTGCAAGATTATCTATCAGCTGGGCGCATTTTAATCAACAGGTTTTCTGTTATCTGGTCCCATCAAACCTGTATATCACCATCAGAAAAAGCCCCAAAAATGCAGAACTCCACTTTCACAGATCTACCCAGTGACGTTCCTATTAGCGTGGTAATCGTCTGTCAAAACACTTGATCCATGTGATGATCGTGTCAAGACGCTGGCGTTACCGTCCTCTCTTTATCGCTGGGTATGCTGAGCCATGGATGTGTTAAGTAATTTTCTTAATAGAGCAAGCTGGCTCGATCACTATCAGAGCAGGTCCCCTGACCTCCAGTTTGTGAGCATGTTATTTTAAACTATAATAACACACACGTGTGGATGTAGTATTTCTTCTGAAATCACACCATAAAAAACATAATTGAGAGTGACAGGACCACCATGAGCAGTATCTACAAGAGAACCCAGTTTCCCAAATCTTCAGGATGCTAATTATCCACCAGGACTAACCAAACCCGTGGACTCCAAGGGAAACAAGGAGGTGAAATTGCTGGGGGAAAAGGCTTTTTGCCACAGGGAGGTGATTTCAATTAACCTTGCAAAGGGTGAACTCATTTCCCTTCCTGACTGTGCGAATTTTCTCGTGCTCCACCTCCTCTCCAGGCAGCTTCTGAGGGCACCCGCAGCCCCGCAGCAGCACGGGGCAGGCCGGAGGGCAGCAATGCCAGCGCCAAGCAGAGCTGCCACAGAGGATGCTCTCTGTAGAGCTTGAAAAAGATTACGTGAGGAGGCAATGCAGCTGGTACCAGGGAAAAGCAGCATCCTTCCACAACCCCAGCGTTCAGGGGAAAAGCTTTTTTTACTCCCATCCTAAAAGTCGTAATAAACATTATTTTTGATAATTAAATTTTCTGTACTTTTGTGCCTATTAGAGAATCCCTGTCTTACTCTAAGTGCTCATGACAGTTTTAGGAATTACAGTTACCACTTGAAAGGACTTTTTCAAATGACTCTTTCAAAAACTTTCTCAAGTGATATTTGTAGTCCATATAATTAAGTGTTAATTGGACATTATTTCCATTTCCATATTTTCCACATGGAGAGAATACTTTCAAATCCAGTAATAAGCATCTGCTTTTCTTCAATTCACAGGAAAATCAAAAGCATTTCTTCTAGTGGTGGGAAGGGATTTATGTGACCCTCAGGAAAAGGCGAACCATGAGCAGAACCTCATTTTAGTAAATCATACATGGTTGGAACCACAAAACAACCTGAGCCCAAATCTGAAAGTTAAACATACATGTAAATACTGCCCAGTAAATACAAATGCTTCATTTGATGTCTTAGCATAAACTTATGTCTTTAGAATTCATTTAACACCAATTCTACTTGCAGCAACCAGGTCCCATCACTCGTTCTCTTGCCCTCTTATTCCACCCCCACGTTCTTCCAGTTTAATCATTAAATTCTGGCATAATTGAGTTAAAGACAGGAAAAAAGATAAAAGAGACAAAAAGCCCATTTCACAGATTTACAAGTAACTATTCCATAAATTATATCTTTAAAATATACCCTTTTTTTTAGATCCCAAGCTATTAATTGGAATTGCACAAACTCAACAATTCATTTGTTTTCCAACAGTCTCTACTGCTGTTTTAACAAAATCACCAAATTAAAAAAAAAAATTAATACGTTAAAAAAGTACTTATCTCAGCATTTTTGTGTTGATTAACTGCAAATTAATAATTTAATTTACAGATGTAATTTAATTTAACAAATTACACACCAGAGTTGGAATATTGTTGTCAGTTGCACTGTTTACCACTGTTTTAACCGAACTTCAGAGAAGACTGGTATTTATCTGTCCACGTAATACTCAGTAAACAGCTTCACTGCAAAGAACGCTATCAGGAAAATCGTGGCGGGGGGATGACACACTAAAATAAATCTGTTAAACCACAAAATCTCCTAGGAAAACAGAATATTATCCCAAAGAAAACAGGCAAATTCTCTTTATTTAAAAATGAGGTTGCAGAGACCTCTGAAGAATATGCCCTCGGGGACGGTTTGGCATTAGCAGAGAAAGGCACAGGCTGACATCCCGTGACCTTTCCATCCCCGCTCCTGCAGCGCCGGGGTTCAGGACAACGAAGCAGCATCTCTGCCAGTCGCTGGAGAGGCACAAACCACAACTGCACTTGGACATACCCACAAAACCCCACGGGAAGACGCAGTGGTACCTACACACAGTGCCAAGCCATTCCCAGCAGACAAAACCTGGATTCTTGGAACTCTGTGCTCATTTGGAATTACTAAATTTATGGGCTGGAGTTTTCCTGCATAAACAATGTGGACTTCAATGCAATAAAACAAATTGAGATCTAACAATCAGAGGGAGGGGAAGGAAACCAAGGTCAAGAAAGAATGGAGAGAAAGAAAGAGAGAAAGAAAATTACTGTAATATCTTACCTTTACTGCTAGTATTTTTCCACTAGGGACATGGTATGCCCTGCATGAGGGAAAAAATTAAATAACTTGAGATCACACAAAATTACCTCTATACATATGTGCAACATGTACACACTAATTTCACAGAAAAATGACTTGCAGCTAATACATTTTACGTTAAACCAATTTTATACATCATTTCTAAAGAAAGACTGATGAAAACAATTGATCAAAAGAATATACTTACAACGAAACCATTTAGCAGGTTTTTACGCCTCCATGTTTTACATAAAATCTACACATGGAAGACTTACGTGCAGCATAACAGAAATCTTGTAAGTATGAATTTATCCACTTTCATATTTTCTTTAATGAAAAAAAATTAGGATATATCCATTATTCAGAATCTTCATGGTAAACAAGGTTTATCACACAGTTTGCTAGTCCTACGGGTATTTTTCAGTGGCAAGACAGTGGGATACACAGCTGTATCAATTAAAGTGAAGTAAAACAGGTAATGATTCTTTTTCACAACCTAAGGACGCACAGAAAGTATTAGAGGAACGAATGTTCTGCATTTGTATTTAAGATTAGCACGTATACACGCACACAAGATTAGAAAGCATTATTGTTAATGCTCCCACGTACCCAAAATAATTTTCCACATTACTTCAAGAGCAGTTTGTCTTAATTTCTGAAGACAAACATTTATAATTGGCTATTTAACAATGACTTGTGTATTCCTAACCATGAACGCGTAAGAAAATAAAAAGGTAGGTGAAAAAATTGTCGACTAAAAATCCAATGTAATTTTGCATAAACCCAAAACCATTATAGATTTTCCTCTTCACTAGTTTTATTGTCTCATACTGATTTATGACACTGTGCACAGTAATGTCATGTATGTTGCACTAACTTTAAAGAATTAATAGCATTTTACCACTATATACCTCTAACAATTATTACTGAAGAAGAAATAAGCTGTAATAGTTTTTTTTTGCATGCAAAATCATACATAGTACAGGGTGAAAGTGTTGTTTAATCTTATTTATAACCCTGAACGCTTGTATAATTTCTGTTAATAGCTCGGAAGTTTCTAAAAACTTCACCTTAATTTAATAACTCATAGATAAACATTTATGTAACCAAGTGGCATTAACTTGCAGGAACAAACACAGCTTAAAAGGGTGTACCAAAAATCAGTGTTATTTAATATCACTGCAATGTGCAAAAAGCAAATTCATCAGATGAAGCTTGAACAGGCTGGTAGCTGAATGCATAAGCAATGAATCCAACGGAGTAAATGAACTCTGCTGTAACTATGGATGAATCAACAGTGGCAAAACATTATGGATTTAAGATCAGCAGAAATGATAAGAAAATGAACAGGTTGAGATAGCATGCTTAACGTCTGTTAGCTTAATATGTACTGTGCCGGACAGTTTGGCAACTTAATTAGCTTGTCAAGAAAGCTGATCTTTTTTCCATAAGAGAGATCTCCTGTTTCCAAGTGAATTAAAAGGGAAGACTTGATTATTTAATTATGATGCACGCCAATTCATCCGTGGAAGTTTGGGTTAAATTTCCAGCAGAGGGCAGATACCTGGTTTGGTTTACAGAGCACTGACAGTACCAATTTAACATTTAATTATGGCTGAGAATTGGATCACAAAGGAGATACCATGCCCATGGGTACAGCGTGTCCAGTGGCTTTGCAAATGGCATGCTACCTGGGAGGAAAGGAATTTGTTTACTCCAGACTGATCCGGCATCTCAATTGTCCTGACCTTCCTCAACACAATAACTGTAAAGTGATTAATGAAGTTTGAATAGGAGCTTTGGTTACACCAAAAGACAACCGTACACCTCTGTAGTGTTTTAATTAACAGCTAACACTTCAAATTAGTCTGTAGTTGCTACAGTAATTACCCGTTCCAATGAGTGTGTAGGGAAAACGTTTTTGTTAGATATTATGTAGAACTGTAAGTTGGAATTGATCATTTTGGTTACAGTCCACACAGCTAAAGCCTGAAGATTTAGTACCTTTATGTAGCTTCAGAAGGATGCACTAAAAAAAAAAAAATACCCCACAGAATAATTTGCACAGCGTGGAGAAAAACATACTTTTTGTGCATACTGCACCTGTCAGTAAGTCTACGGATGTCTACGAGGAGATTAAACTAATATTCATACTCTGTAAGTAATACGAAGGTCTCATCTCAAAAGAGTAAACTCTCACAGATTTTAGTGTCACCACCAAAAGCAAATAAACAAACTCATCACTGTAGAACCAGATCACTAGACGAAGCCAAGTAGCAAAATGCAAAAGGTTCCCCAGCAACGCTGTACATTTCAGTGAACACAGACTCAAAAATCTTCCAGGATGGTAGGCAAATGATGCTGCCTAATAAACAGTTACAACAGCAGCTCCTCTTGCTAGGAATGCATTTGAGCAGTGCCTAACAGTAAAGACAAGTGGATGTTAAAAAGGAGTGAAAACGGTTGCTAAATAGCTACTGAACAACTTAAAGACAAATGTAAAGAGCAGAAATCAAATGCACTGAAATGCAAAATATTCAAGGAAAACACTGTTTTGACCTTTGCAAAATTTCATTCCTTGCAGAACCGAGCTCTGGGGAAACAAGCTCATTCCTCCACCCTTTTTTGTTGGGGTTTGGTTTTGGTTTGCTTTTGACCCACTGTAAAAGCTGTAACAGATGACTGAGAACAGGTGGCTATAAACCATTTATTGCTAAGGAGAAATCAAAGAGACAGTACTACATCAGAGCACGCCAACTTCTGCAATCAGAAGTTGAAAAATAATTTTGAACACTTGATGCCAGTGTCAACCATTAAAAAACAGAATAGTTATTATTTAGATTTGGTTGCAATTTGCCAACTAGGTTGCAGGGTGCATTTCCCCTTCCCTGTCTCTCTTTTCGTTACATCAGGAATTTGTAAGACAAATACCATGGCACGGAGTGCTCTTTTTACTCTCTAGAAAGGAAGCTCCTAACAGATGTTGGGACAAATTAAGAATATATTCTTATTCAGGCCCTGATCCAGATCATCCCACTCGGGGTAGTTGGAGAGCTGCATCTATCGTAAACTTGATGTCTTATTTTTTTAAGTGCAAACTGATGATAATGTTACGAGATTAATAATCACCATAACAAATTTCTCCAATACTAAAAATACTTTCAAAATACACATTTTTAAACAATGACGTAGTATTTATTAAAATAGTAGGAAAAAAAATAAAGGCAACATTAATTAGGCAATTCATTGGTGCCCAATTTCTGCACATAAAGAAGCTGAAAGCCCAATGTACTGCACCTATTTTATTTTCTTGAAAAAGAGGCAGTTGTTTGCTATTGTAACCACAGCATTTTTTTAGGCAGAGGATAATAATCAGTTATTTTTTTAAAAAAAAATTTAAAAATGCTTTTTAAAAAAGCAAAGCTCAGGAATCCATTTTGGGATACCAATCCTACAAAGTGATAAATTCTTTTCAAATTCACCAACGTCTGACTGCAAATAAGTGATGTGGATCTGTAAAAAGACCAGACAGTGCAAAAAGTTGTAGGTGTCTTAAACCGATCTGCAGTAACATCTTCAAAGTGAACAGTAAATGCTAGTGACTGAAAATTGCATCTTAAGTCTCAGGATATATATATGGGAAAGTAGAAATTAAGTCATGCTCATTTGGCCCAGAAAATGAAAATTCTCCATGGAAGCAAACTCTTCTTTCTTGTGTTCAGAAGTATTTTTTTTGTTTCTATGTCCAATACAGATAAGAGACAAAACCTGCACTCACTTTAGTAACCCATTTAACGTTGCTAGACGAGTAGAAAGGTGATGAACAGTACGGTAGAAAGAAGTAAATGCAGGTGCATCCCTTATACATATTAGCAGTACCTGGTGCAGGGACCAAGCTAAAAGATTGTTGCTTCATTAAAACCAAGTTTTAATAACTTAGACTAGTAGCTCTCCCAACAAATGTTTTATGGGTTTCACAAAAGGAGGAAGAAATCTTCAAGGAGGATGGAGGAAAGAAAACAACAACCTTCAGACCTCCTCAGAAAAAAATAAAAATATTCCAGCAACAGAGGCTGTGTGGTAGAAAGCACTGCCCAAGTTCCAAGAGGAAAAATGGAGCAAGAAAGCTGGAAGATAGGGAGAAGGTGAGCTTGGGGGGGCCTGCCCTGCCCCCTGCCCTGGCTGTGCTAGTGTGAGATGGAGGAAGCGGCTGACATCTCCTTTTGGGAAGTTCTCCTAGTGAACACACACGGCGTGCGATGCACAGAGGTTGGCTTCAAGCTACCACACGTTGGGTAAGGAAAGGACAGGCAGACTTCAAACAGTGTGGATTTTGAAACATTCCCACTGGGGAAAAGAAATTTAAATCTCTTCCTTCAAATTCCCACTAGAGTTCGTTTTTCTGAGCCCCCTACATCCATTACATTGAACAGTTTCTAAGCAAGACTGGCACAGTTGTGTCAAATATTTTATTAACCTTGACTATTAACCATATCCCTAGATGTTTAAAGCCCTGAAGGGACCCATGTGAGCCAAGTCCTTTAGCATAACTTTGTTCCCTCTACTCTGAGGATCGAGAGTGCCCCTCGGGGAGAGCCGCAAAGGCAGCCTGCCCAGCTCCGTGGCAAAAGCTGGGTTATTTTGGGGAATAAGAAAGACAGCGTGAGCGAGCGTGCACTCTGCTTGAACAAAGCCCTCCAGCTAAGCCAGAAAAACTTCTGATGGACTGTGGAGCATGGCATGTGCATCCCTTGTGTTCCAGAAAATAAAAATCAATATCATGGAAAACTAGAATAGGGCTTTGGGGGAACTGCCAACTCCTCGGCATTTCTCCCCCCGTATATAAGATGTGTTTCTACAGGAAAGCAAATTAAAAAAATGAAAGTGTCAGAAGCAGCTGGTTTCTGTTTTAAAAAGAAAAAGAAGAAAAAAGTAACTGAATTTCACATTGTCTGCTTTGTTCTTCTGGAGTTCTACTGAGAAGATAACCACGGGCGAAATATAAGATGCTTCGGCTCAAATCTCTTTATGGAATAAACCATAGCCTGTCCTAATATCTAAAGCTAAAAATTTCACATGCTGAATATGGTGAGTTACTACTCCCTTAGTTCAAAAGTAAAATGAACAAACCCAATGAAACAAACATGTACAAGCTTATTAATAAGCAGCTTAAAAGTCAAACAAAAAATTTCTCCCTCTTTGAACTTGCTAAGACTAACAATTTTATTTCTTCCTGTAAGAAATTTTACCTAAAAGCACAGTGGGGAGCTGCACTACTTGCTGTGATTGTGGTATAATTTCTTACACGGCAAGCAAAGAACTAACCTTCAGCTTTCCACATGCAGGCACTCAAGAGAAACAGCAATTCTGAATTTGTTTTCCAATTTTTAATTGTAAAGCATTTGCCCACATATGAGTGACTTGAGGATGGTCACATCAGAAGGATGGACTGAGTATGCAAAGGGGCCCGAGCTTTCTCAAACAGCTTTTCCTAACATATACAAAACCTTTTTACTACAAACTGAGTTTACTATTTTCTCCAAACATAAAATAAACACAATACTAAGGAGCAAAAATTCATTAGAGTTGTATCATGCTGCTAATGCTGATGCAAAAAAGCACTGAGGAAGCCTGCAGCAGCCTACCACGCAGAAGATCCCGCTTCTCATTTTCACTCTGGCCACCAGGATATACTTTTCTATTTTTCCCCCAATAGCCACAGAAAAAAAATTCTAATCAATAAGATATTCCTTGGCAAGACCAAATGATTCAAGAGAAAGCCATGACCTGCCTGCTATGCCAATGAGTCAGTCCATTCCCTTATTTCTAGAAATATAACTAACATCAGCAAATATGACAAAATTATATACTGGCAGCACCGTTACATTAGTGATGTGACTGCAGGATGCAGGGATGTAATGCTCCCCTCTCACTGAGGTATCAGGGAAACTGATTTCTCAGATCTGCTGTAACTCTGCTGGCCCACAAAAAGCGTTGGTGTGTCATTCTGCTAAACGATGCTTTCAGAGGACAAAAGGGCAGTTGAAAGGGACCTCTGCACACCATCTAGTCCAATCTCCCTCTCGAAGTGGGACTGTAGCAGTAGATGAATACGGCCTTAGATTTGTCCATCTCTCCCCAAGAACACAGATCCCCTGCCTCTCTCATGCCCTGTTACAGTGCCGCACCATCTCACTTGTGAAGAAGTTTCTCCTATCTGAACTTCCCAAGGTGGCAACCTGAGGCCACAAAGTAAAAATAAAAAGGAGATACTTCAGGTCCTTTCTCCCAGATGTGTTTCCTTCTGCTTCACACCCTGGTATGCGCTCATCATAAATATCTGTAAAAAACATCAAAACACCATTTGACTCAACAAGAGTCACAAATACTGTCCTGTTTCACCTCATCTGTGTCAGCTCACTGCGCTGAGGAACTGCAGAGGAAGCCCTCCAGACATCCCCCTCACTCAGCACAGAGTAACACATATGTAAGGTCTTTTTTTTCTTTTGGGATTGAGGCAGAGTATTTCCTAACAGAAACGAGCATACGTATAGAAGTCCTGGCTTTCTGATTTCAGTTAGAAAGTTAACACAAAATGCTATGGTTGTAGCAAGCAGCACCTTCAGATGTAAGGGCACTGAATGAAGTCAAACTGAACATTTTCCTGCCCTGTGAGAAATAACCTAGAGCGAAATGACTGCATCAGTGTCGCACAAGATGAATACAATTCTCTAAGTGTTATGCACTGCAGAATGACATGCCAGTCACCAGCTGCAAACTATATGCAGCAAATCACCACAGATCTGGTTTGCTGTTAATTTTTTTCCTTTTTTCCGCTCTTTTTTCCTAGTAGTGCCACTGTCTGTCGTGCTCCTGGTCAGACTCTGGCAGTCTAATGACAGAATTGTCACGTACTCTGATGGCCATCTAAAGAAACAGATTCAAATTGTTTCTAGGAAATAAACACTTTGACAGTTGTTGCCTTCTGCAATACACAAACACATTAGCCTGACTCTCTGGCTGTTAAAACAGGAAATCCAAAGTGCACAGCAGTTGTAAAAAGGAGCTTTTATGGGGACTGTGCTAGTTCAAACAGCAATCTACGCCAACCTCCCCTCTATCTAAAATCCCATTACAGATGCTTGAGTACTGATTGCAAAATGATTTGTTGTTAAACTAGAAAACAAACAAAAAATACTTGTATCTAAATTTTAAACTTTTTAAAAGAGCAAAATTGGCACTAGAAACTGCATAAAGAAAATGCCGGATAGCAAAATGTCTCACTTAACCCATCTCTGTGGGAAAGAGGCAGTTTTGGCATACAAGCCCACGCACAGCAGAATGAATCCCTCACCTCTTCTCATGCTGTAACCTACTACTACTATTTCCATCTGTTACCACTTACACAAGTCTTCCTTCTCCACTGCAGCCAAAAGCTCAGGGTCACCCTTTGAAAAATGGAGTACAAGTCTTTCTCCTTGTATCCATCCCATCGCAATTCAGCCCCCATTCCCTAGAGAGGCACATACAGACAGAAAGAACTGAACACGGAGGAGGGGGCTTAGCCTCAACACTGTTTGAGGTGGCTGTGGGGCTATCAGCACCGATACTAGGTCACTTGCTACCCACAGGACCAACCCAGATCAGATGCAGACACAGTAATGTATTTCAGCTGCTGGGTTTAAACTAGCTGAAAGGACAAAAGAGAGCAGAACAGTCATAAGCTTAGACTGACACGGACAGGCACTCTCTGACACAGCATAAAGTCTGCCAGTATAAAGTAAACCCATCACAGTTTTAGGAAGAAATGTGAAGCAACAGTGCGAGCTAAAAAGGACATCACATCCTATGGTGATGGCAATTCAGATGCTAACATGTCTCCGCAAGAAGACCTAAAGCTGGATTCTCTGTGTTATGAAACCATTTGTTCACGAGAGATGTGTTCATAACAACTATTAAGGAAAAACAGAGCTGTTCAGTAATTCAGTATTCACCAATAGTAAGAAAACAGAACCGTGCCAAGAAGCAAAAGTTTTCTAAGTATTCGCTCTAACAGCTGAAAAAGCTGTTATCTAATCACGGTTCGGTTTCCAGTAGGAAGCTTGCTCTTCCCGAGGAGCAGGCTCAGAGCATAAACACCATGAGGTTAGTTATATTGCTCCATTCACTACTGGACTGCACCGAGATACCATCGTCACGAGCAATGTGCTAGAAACAATTTTGGCATTGCTCCTCTCGTATCACGCCCTGCCATGGTCATTAAAACAGCTGCCATGACATACAGGGAAGGTGGTATACGTCAGAGCTGGGGAGGGCTGGCTAATCCTTATGATGACCAGTGGGGTATCTAAGCAGTTAATTTTTAGCATTTTGAGTGAGTGTTTTCGAAGAGTCTGAGGTGAAAAGAAATGGAAAAATCAACAACAACCTCCCTGGTGTTGTCACAGCCGCTGTTCTTCACAGAGATATCAAACAGAGATAACAAACAGAGATTAAGGGGAGAGTCTGAAACACAACACTGGCAGCACAACGGTAAAAAAGGATTCCTACATAAACACACATTCCTCTGCCCCTTATCATCTCATGTTCACATCTATGAGCGAAAGAGTTATTAAAAAAGTATTCTATGTTAGGGAACAGTCGGCGCCTATAAGCTTGGCATAGCTTGGCTGTGGGGAATTCCACAATTCTCTGCTATGCCGAGTGCTATTCGTAACCAAGAAACAGATTATATTGCCCGCACTGGGGCAAGCTGCAAAGAAAGCTGTGCTATGCTCACACACCGCCTCACTCATTGGTAACAAGAACAAACTCAAATTTTCAGGATTACTATTTGCTTAATCTTCCAAGCTATGGGCATACAATGCAAACAAAACAACTTTAATTTAAGAATCATCCAGTTTCTAATTAAACAGCCATAGGCAGCTGGCTGGATACATTTTAATCAGTTTCAATAACCTATTGATTGTATACTGAAGCTTAAAAATTAAAAGTAAAAAGATGACCGGGGAATTGTCCCATCTCAGAACAACAGTAGAACCCTCTGTAAATAACTCCTCTTTTAACCATCAGCTAAATGAACACTTCAATACTGCAGTACAAAGTCTTCTGCAAAATTACTTTAACTAACAAGCAGAAATTTATCAGCTTCAGCCAAAATCAATGCTGAAATCAATTTGAACACTGGTTGTGTCTAAAGGGGCTCATTGGCAATTTAGGGAAATTACACCATGTAAATGCCTGTGCTTTAATTGAACAGTTTCATCAACTAGGCTGTGATTGCTGTCCATTCATTTATTTACTTTCACTGCAGCTACCATTCTGCAAAGGAATGGCTTTTGTCAGACTTGAAGGAGGTACTTTATCTTCATTTTATGCACTTTTGTGCATAACAGATTTTATGAGGCAGGCAAGTGATAGCCGGGGTCAAAAGAAACAAGTGAACAGCAATCACTGGTCAGTCTTGTTTAAATTGCAATGATAATATGCAGAAATTTGGTTGGGTATTTCTAACTTAGTCCAGTTATTATTGTGCCAATGTTTTTCAGTGTGACTAAACATAAAGCAAAACAAGAGAAACAGAGAATGAATGTAGTCTGGGAAAGGAAATAAAGGAAAATGCCTCCACAACTGCAACACAGGAATGCAGGGAGAAGCAATTTTCAGACTTCAGGTGGCCACAGATGTGGTTAAACACCAAACGAAACACTGAACCTGCCTGCAGGTCCTTTCTTGAGAGCCGCATCAAGCACCAGGCTGGGACAAGCAGAGTGTACAAAACGCAGTGAGCACCTCCCCTGGCAAGGACACCGCCAACGAAGCTGTGCGGGTCGGCTGCCAACCTGCAGAGATGGGGCCCGTTCCCGCTTGTCACCGCTCTGCTACCTCAGGAAAATAACTTCCCTCCATCCCCACGTACCCTCTGCCCTGTGCAGAGGATGACACCAGCCCCCTTTCCAAAAGGGCCAAATAATCTATGAGTGAAATTAAAGAGGGGCAAATGACTGTTACTGGATTGCATATTCATACAGAAAAATGGAAAGACATGAAGAGAGGAGAGCAACTGCTCTGCTGACATTACACTGGCTTCCCGCAGCATTTGAGGAGCATGACAGTGACCGCTTCTAAAGAACAAACCGGGGCTGCAGAGACCCGCTTGAGGGAGGCTCCTTCATGACAGCACCGGTGTCCTGCATTCGAGCCATGCGACAAGCCAGAAGGAGCAAACCTTGCTGAGCCAAAGCTCCTCAAGACAACAGCTACTCCCTTACCATTCCAGCAAAGGGAGCTAAATCACCTCCACCTCCCTTAACTCTCACACACTGCTAAATCTCCAGCTTCCTCGCTCCAGAACTCTTTTCTCTGCTAATGTTAGAGCATGTGCAATATACTCGCAAGGCACCGTTTGCAGGCTGTCTTGCAAGAAATAGCAACTTTCCAGCTGTCTTGCCACGCGCTATGTTTAATGTGCTAATGGGGCACCCCAAGGTTGGTTGAGATAGAGAATAAAGAAACGGGCATATGTTGGAATGTACAACTCAACTGAACAGCAAAACTGCTCAAGTAAATTGCTCAAACAAATTAAGCTTCCGCATTTATCCGTATTTTCCCTAGCTATACAATTCTTCTGGGTAGTACATCATCAACAGCTATTTCTCTCCCAATTACTCAACTTAAAAGTGAAGCCGTCTGGTTTAACAGTATTTTGCTAAGATGATAACCAACTCTCCCTCTTCTTCCCTCTCCCCCAGACACTAGGTAACTTCACAAATTAATTACGGCATCATTGGGGCTTTATGTTTATTTCAGTATACAAAGCGTTATAGCTTATTGCTCACGAAGAGTCCTCTAACAGAATCCAAAGATTTACAAACCACACACAACACACATTTTAAAAAAAATCCCAGGCACACAGAAGGCTATACCACCCCCAAACACAGTTCCGTGAACACCTCCCTTCTCATTAGCTACAACAGCAAAGCAAAAACAAGAAAACATGAAAGAAGAGAAAAACATTATTTCTGCTTGTATATAAAGGAAGAAAATAGTGATACTTTAGATATGGAGGTAGTAGTGAGGTGAGTGTCCATCTCTTTTCCCTGGTAACAAGCAACAAGACAAGATGAAATGGCCTCAAGTTGCACCAGGGGAGGTTCAGATTGGGTACTGGAAAAATTTCTTCACTGAAAGGGTTGTCAAGGGTGGACCAGGTTGTCCAGGGAAGTGGTGGAGTCACTATCCCTGGAGGTCTTTAAAAGACGTGTAGATGTGGCACCCAGGGACATGGTTCAGTGGTGGACTTGGCAGCGTTGGGTTAATGGAGTCAATGATTTTAAAGGTCTTCTCCAACCTAAGCAATTCTATGATTCTCTACCATGCAAGAGAGACTTCACAGAATAATTACCTGCCAGAGATAAATACCTCTACTTTGTAATGCTTAGGTTCAAAATATAAACAACTAAAGATTTTAGGTCTAAAAAATATACTTCTGAGACTGGCTGGCGAAGTGCATGCATCCTATTACAAACCAAAATACCAACCGTCTTTCACCGAAGTAAAAAGGAGCAATCTTATCAAAACAGTCTCAAAATATAAACAACTAAAGATTTTAGGTCTAAAAAATATACTTCTGAGACTGGCTGGCGAAGTGCATGCATCCTATTACAAACCAAAATACCAACCGTCTTTCACCGAAGTAAAAAGGAGCAATCTTATCAAAACAGTCTCAAAATATAATACAATAGATGGACTGATATACAGCTGTTTTCTTCTGCTGTGAAGCAGCCCAAACTGTGCATTCTCCATCCTACCAGCTTCTATAAAATAGTGGATACAAAATTAGAAAGTCTGTTGCAGAGCTGCAGGGTTGTTTATCTACCAGTGTACCAGTCTTGGGGCACTCTTTTCAGGAAAGGTGAACATCTCCACGAAATAATGGCAGCTGAGAGTTTCCAAAAGTTCACAGAACTGGACTTCTAACACTCCATGGAAAGTGGAAATCCCAAGTTAACGAGGTAAACTACCTACAATTAGTAAACAGAGGAGAAAGACACTAAGGTGCTTTCAGTCTTTGCTACAGCAGATTTCATCACTCACTTGACAAATTTTTACTCAAGACAGGGTACACGGTTCCCACTACACACCAGTGGAAGAATTCTTGCTTTCTGATTGTTTGTATATTCAATATACAGTTGGGGACTGTTCATATGTTCTCACATATTTCTGAACATACAGACAATCAAAAAGCAAGGAAGTTAACTGGTTTTGCCATATCTAATTCTGTAATTGTTACCATTTCTTAATTAAGAAAATAGTGTATCAAAAACTAGGGGAAAAATAAGAAGACAAACAACTATAAAATCCCTTCGTTTTAGAACACGAAAAACATATAGATTCAGCAAGTTCTCACTAGAAATATTGCTATAAAGTATTGATTTTTTACCAGACTCAATTGACTGAAAAGTTGTTTGTATAGCAATATTGGCCAAGCCAATATACTGGAACAATTTTGCTACACACAGTAATCAAGTGTATTTCTGAAGTATAATTATACTGTCATAAAAATAAAGCTAAGATACCTCTTCTCCAAGCAATAAAACAGTCGCAGCTGTAAAGAACCCAAATAAATGAAATACATTTTCTAACTAAACATAGCGTCTTCCAAAGAGAAGAAAAACACCTCCCCTCTCCCCCCTTAAGCCAAGGTTAGCATGAAAAGTGATCAATACTTCAATCTCAATAAACTATTTCAATAGTAGTTAATTCACGTGGAAAGAGAGGCTGAAAATTTTTGCTCAGCGACCTGCGACACGCTATCTTGTTTGCTGAATGCTGATAATATATCATTGCCATAATGGATATGACTTAGTATAAAGAGCTGGAAAGAAAGAAAAAAAAAAAAAAAAAGATACCACACAAGACATGCTCGTTCTTTAGATTCAGATCAATACTACACACTGCCTCTTCTGAAACAAACCAGCAGCAGGGAATGCTGGAAGAGGAAAACAGCCAAACGTTCACAATTAATTTTATTTGACAAATGTTCATTGATTTACCGGAATAAAATATATGTAGGCTGCTATCTATGACTAGTGCAATCCAGCTACCTGTAAGTATTCCATTTTGCAATTTCTTGTTGGCTTGTGCAGCACAGACACTCCTTTGATGAAGGAGAACAGTCTCCCTTTTACAAAGGTAGGAAGTTCTGCCTGTGCTTTGTCCAAAGCACATCACCCCAGCACGGTAACTGCCAGCTCCCTGCTACAATGGCAACCAACAGCCTTTTCAGGTATGAAAGAGTGAATTGGTACAACTCTTCAATCCAATGCACCAAGAAATAAATTTGGGAAGATCTGTGAGAAATGCATAGCTCAGAAGCCAGTTTGGGGAGAAAACCAGATTTCATGTTTATATCCTGCTGTTACTTGCATTGCAAAGAAAGTCAAACTTCAGGAATGTGTAAAACATCCACACGCAAGAATGGTGCACAGTCCCTGGAGCAGTGCAGAATGACACTTGTACTGCAGAAAATACTATGAAGTCTGCTAATTTAAAATATGAACGCAATAAAACGGAAAAAGAAAGGTAGAAATATTTCCCTGATACGGAAGAGGGCTCAGGCTTTATATAGGTAAAATTTTTTACTTTCCCAGATTGCAGGCAAATACAACTCTCAACCACTTAAAGCAGATCACAGCATCAGCCCACACAATGCAGCAAGTCAATGTAGAAGTGCCAGCAGTATTATGCATTCCCTCCTGCGCTATTATCCTCTGTGCCTTGAGTGTTCACATCTCTGTTCCTTCACCGTGCTTTCTAAAGTAGTATTCATCACAAGATAAAAATAGTTTTGTCAAATTAAACAAAAAGCAGGCATGTAACTACACTACCTTCAAGAAATACAGAAAGAAGTCAAAAAGTATAAGTTTGGCTTTACACAGCATTTTATCCAAATTCTCCATATTATGAAATCTGAAATACGTACCTCACATGTGGCAACATTATAAAAGAACGACATATTTTTATACCACCTTCTGTACCTAGAAGCACCGTATCATTGTATGCACTTGGCACATGCACCAAACATGGAACAGAGCTGTTCCTTGTGAGCAGGACAGACCCAAGCTGACAAACGGACATTAAGTTCAGCAGATCCTCAGAACAAAATCATCAGCGAA
Source organism: Microhierax caerulescens (assembly GCA_035590215.1). Lineage (NCBI taxonomy): Eukaryota > Metazoa > Chordata > Aves > Falconiformes > Falconidae > Microhierax > Microhierax caerulescens. The sequence goes on from JAVJGJ010000060.1 coordinate 4,989,937, forward strand.
GCACATGCTCACTTGCCTTGGTTTACACTCCTTACACTTTGGCCGCTATTAGACACAGGACGAAGGGGAGAGACTTTTGGTACGACCTAGTATGACCACCTTTGCACTGCTCATGATTTTGCATTACGAGCTCCTTATTTCAGCTACTTCTCCGAGGAAAATAACTTGGAACTGGGTAACAGTGGCATGCGTGGATTCCCTCACTCCGTGGGATATTCCTTGTCCCTAACTGTGCGTCAAGTGCCTTCCACAGGGACCAGAGCATGTGGCCCTCCTTTGTGATGCTTCTCCAACCAACATCCATTCCTGGAGCCCCCAGCCATACACAGGGAAGAGAAGCAACCTTCTCTAAAAACAGAAACACCAAGAAGTCACTGACTGAGCTGTGAAGTTCAACACCCTCTCTCAAATATTTCTTATTATAAAGTAAGAAAACAACACCGTTTCTGCAAGCTCCTTGGTTTAGGAATGTCTTTCTACAAGAGAACATCAATGAGATTTCTAAACTACAGTCCGTCTACAAGGCTAACTTGATTTCTGGAGAGTCCATTCAAAGACTGGCTTTGTTCCTTTAAGGTTTCGGAAGTCCATTTTCATTAAGCCTTCTGCAAGTAGGGTCGTTTTGCAATGTTGGCAGCCAATTAGAAATTAAACTAAATGCACCGTAGCTTTTAAAACATTTTAAAAAAATGTTAATATCAAAGTTAAAATGTCTAAGGTATAAACAAAATCATAATGGGATGCTGGGTTACTGTATATGGTAAATAGCTCTCTGGAGGAAACCTTTATTACTCCCTCAGGGCTTTCTTACGAAGTATGGATTTCTTAATTCCTACTGGAATATTTTTCATACACCACTGCAGACTATTAAGTACCAGATATTACATTATGTAGTTTAAACTTTGCACTATGCATGAGAAAGACTTTCCTGTCGAGAAAACTATCTCTCTGCTATTATAATCTTTACAATATTAAAATTAATACTGGCTGCAGGGTATGAGCTTCACTACCAAAATTTGGGGGAGTTTATCATTTAATATATTCATCAGCCTGTGTGTGAAGCTGCTCGTAAGGAGGGAAGTCACTGCAACAGCAAAAGGGGCATTTACTAATTTGGAATTGCTAGAGAAAGGCAGAGCAACGGTGCCATCACATCCCACTGGTGTCATTCTCAGTACTGGGCTAGCAAAGGGCGTGGTAAGCCAGCAAGAATAATGGCATTGCAAATACTGAAGGCAATTCATTATGCTTCAGGACATTTCAAGTTCCACTTGTGAACCATTAACTTGTTACCCAGCAGGGATTCAAAGCTAAGTATTAAAAAGATAATAAAAATGCACCAGCCCTCACGGCACCTAATAGCAGATACCTTGTAAATATGTAAAGAGAATTCTTAAAAAGTTTATATTAAAAATTTATTTTATAATCTTTTCTGCATAGCAGCAATGGCTCACCTACATCTCAATACAAATATGAAGGGTAAAAAAAGTAATAATAATAATAAAAGAGCGCTGTCAAATTTTATTTTCAAAAATTTTAAGTGAAATTCAACACTCACTTGTAGACTGTGCCTCCATTGCCATGACCGAGGATGTCTCGATACCGTATGTCTTGTTCATTCATCTCCACAAGAAAGAAAGAAAAACAAAAGAGATGTCATGCTGTGGATGGAAATGTCAAGGAAAAGCAACTCTAGGCCATAAACAACAAGCAGTCTGGGTCATTTCAAGTTCAGCTGCAAGAACGAGAAGATCAATACAACATTTGCTGTCCAATTTATAAAAGACGATACCAAGGGACAAAGTGATGGAAAGTTTAATGACAATTTGTTTGCCTGGGTCATTTCATTAAAGTTTGATAAAAGGTGTCAAAATGGAATGATATAATATAGCTCAAGAGGGTCAGGTCACAGATACTGATAGGAAAAGGGTCTCCAGAACAGCACATAACCAAAGCCAAAGTTGGAGGTGAACGGAAACAATCCAACAGAAAACTGTCATCTTAAGTATGGCTAGAAAAGTTTCTGATTTATTCTGGAATCAGTATAATTGATACTAATTGAGTGACAGTTCTGTCAGTAGGATTGCCTCATAGTGCTTCATTTATATACCTTTTAACGAAAGAGTATCTTTAGAAACAAGGTCTTGAATTGTTACCCAATAAAAATATTTTTCCTTGAAATACACAAGTAATCGCTTGCTTCAGTCTTTCTGCTCAGTGGGACAACTCTCCAGATACCACAATATCCTCAGACATTCAAGCAGAAGACCGGTAACAAACACTGCACATTCCAACTGCTTCAATTTGGGATCTTTCTGATATGGCTTTTATAAAAGCTTATTATATTGCTGAATGAGCAATTCAAATGTAAAACTACAATTTAACCTTTTCCTGTACAAATAAAGTTATACTGATTTTTTCCAGCTAAGCCACCTATTAAAAAAAAATAAATTACTAAAGATATTTTTATAACACGTGTATACTTGAAAATAAATATTTTAATCAGAATAAATTCTGAGCTGTATTCATTTGCTATTCCAGAAGGATGTCCCCCATTGCCTGACCATTATAAGTAGTAAATAATGGGGCAAATCCCATTTTGAAAAGCTATTTTCCTAGGAAACACCAATGTGTTTCTAGTAACTATTTAAATTTTAGGGGATACCAAGTTAAATGTTTTACGTGACTTGGCATGGCTGCTTAAAGACTCTGTCATTTTTGCGTGTTAAAAGGCATCAAAACCCCCTAATGATATGTCTGGTCTGCTATCACTGATGTGATTAGAGATCATGTAAGCACGTCTGAGATAGCTTCAAATTAGCGATTTCAAGTACCGCAAGCACCATGGTGAGAGCCACGCAGAGCTCGCCATAAGCTATCTGTATTTATCCAACTTCTGAAACAGCTTTTAAAATTCAGTGGGGACACGTGCCCTTCAGTTACTAAGCCACGTCTAAGAATCCCCTTTGATACGATGTCAGTGAAGATACAAGGAACTTTGCTTCAACTGGAACAACAAAGTGATGGAAGAAAGCTGAAATTCCCTAAAGAGTCAACACTCAGCATGAATTACAAATGGAAAATTGAATATTTAATTGATTTAAAATAATATATTTTAAGGATAGAAGTTATGAACTCAAAACCTTCCGTTCTTTCCTTTCACTACCTGAATAAAAAGCGTGCTTGTTTCTCACAGGAAACACAATGCGTTTCTTCCAGTGAGGTTTAAATCTCTGAGTTCTGAGAAAATTCGAAGTATCTCAGATCAGAAGCTGACTCTACATTATTACCTAGTTGTAGTTAAACCTGGGCCAGATATCATCAGAGGGTATGAAATGGCTCATCCAACTATCAAGGTTTATGAAGAAAATTAAAATCTGTTTTATTACTGAAAGCTATGTTGCTTCTTGCATCAATCAGAAAATGCAAATAAAGAGGGTGGAAAAAAGACACCTCACGAGGAACGGTAATTCATGAACGGGTTTTAAAATATGTAAAGAATCTATACTGGATCCCTTGCACTAAAAACAATTTCTCTCCGACTGCAGAACTCATTAATTTAAAGCTCACACTGTGTTTAAGGAGTTCTGCTCCTCTAAGCTGGAGGACTTTAATTCTCCAGTCTTTGAGGTAACAACAAACATCTCTTTCCTATATTCCCAGCAATCTTCTAAACAAAACTCTTAGGAGAAATCAAATGAATCCACAAAGCCATGAACACACTTGCATCTTTGCTTCTTCAGGGGGGGAAAGAAGAATTTTTTTTGTAGTTACGCAAGTTATAAGCATTTTTTTTTGATTGAGCAGAACCAGAGACATAAAGCGTACTCTCTTTTCTCCCGCTTTTTGCTAACTGGTAAAAACAGACTATTTTCTTCACGCCGTTCCCTAGAAGGCAGGGACAGGAGCAGCTCTGTCCTCTGACACTGCGCCGCTTGCACCCGCTGCCAGCCCGGCACCATTTCAAAGAGCAACCAGAAACCCAGGGTGAAATAGGAAGACTGGGGTGGAGCAAGTATCTGCCAGCACCCGATCGAGAGATAAAGTGTGATTTACTGGCTCAAATAAAGATGCCAAAAACATGTGGTGATTTATTTATTTTACTGGGAAAACTAGATTCTCAATCATAAAATGATAACATAATAACAATGAACTCGACAGTAAGGACTGGAATATTAAACCTGCAAAAGCAAGTTTGATTGGATGCCAATATTAACAGAATTAATGAAAAAGCCAAACAGACTTCAATTATGGATCAGCAAACAAAACATCCCTTGCTTATACCTGTTTTTGAAAGAAATCAGCGTCTATCTCTTGTAAATCATTAAAAACAAAATGCTCAATTAATCCTTATTTTATATGTAGAGGCCTGACAGAGGCAAAGTCCTATAGCCATACCTTTGCTTTACGAATCGAAGCAATAATGGTTTCAGAAAGCAGTCACACTCTATGAGCAGACAATTGAAGAGATTTAGTAAATCCCACTTTATAGAGCAGAGACTAATCGGAAAACACAAGCCAGTCAAATGTTTCTTATGAACTGTTGACACTATATCAATGCTGAATCAATTGGTGGCATTTACTCTGAGTGACAGAAAAGAAATAAATATTTATATCACATCACCTATATCAATGAACCTAGGCAGAAAGCTATTTCTAACCTGTCAATATTTGATTATCTTGAAGAATCATGTCCCCTTCTTTTAATGATTAATATGAATTCCTTATTAAACCTAAATGGAAACTACTAGAGGAATATCATTATGAATGCCTGAAAGCACAAACTGCCAAAAAATAATAAAAAATAATAACCCAACCCATATTTAAGTAATCATAAGTGTGACTTAATCCCCCTAAAGGAGAAAAAGTTAAAGTTATAACTAGAAACCTGTCTCCAGTTACAGGTCTGTGCCCAAATTTTGCAGAGCGCAATGCAGCATAACAAAAAGCGGTTTCTCTCGACAGAAAGCAGTCTAACTCCTGTGAGATCAGGGTGACTAAAAGATACTATTAAAACATTTTTCTGTTTTTTAAAATGGGTTTAAGTAACATTTTTCAATGTCATAATAAGAGGTGTGATACCTTTGCATCTTTCTAAAATTCTGCTACACAGGAAAGAAATCTGTAAATCTATTGCAGGGCACACAAAACTCATTTATATTGCTTAGAACAAATAAAATGCCACATTCGGCTTATGGACACCATCACAAACAAGATGACTTTTACTCACATACTCTAATTCTACTTCAAAAAAAATTCATATTATTGGAGTAATTGTCATCTTGACTTGAAAAGTTCAGAAGCATGCTGCTGGTACTTACAGAATTTTAACTTACCCTGAGAAACAGATCATTTAGCTATAATTTTGAAACATTAACAAATCTACCTGGTAGGAATTTCCGAATATTAAACGAAGTCTGCACGGAAGGACAGCCGACAAGCTTAAAAATACATTTCCAAGCTGTATTCAAGGGATACAAATCGGCAAGGCTGCAATACTGGGCTCTTCGACTCACATTTTAGAGGGGCACCCTCATCTATTAGACCACAATGTTACAGGTGATACTGAAGGACAAGCATGAAGACCAGCCTTTATCTTCTTGACATGCTCAACTACAACTACTTGATTCATGAAATGCCAATGAGGCTTGGAGAGGTCATTGTGTGAAGGCACTGAATACGCATCTGAGATAATTAAGATTTCAGCCTTCGAAACATGGAGGGGAAGTGAACAGCAGTTAAGAAAATCAATAAGAGTCTTTTATTTGCAGTGACACAGATGTCTCAGTCAATAGAGCCTAACAGGCAAGCCTGATCGCAATGGACAGGTGCCTGCCTCCAAGGCTATCAAAGGGCTTTCACTATGACAAACATTAAAACATATTTATGTTGCTGCTGAAGAATCCGGGATTCTTCGAAGGTAGTTTAATTTAACGGTGTATATGTAATGTCATTACGCTACTGCAAGCCTGCCCATAGATTCAGCTCAAAATGGGTGAGAAATGATTACTCTGTGGCAGACATGCACTTGTCCATCGTTACGCTTTCACTTCTGGGTGCCCAAAGCCGAATGCCTGGAGCAGCAAGGGAAAGTAACAAGACAGCTTTCTAACTTTGGCGTTTTGTGTTGTTTTAGTTTGGTTGGTTGGTGTGTTGTTTTTTTTTTTAAATAGGCTACAACCTAAGGTGATTCCAAACAGTACAGAGCAGTTCCTTGCAAGAACCTGCTAAATATTTAAGTATCTACGGCCCTAAAAAATACGAAGGTCATTCTAACTGAGCAGTTGACTTAGTTATTCAAAATTGATTAACTTTCTTCCCTGAAATTGTGGCAGCAGTGCAACATGTGTGAGGTACTTCAATCTATTTGGAGCTAAATCTGATTAGCACATTTTGAGAAATGGGAAGCAAATTGCTATGCCAATCAAAGTAAATCAAGACACATAACTCATTCATATCATGACGGTTTTCATGGTCCCTCCACTTCTGTATTAAAAGAACACATTACACCTAAATGAGCAGTAAGCATCTCTCCACCTATTTGTGGTATGTCAATCACTGCAGTATTAGGCAATAACGAGATGTGCACGTAGCCAAGACTCAATTCAGTGCACCTACCTGGCCATTTGCAAGTATTTTCTTCAGCTCTGCAGAAGACTTTTTTAAGCTGAAAAAAATAAGAGGCAATTATTTTTAATGACTGTGCTATTTCACTCTATAAACCAAAGCGAAACCATAAGAAACAACAAGACATCAGATTAAGTTCATGGTTACATATTCTGAATAGATTTAACTTTAGCAATGCTGATGGATGTTCATATACCTACTCCTCAAACTGCAGGCAGCAGAAATGGAGAAGCAATGCACATTTAAGAAAACCAATATATTTTTGCCCTTACAAAGTAGCTTTTTAAGATACTTGACTGTACTACCCTTTGAGATATAACCTATTATCAGTTCAAAAAAACAGCAAAAAAAAAAAAAAAAAAAAAAGATACCTTCACACACTGTTTGTTCCAAAAATACCCCAGGAAAATACGGTTCACATCTAGTTTTCAGGTGCCTTGTTTTAAAAGTCCTTAAGGCATTATCCCTCAATAATTTCTGAAAATTTGCAGCTGAAGGCCGTGCCATTGATGATGCCTCGCTGCCTCAACTGACCATAGACTGGGGCATGGCGAGCAGGTGAGTACAACTCCTGGTTTAAGCATCTCAGGGACATGCCTAAATTGAGGAGGGCGAGTCCAGCTTGCCATGGGCATCCGTTCCAGGTCAGCTTGCTGCTGCAGTCTCTGTGCTTTATTCACGAGAAACTACTCCTGTGTCAGTAGTCTTACATCACACAAAATGACCTGTATTATTTTTTTCTACTAAGAGAACTTTAACAAACCACTGCTATCAGCTTGGCGTGTTTTGTAGGTAAAACTGTTCACGGCTTCAAACTACTTCCACCCACTCACGAAATACTGCTTCACCTCTGCTCCTGACAAACTCCGTTCCTTCTGCATTCAACACCGCAAACTGCCCAGGTAGCAGTATGTCTGCAAAACTTAATCTCAAAGCAACATTCTGCTCTTATTACTGAAGTTTAAGAAAAAAAAAAAAGTACAAAATAATATATTCTTGAAAGGCATGTGCACGTGTCTTGATCACAGATCATTATTAACAAGAACAGTGAAAACAGAGATTTCATATTTGGTGGCTTTGTTCTTTAATAGGCCTCTTGTTCCCATGACCACTTTAAAGAAAAATTAAGTTTTCCAAGGAAACATAAGTTGATCTTGTCATCTTTCATGACTAACAATTTGTGAACATGAAACAAAGAGAGACTTTCAATTACTTCAAAAACAAAACTCATAGTGCAGAAGGTTTCGGAAAAGGAATGGCAATTAACCACCAAATAAGGTGACAAGAATCTTCTAGAAGCCTCATTTTCAATGCACTTTAAGAACAAGCTCAAAGTACAGGAAGTACTGAAAGCCAAAGCATAACAGCAACAGAAAGCAGCTTTATTTAGTTCACTGGTATAATAGACTGGGAGGATGACTGCAGTTCATAAACACATTTAGACTTATTTTCTTTAAAGACTCTCGGACAGGATCTTCCCCAAGGGATGAGGGCAAACCTTGCCAGAGGAGACTGATACAGGGTACTGGCCTTCTTTTTTTTAATCGCTGCCATTAGCAAAGTCGCTAACGGGAGCATCAAAACTGGTTTGAACGGTACTTGAATGGGGCTGCCCACTGGAGCAGAACAACTCCAGCACTGCTACCAGCTATGTGGGGTGGCATCCTCCTCATCAATGAGTAACCACACCACATCACTCCCACCATGCAAAGACAGTGTTTGTGGGACAGTCCCACCACCGCAGCGCTTCGCAGCGTCTACCAGAACAGGCACTGACACCTCACTGACCAAACGCGCCTAATGCGGTGCAACTGTGACTTTGATCATGCTCATCTCTGTCAGTTTTGGGGTTTTTTTTCCAGAACGCTCTTGGAGAGAAAAGGGAGCAGCATGCTGATGCATGGATAAATGAAATATTATATGCTTATTAGAATAATAGAATAATTTAGGTTGAAAGGGACCTCCAGAGATTTCTATTCCCACATTTCAAATATCTTCTTAGATGAAGAAGATGGAGCCAGACTTTTCTTGTTTTCTTTTACGAATACATAACGGGTTTTTGTGGGGTTTTTGTTTGTTTCAACATCAGTGTTTAGTATAATGACTTCCTGTAACAGTTCACGTTTATGCTCCAGTATTTAAAAATAGATCTCTAAGGAAAAAAAGGGAATGAGTTCTCTTGCATTTTAGAGATGTTAATATGGGTTTTCAAATTAGGGCTGGAATCTAAAGAGAAAGCTAATGGAGATGCACTCCAAAACTTTGCTGAAACGGTATGAAACAGGGTACCTAAGCTGTTCAGGTTTTTCAAAAATCTTACACCACAGTAATAAACCTACTGAATCGGGTATCAAATTTTAAAATCAAAGAATCCTGGAACTGGATAAGCAACGAAGACCTAAACACACAGACCTTGCCACAGACAATGATTATTAGATTAACTAAAACCAATTAGCCCACCCACAAACAGTATTTCAGTGCTTTATAAAAGAGTAAACCATCTGAAATACCCAGCCAAGACTTATTTCTTTTGGCAGCAAATACTTCTCCTGAAGAAACAAGCAGTACAAGTCTAACAAGATCCATGAATCAAGGCAATTTTGTCTTCCCCACTTCACTCCTGCGTGCCCAGTAGTCACACAGAAAAAGTTATTCAACATCAATCTCATCATTAGTAACTACCACACACAAGGCTCCATTTTGTTTTAATAAAAGAAAACAAAACAAAACATATGCTCCTGTTCTTGACTCTTACCTATTGCTTGGAAGGGAATCCGAGACTGCCGAACTGCTATTATTAGCACACCCTGCTCTTGTATTTACCTGCGGGCAGGGAAAGGATCTTTATCAGTCGTTTGTGTTCAGAGGACACTATTCTAATTAACCTGTAATTTGCCATGAATTTCTCATTTCACTATGAAGGTTAATTAGCTTGTTGCTAGGCATGGCAATGGCTGAGGTCTCGCCTGTATGTAGGTTAGCAGGCTATATAATTCATGGACTACACTATACTATCTTTACATCTTAAACGCTTAGTTAAATAATACAGAAAGAGATGGTATGTCCACCATTTATCTTCATTTTAAACACCAATCATTTAACATGATCTTCATCTCTGCATTTCAAAATGAGTATGATTACAGAAGCAATAAGCACATCTGAATGAATCAAACAACCTAGAATATCATTGCAGTGCTTTCCACACTTAGATAAATTACTGAAATCAAACGAATATGGTGGGGTTTTTTTTAAACTCTTTGAAGTAGTAGCAGACATTAGTTGATAAACTGAATATTAGAATTTAGGAACCTTATTAACAGAGGTTAAAAACAAAAGGAAAGGCAATTCCATTTTTAATAAAACTGTATACAGAGATATCGCAGCCAACACCCAGCAGATGAATCCTTCTCCCACCCTCACCAAAAAAAAATAAAATAATAAAAAAAAAATCTGCTTGTCAGAGCTCAAGAAAGTGCAGTTTTATTTGACATTTCAATAAGTGGAACACAGCATTACAAATCCATCTAACTTTACTGAAACAATTATTGAAATTCGTACCTTCAGGCCATGTATGTTCCGTTTCCCAGGAGGCTTGCAGGCTGAAACAGTAATTGACTAAATTGTAGAACACATCAGGGCCATTTACAAATTTGCTCAAAATGAATCTTTTAAAAAGAAATGAGGGTGACACCAAAATTAGCAGAGAGAAATGATTGAAAAGTGCCTCACAAGACCCAGAGTGGGAATTATGAACCAGGATTTTTAACTTGCAGGAGTGAGCATTTATAAATGCTAAGAGCTTTCTGACACCATGTAATATAAATTCTAATTTCTGCTTAAAACACATCAAAAATCAAGAGAACTGTTGGCTTAAATTATCAGATTCTTTTTGTAATTCAAATTAAAATCTTATGTCACTATATTTTCACATGCTGTATTTTTTCTGGCATTTAACAGAAATATTTACAAGATATATTTTAAAGGAATCAGCTGCCACACATCATGAATTAGTCATATTGTCAAATGCAGACAGTTTGTTTTAAATGTGGAAAAAACATGTCAGGGGCAACAGCAGTGAGTCTCAGGAAACCAAATACTGGATAAACACAGTACAAAATGCCACATTTTGGACGCAAATGAACAAATGTGGCATCTTATTACGGCGTCTAGGTTTACAGAGGGACATGCTGCTTGAGGAGAAAGTATTTTCCTGAAGTCTCTCGAACTGTATATTGCCTTGTTCTTCCATTTGGTGGACGTGCTTTTGTCAAATGTTAAAGCCACAAAGGCTTCTAGCTACATGTTACAGACAGTTCCCATTTTAAAACTACAGTGCCCTACAAATTGTATGTTAAAGGGCCTGTCACTTTTGATTGATTGTCTGAGGAGGGATGAATTTGATTTTTCTCTTTCTCTGATGCACATGCATTTCACTTCAATTTTTGACAGCAGGAAACAGAACTATTTATTAGTCAGAAGGACACAGATGATAGTTATTAAACACATCAGTTAGAGCCAGACCATGTGCCTTTAAATGACATTAGAAATTACCGTGTGCGTCTTAAAGAAGAAAAATATTATGATACTGTGGGCATTAAAAACAAACTACTCTAAAATACATATGGGTATTATTTTTTCTAATAGATTAAAATAAACATTTTGAACAAGATATTAAAAGAACAATATTTTTTATGAGACGTATTTGAATGGTATATTCACTTTGCATGCCACAGATGGGATATATATAACAGACAGGAGATTCATATATATATATATGTGTGTGTGCATGTATTCACACACACTCTTGTTTATGGATATGAATACACAGAGGTTTATTTTCAGTATAAAAAAGGAACTCTGGCTCTTACTACCTGGAGAGTAACAATGCATTTCTTTAAAAAATGGGTCTTTTTTCCCCTTAAAGACCTTTAAATTATCAAGTGAATACAGCATAGCCAAGGTAGCACAGGATGGCACACAAATATTTGCTACTGGCAGGCTTTATGGAAGACATGACTTTCCAGAAGCTCGCTGGAGACAGTAACTGGGAGGCTTCCTCAAAGTAAGAGGGGCAGAAAGGGAAGGGGACTCAAAGGAAGATGGGGCTTGCAAAGAAAGCTCTTAAAAAGAGAGAACCTTCACAAAGGTTCTTCACATGTTACTGATGGGGCTTTAAACTGCAGTATGTAGAGAGATGTGGCCAAAAGGGCATGAAAGAAAAGTGCTTGTGCTAACAAAATTTGGGATGTTGGTTAGAGAGGCAGGACAACACGAGAGAAAAAAGAAATGCAGGAAAGCACATTTTGCTCAATATTGCAGAAGAACAGCAGCAGAACTTAGAGGCCGTCTGGGTACAAAGGGAGGGCACAGTGGCTTTAAAGCTGTAACCTAGAAAGAACAGATGTTTTAAGAAGGTGATTTGGAAAGATGAAACAGCAACTCAGCTCTGAAGCAATTTGGAGCAGTGGCAAGCCACCTATGAGGCAATACCCAGCAGACACGCATGTAGTTGAGCCAACAGTGAAAACGTGAAGGTAATACATGGGGATCGTAAGCTCAGCAGCACGGAGGTGAATTCTGAACCTGTACAGTCAAAGAAGATTATCCTTAGATGTAAAGCAAAGAGTAAAAGGAGACAACAACAGGAGTAGGACAACCCAAAAGCAGAATCTACAAGAAGATTAAGATTTGTAATCTCAAAACATCCCTTTGAACACTCCAGCACACCAGCTACTAAGCACCTCCTGTCACAACTTCCCTGAACTGTTTGCTTAAGAGGAAATACACCTAATTGCCTTGCATTTACAGCAAGGGTTCCCCACCTACCAGGATCATCCACTACCTCAGTTTCTCTAAGCCACATGAAAGCCCAGCATTTCACTTCTTGCAAGTGGTGGTCAGTGGTTTTAGACAGAGCACCTGTCAGGAAGTAACGGAAGGCTTTCTACAGAAAGAGGTTCAGAAGAAAGGCTGAGACACCCACATCCCAGCCTGGGAAGAGGCAGAAGACAGCTCCCCTCTTCACGGCTGTCCTTGAACTCGTCTTCACAAGAACACATCTTGACCGCTGACTGCTCTGGAGCCCCGCAGCTCAAACATCCAGGACCCCCCCTCTCAACCAGACCTGCCAGCCTAAGCCCTAAAAAAACCCCATAAACCTCAGTACTCCCTTTGAATTAAAGTCTCTTTTCCATAGGAGTACTGAACTATCAGGAAACCCACCCTCCTTTTGAGACCTTATTAGCATGTGCTTGAGAAGGCTTTTGGTTAATTGCCCAATTCAAACTTCAGAGAGTTGTAAGTAATGGAAGTCTAGAATGTTTAATTGGGGAACTCATAGTATGATTATTTGTGTAATATCAGTTAAGTGAGAAGAGTTTAATTTTTAATTATTTCAATTAATTTATTGCTGGGAGATTTACTTGGAGAATTTAAACCTTATCTGTTTCATCAATTAAGAATCAAGAGATTCAAAGACTAGATACTGAGAGCATCTGAATGAATCAGCGGAATTATGTAATGTATTAGTCTTTTTTTAAACCATTTTTTGAGTTCAAAAAGAGCACTGCGTTCCCAAAAACCTAACTAGCTGCCTACGGATTTTTGTTCAGGATGTAGATGACCTATTTTTTAATTGCCTCAGCCCACATAATTGATTACATCTTTCCCTGTTCAGTACTATTAAAGTACTTGTGATCACTTTGATACTGCTGCTAAGTGCCCCAATCTCAAATAAAATATGTCACGGATGGAGCTTCTGTGACAGACATTCCCATTTTCAAAATGAACAATTCCCCAAGTCTGTTACACTGATTAATGATATTAGAAGACCTTAACAAAGCTCAATTTTTGTAAGTATCCAAAACTTAAGTTATTCATCTGCTTGGGTTTGAATACATGCAGAACCATCACCAATGGGTTTTTCAAATGTACTTAAATATGTACTATGCAAACTGACTCTTGTTAGTCTAATTTACTCCAGTAAATTAGCTATTTTATATGCAATAAATGCAGTTTTCTCTACACTCCCCACAATAATGAATTCTTCTATCCAAATTAAGAGGTAAACATCATGTTATGTGCATTTAAACCTCCCGAAAACATAACCGTTGATGAAACAGTTTACTGATATCATCATTGTTGATTAGAATTTGTTAAGCATTACCTCTTGGATATATCTGGAGAGGCTCTATTAACTGTCCATTTACTTGCTGTTCCATTACAGTGGAGTAATACTGCAAAGAGATTAAAGAAAGAGATTACTCAGTAACATATGAAAAGTAGTAAGAGCACTTAGAGATTGTTTAATTCAATGTATTTTTATTTTTCTTTAAATTGCCACAGTGCATATCAGCCATTAGAATGCTTTCTTACTGTTTGCAACGTTCACACAACAAACTGGCATGGAAGGAACGTAACCAAGGGGCTGCGATACCCAGCACAGGGATCTGTTAGTGGCTCAACTATGCAATTTTCAGGCCCACTTGAAACCTAGGAATACCTCAGAAGAGAGAGCAAATGAAACATTTACAGCAAACACAGCAGTTGCCAAACCTGGAAAAGCCAGGAAAACAAGTCAAATGTGGAAACAAAGAAATGCTGCAAATACAGAAAAAAAAAGACAAAAAAAAAAAAAAAGTGCAATTAGTAAGACTCCAAAGGAGAAAAGAATCTGGAAATTATCCACAAATTGGTAGTGATGAAGGATAGTCAGGGAACATCCCTTATAAGCAGAGGTGTCGTGCATTCCCTTAGCGTACAAATTTAACGCACAGTAGGGTATGCAAAACAGAATTACTAGAAAGCCACTGCAGACATAGTGAGACCTCAGACTCCAAAGGAACCCACTAGGAGTGATCTGTGGGCGGGGGCAAAAATGGGCAAGAAAAAAAACAAGTACCTGAGAACATCAAGACCCATGAAGACAGAAAACATGTATGAGGAAGCCTGAGAAGTGGCACGAGGATGAGGATAAGGAGTGGCATTAAATGAAGACATAAACATTTGGACTGAACAAATTCAAATCTTTATTAGCCTTTTTTAATAGACCCTCACCTGAGGAGGGGTGAACACTCACCAGACAGGACATGTAACGTTACAACCAGACAATCCCAAGGCAGGAGACAGACCTTGCTGTGAGTTTACTGTCTATAACCCAGACATCTCTTATCACAACGTGTTGAATATTGATAGCACATCACAAAGCACGTTTCTTTTGCAATCACCAAACATCTTTGAAGCAAACATGCTGGCTGTGGGCCAGATCTTCATAGCATAAATCAGTGTAGCTCCACTGACTTTCATGCTAATTCTCACCAGCCGAGTGTGGTCTAAGACTTCAGCATGTCACTGTTACCAGCGTTCTGTGATACTATTACTCAAACTGGCAAGAATGGATGTCAACAAGGAAACAAATTCTAAGTCTCTATGGAATCAAACACATGTATTTCACTCACACCAATGGTTTCCCACAATACAAGTGTTTTTACATATGCAACTTCAAAAAGACAAAAGTCTACTACCTACCTACTGTTACAAAACATTTTTCTTTCCTCTTACAATGGGATTAAACATGAACTACAGTAGCAAATGTTAGATGGACACAAAAGACAATTTACATGCAGAAGTTTTTCAGTGCTTCTGTTTCTCACATACATGTCAAGAAACAGGAAGAAATTTCCTTTTTGTTAAAAGGCCTGTTATGAAGAAAATTCCTGAGGGTTTAAGGACCCATGGAGCTTCGCCTCCTGTGTGTACATCTAGTACGATGCCTGCTGCTAAAAGCATTTCCCTTATTATAATCTTACCACAAGATTTTTGAGGGGGGCATCTCGCTTATATTAGTAGACAAACATATAAATCCACATCTTAAATAACTGTGTGACAAATGCTTTTGCTGTGCTTATACAGAGCAAAGCTATTCATTATAAAAGCCCTATCTTTTGAAACACTCGAGATTTTTCAGGGGCCGGGACTACTCCACAGACTTATTTTGTATTAGAGGGGTCACAAATAACATGGCAAATCCTCCTCCACATCCTCATATCCCTTCACAAGAAAGTTGTCACCAGTACTAGTAGTTATGGAGCTGTGAAAGAATCTCCTGCTCCACTGGGGGCCAAAATTGCTTAAGAAAACAAACTTTTTTATTACCATTTTAGTAGTAGCATTCTATGACCTGAAGACATACATATACACGGTATAAATATATATGACATACTCTCTAGAAAAACGAACTAAAATAAACATACATAAGACTGTTTCCTACCAAAAAGTAAAAAAAAAACAACACAGAGGGAGAGAGTGAGAAAAAAACATGGCCCTCTCCATTACTCAAACAGTGATGACAAGTAAATGAAATATCAATCATGTAAGCTGTCAACCTTTTGGGACAGCAATAACTGTTAACAAGTAGTCTGGAAAAATTGTCTGAAAATGACTTGTCCTCCACACATGAGCATTTGAGGTTTCCATGGAAAATTAAGATGCCAGTGGCTATTTGGAACATTGTTCAGGTATTCTTTTTAATGGAAAATTTGCCAGTTATTGATCCAGAGCATGTATCCCTTGCTTTCTGAAAGCTGCAAGCAACTTTCCAATCAGTGGCTGTCAAAAAAATTACTGCCTTTTTATACCAATACAAGACAACAGTTAAAGTGCAACTCCACTGCTACTCAGTGTCCGTCTTTAATTAACCGCAATGCACAACAGGAAAACAATCTTATTTACCATTCCACAATATTTGCACGGGCATAATACATAAATACAGAAAAGGTATTTCTGCATACATAAAACAATTCCAGAACTGCCTAAAATCACTTACTGTCAAGTTCAGAAACCAAAGAACCTAAAGATAAAAGGTCGTGCATGATTCAAAACATCTTCTGCAATTAGTGTCATACTTGCATGGAAGAGATTTGTATTCTCAGGTAATTATTTTTTTGTTCTTAAACTGAAAGAAAACCCTTCACTTTCATTTTGCAGAATACTAGTAGAATTGGAGGCTAACTATTCCATGTCAAAATTCCTAGAAATATATTAGCAGCTGTTCAATCCTCCAAATATTTGTTGCAGGCCTGAAAACAGTAAAAAATGAGTGGTTTTCTTCCCTGGTATATTCTTCAAGCTTACAGTAGGTTCATTCCTTTTCTTGTAGGCTAAGGACATCTGTTTTCTTATAAACATATCCCAAAATGACACCTATAGGATGTCACAAAGTTAAACCATCAATGCAACACTCAAATAGAAAACTAGTTTAAAGCTAAAGGGAAAATTTTCAGAGAAGAAAAGCTGCTGAAGTGGAAAGAAGTCATTTACAGACATCCCATAATTTTTAAGGGAAAGCAGAGACTTGAGCAATCATAACTCTAATGTACTGAAACTTTAACAGTAAGCTTGGAAGCATAGCAAAAAGATGACCTTACAAAGGCATGATTAATTTTAAGACTGTGCCAGGAAAATCCAAGTTTTCCAGTTTGACAGCAAAACTGGCAGACATTTTATAAGGAAAAAAAAATTAAAAAAATCAAGAAACACAAGGTGGGGAAGCACCACCAGTGATCTAGCTGTATGAAACAAAAGAACACAACCCCCCCCCCCAAACAAGCACAAAACCCCCTTGACTGCAGCAAGAATTTTCTTCCTTTCTTTCATGCAACTGTCTTAATGCTCTTTAATATCAAACTTGTAATACAATGGTTTCATCTCCTCTGGAAAAAAAACCAACCCAAACCTGCACATGAGAGGGGTTTATTTAATAAATCCCTTGAGTTTCACAGAGATCAATCACCAGCATCTGGAACCTGCACTTCTTTCACCTCAGGATTAAGTCATAGGCAACAACTAAAGTTTCTCTGAACCAGGGTCTGCTAAGAGACTTCCAGTCAACCAACATCCACCCAGCCTTCACGAGGGAAGAAATAGCACAATCTCTGCAGATATCAAAAGGACCAGAATTTCACTGGGGAAGCCTCCCTGGCACCTGGAAAACAAGAGCCCCCTTCACAGGAAACATTGATCATTTGATGTATTTACGTGCTAAGTTCACAACAATGAAACCACATCGTTTTGCAAAAACCACCAGAGAGTACGTGCCCAAGAGGCATCCATTAAGCAGAGACGCAGGCAAGAAGTAGGTGATCCAAGTGTGTCCCTGCTCTGCTTCCTCTGCAATGGGGAAATGAGGACGAGGACTGAACCAAGTCACTAAGTCCCACCAAAACCATCTACAAACGGTACTAAACAGGGCTTGTGTCTGGCGTGGTCCAAGTTAAGGCCACTACTATTGTGAGAAGTGCACTTTAAAAGGAACTTGCAGTCCATCTGGCTTAGAAAGAAAATACCCATTTGTTATTTTCTTGCTTATTGATTACATTTGAAAGGAAATGTTAAATGATTTTTTTCACTTACATCTACAACATGAAAGATACACCGACGCTACATTCAAATTGTTTTGTTTCAATAAGTAACTGCATACTTTATTTCTGTAGACAGATTTTATATTTATAGGTATCTAGATAGATTTTACACACATCTATGTATATAAAGGCAAACACAGACACATATATCTCATATTAAGAAAGAGAAAATACATCTTTAAATCCTCTATGAATACTGAGCCTGCAGCTACAATGAAACTCTTCTGTTAGGAGGGGTGAAACAGTCTCCAGATGAAAGTAGATTTTGAAAAATTTTTAGAGCCCAGGGGTTCATTTTTAATGAGCCGTTACTTTAAGTACTGCATAAAAAATACAAGAAATTGATAGTCCATTTAGCCTGCACTATACCTAATGCAAAAGTCATTAAGATGCATTATTCTTAATGTTTATGATATGATCAGTAAGTGTACAAGTCTTTTTTTTTTGTTTTTAAAGTCAAGCATGTCCATATATCTCATGTGATACAGTTTTCAAACACCTATGCTTAACACAGGAATATTATGCTCTGAACTTAATACAGGAATATTGTACTGGGAACACTTCAGCTTACCTTAACACTTTGATAGAAACAAAAATACAGAAACTGATCAACACGGAAAATACCAGCATTCGTTATACTATACCTACATAGGATAGCATGGCTTTCATTTCTTCATCGCTTCTGACTGTAATCCGATCACCATCCTCATCTTCATCTAACAAAGAAATGTATTACATTCATGAACAATGGGAGAAGGATATTTACAATTTTAGCATGTAAGGTTTTCACTTGGACATTTAGAAGCAAACAAAAATACTAAGGCTGTACAAGCCAACTACATAAGTAACAAGATACTCTAAAATAATAGTGTGTAACAACTCCAAACATTAATTAACAAAGACCAGAATTACATCTAAAAAGGGGGCATGAACAAAGCGCTCAAAACTTTAGTCTCAACAGATTTTACTGCCAGAATCTCTCCAGAAGCCAAACACTTTACACATGCTATAATTCCCCTTGCTGAAACCCATCAAGGTACTAAGCAGACAGAAAGTAAAGTTTCCAAGTGTGCTTCAAATCCTCCCAGATTAAGTTTTGGCAGCTTCTTTCATCAGAATTACCAGAAATTAAAATAATAATATTAATTTAAAAAGTCTTCCTCTTCCTCCCACTAAAAACTTCTGGTCTTACTGTCAACCCCACCTCAACTCACCTGTCCTGCATCAAGTTCCTCCCATCCCTGTGCCCCCATGCCCATTAGAAATGCATGGGCATCTCTGCTCCTTCACGATGCAGCAACACTGACTTAAAAATGGTAACTTCTAAGCAGACACACATCTGCAGTGTTTATACAGAGAAATTCAGATAAAGTTTGTGAATGAGCAAAACCAGTTGAGTTTTTGTTCATTGTGCAACTGTGGGCAAAGGGGAGGCAGAAGGCAGGAGCAGCAGCATCAGGCGATCATGGTTTCGTGACGATGGCTCAGGCACAGCCACAATCGCACAGAAAAGGCATGTCTGGCGTGAAGGAAGAGGCTGCTGTAGAAACAGAACCAGAGGAAAGGGAGCGAGATTTGGAAAGGCTCCAGCAGAGCAAAGCATTCAGAAAGAATTATTAATATGAAGATCTGAAGGAGGAATAGACTTTCCAAAGACATATGGCAGGATTCAGCAGGTGCAGATTTACCAGGGGGCTTAATCCCCCCCCCCCCCCATTAGCACCAGCTGGTGCAACAACACACTCCAACATCACATGCAGCAGTCACTGAGACACCCCATGCTGTTCCTTCACTCTGATGGGAGCAGTGTCCACCCTGTCCACTCCTGCACCTGTCCTCATGAAATGCTCATACATTTTCACTGACAGGAGACCTATACCAGTCACCAGAGGAATGGAACAGACCCTTCCCCTCCAAATCAGCTAGAAAATATTAATTTATTTTTATTGCTCTAGCTTTGGAGGAGAAGGGAGGGGTTAATGATCTGTCTCCAATTTTTGCCTGCTGCAAATTAAATATCTTCCACAGATACTTATTAAAAACCAATGAAAAAAAAAAACAAAACAAAGCCCATTGGTGTACAGCTTAGTTTTACTTTTTTTTTTTCCCCTTTGGACAGGAAGTTCTTTGAAAATAAAACAACGAAACATCAAACTGATACCAAAGAACAGCTGTCAAATTCGCACACTTTTTTGGCCAGAAAACATTTACTGTGGGGTATCTCAGCCATGAAGGCCCATTTCAGTTGGGATATTTAAAAGGCCTGAGACACCTACCTCTTCCTGAAAGCTGATGGAGCTCACTGTGTCAGGACACGTACACACACATGAGGACAGACAGACCAGAACAATTCTGCCCAGGCTCCAAGCTGCAAGCAAGCCACTCAGAAAGCCATACGGCTACAAAAGAAAAGCACTCTGCCCGAGCTAACCTGCACTGGGAAATCAAGAAGCAAACACACAGACACCCCCCATATTACAAATACCTGTTAAATACCAAAGGGTAAGGACATGGAGATGAGCAAGTGCATTTACATGGCTTTGGGACCAGAGCAGAGGCTGGGGCAGTCTGCCTGTCCGGCCCCATCTCTATAGATGTGCTCTAAATCAGTTAGACAGGAGCTCTCTGCCATCACAGCCTCTGCATATCGCATCAACATTAAAAGTGCCATTATGTCCCTGGATGAAAACTCACTCTTGCTTCTAGTTAAACTCAAGAATCTGGGAAGAGATCTGAAGTCAACAAATTAAAATTACTCAAAAAAAGGAGCGTGCTCATTTTGCCTCTGAAAACCTAGCAGGTAATTCTGAGGCTGTAACAAACCAAGAGCAAAGCAATGCAGAAGACAGAGCAAAACAACATGAGACAGGTAAGAAAGGAAAAAAGGTAACACAAAAACCTTAGAATTACACTTTAAAAATGTACTGGCAGAGAGCTGTGGGACACTGGAAACCTGGAAACTGGAAGAGGAGGAACAAGATAGCACAGCTATGTCCTACAAGAGCCTTGTCTTATGGAAATTTAACTGCTGAACTGCCAGATTGCTAAAACTGCTTGCTAGGGTTACCAGCCTGCAGCGAGTCATGAATGATGAAAAGATTAAGAAGAGTTAGTGAGTTGAAACTGAACGCTTCCTTGCCTGGAAACATTTTAGGCAGAAAGGAGGAGGAGTTGTAAAACTGCTACCTGGCCAAAGCCCAAGTCCCAGTCGCAGTGTGTAACAGAGTAAGAAAGGCTGAAGAAGCAGCTGTTGGAATAGTGAACACAACACACACCATGCATCAACAAGAAGGGATCAGAGTAAAACACAGAGGAAGGGAAACATATGACAGAGGGAGATGAATACATGGAGACAGAAGCTGCTAAACAGGCCTGGCTTGAGGGAACAGACTGAGCTGGGACCACCAAAAAAAGAAAAGAAAAAAAAAAAGTGGAAAATTCTTACAGCCCACTTGCAAAACATTGGTAAAAATCACACACCATTCATTTTCAATGATTAAGAAATTAACTCCAAGGCTCTCAGAACTGCAAAATTCCTAATGGTGGTACAAAGAGAATAAATGAAAAACATGTTGATGAAAAGGCAGAAAATGTTACCTGGTATTAAAAAAGCCAAATCTAAAAGAGCCAGGCAATGCTTGTAAAGAGTAAACCCAGAAGAAAATAATCTCTTATCTGTGCAGAGATCCTTTGCCACCCTACCATGACACGTAAGTGGGCACAGCCCAAAAACTAGCTCAATGTGACACATGGGTTCAGAAAGACTTCCAGGCTTCTCTACTTGCCTAGAGCACAGCAATACGATTTTCCAGCACATTAGGGAAGCAAAAGTAGAACCAAAAAACCCTACGTACTGGCTGGATTTTGCTAATGTCACTTAAAATGGAGGAAGAAATCCTCACAAGATACCAAATAGAGTGCAGCAGATGGTAAACAAATATTATGAAGCAATCTTCACAAAATCTGCAGTGTGTCACAAATATACAAAATGGCAGAGTTTGGATAAAAGGATCATAACAGGCCATATGTTGTAAGTGATTTTATTTTTAGCGATGTGTAATACAACAGTGAAATCCACATAAAGGTCCAACAGTAGGAGAAGTGCAGCCCCAGGTAGGAGCCGCAATGGATGGTACGCTGTAGATAACAATAACTAAACAAACAGTAGAGGAGCCTGCACTGGATGGCAATTATCCACATCCAAAGAAGCAATGAAGCAGGTGAGAATGAAGCTTAAGCTGGTAAAATCTAGGCATTTGATATGGAAAAAGTAACCAGAAAAATCGCACATCAATATACATAACATATTTTAGATGCCAGTTAAATGGCAGGGGAAATGGTTTTGTGCAGATGTAAATGACAGACTAGAGACATGAACTGAAAGCACAGAAGCAGATGTTAGAAGACACAATGAAATAAGTATTTCCAGGAAAGTTCTACACATGGTACCATTAATATGGGCTACTGCCCTGATTGCAGCGACTGCTACTGGTGCATGAAGTTCAAACAAAGCTAATGTGTGATGTGGGAGGTATGCAAAAGAAATATTAACAGATCATAAAAAAAAAAAAATGGCAAGGTCTGAAGCCTGGTTTTGCTCAGGTCTCTATAGAAAGTTGTTTTAATAAGCAAGGCAGGAGAAATATAGAGGCTACAGAGAAATAACACTTATAATCTCCATTCTTAGGTTTCTGGCAGTTTAGGAGGGGAAAACACAAGCATATGAAAAGAAAGATTAAAAGTACTAAACAGTACTTGAAGGACCGTAGAACAATATTTCCTTTGATTATTTACACACAGAATTATCCATAAAGCTCTAAAAAGGGGAGAAATGCTAATAAGAATGCAAGGCCAGGTCCTATCTTCTTGTAACTGTTCTCTCACCTTCAGCATCACTACCTTACTCATATAACACTTCTAATCCCCTCCAGCTCTTTCTTGCTATTTCATATCTATCAAAGGAAAACACAGATTTACATAGAAAAATAATAGTAATAAAGATTAAAAGGGAATAGCAGGAACCCTCTTCACTTGGACGAAAACTCTAGCTCAGTATCTTACCCCCTAAGACACAGCTGTTTGACTCCCCTTTGTAGCTTATTGCTCTCCAGACAGGAAAATCCCCCTGGCATCACTCACAAAATAAGAACAGGCTTCAAAGAATAGAGCTGACATAGATAATAGCAGATATAGGCCTGAATCTGCACTAAAATATTCACTGAGAGCTTTCCTAACTCGGCAAACGCATCATATAACCACCTTCAGGAGGTGCAAGCGTCCTAATTGACAACCCCAACAGACAGCTTTCTCAGACCCTACACAGAAGCCGTTTTTCCCAGCCTCTCAACCAGATGCACGTGGCCTTTCAGAAGTTATTACTGCTGCCCAAGTCTATCCAGGTGCCATTTTCCTGCAGTTCTCATACCTCTTCCAGGAGCTGAAGCTGAATAACTACTGACACTTCCTGCTCTTGCACAGGAGACAGAGAAGATGGTGTATTTAGCTTCAGCCCAGCAGAAAGAAAAAAAGAAAAACTAAAACCACAGCAGTTTCAAGCAAAAACCAGACATTTGTTCCAGTGAAAGGAAAAATTTCTAACGCTGCTATATTTGGTAAAGTCCGTATGTTGTACCGTATTTCTGTAAAGGCTGCTGCTCTTTTGGTTTCTTCCAATGGAGGATTAAAATTTTAAACTTAGACCTACAGGTACTTTATACTTTTCATTTAATTCCAGCAATATAATTGCAGTGAGGAGTAAGAGCATGGTAAGGTCATGCTGGTAATTAAAGCTATATTGTAGAAATATGCTCATTCAAGATGTGATTAAATAATAAAATATTGCTTAGTTCAGTTATCATCATTAAACTTGCATTAATGCATAAATGTTTAACCGTAACATATAATGAACGTAAACATTATTTATTTAAAAA
>JAVJGJ010000060.1:5014010-5025137 GCA_035590215.1 Microhierax caerulescens
ATGACAGCCCTATAATGTGACAAAGGAGACAGTTTATACAAGTCATACTTACACTCAAATGCTGTTGTCGTTGCATCTGGCAAAACTTGACCGATGACATCCTAAAATATAAAGAAGAATTAGCTAATATATCAAATGGGAAATGCCTGAGATGATTTAGAGTAAATCATCTTAATGACTCCCCAGCTGCAGGCTGTAGACTTAAAGACCTGCTACTCACCACTGCCCCAAAATTACAAACTTTTTAGTACACAACACAAATCAGTACAAGCCACAACGCTCTTCTTCATTGCCATGTTACCTTGAGGAAAACTGTTTTCTTTTCAAATAACTCAATCATAATTGCAAACAAGTCAGTGTGGTCTGTTCTTGCAGTTTAAAGAATCGATTTTGTCTGTAGGTTATAGAAAAATGTACAACTAACTCATCGCAGTCATAAAAAGAGGTTTATGAATGGCTTTTTTACTTAAGAAAGCATGTTTTCTCTCTCAGTCCTGCTTATATCACCCTGATTCCTCCTCTTCGCTTTCAAAAAACTGCCCTGGTCCTCTCTCCCACTGCAATGTAACCTCATCAGACAGCTCCACCTCCTGCCTTGCCTGCAGCTCAGGAACAACAGGGTAACAAACAGCTCCAAATGGGTTTAGGGCTGCCATCATGAATTAAAACAGTAGCTCTGAGACTCAACAAATTTTTGTTGCTTTCACTCCACAACTGCCCAGGAAAGCGGTGGAACCCTGCAGCCATGCCGAGCTGCCTGCTGCTGCCTCGCAAAGCAGCGCTGTGTCTCAAGATGCTCTCCACTCCATGCAAGCCAGAAAGTTTGGAGGGCTCTTAGTCATTCTTAATTAGAATTTAAACTTCTTCAAAACTTGGTAGATGGATGCAAATACATCGGCTGCCCTGAAGGAAGTAAGGTTAAAATACCCGAAGAAGTGAACACACCAACCTGGAAGGCAATCTCCAGCCTCGCCGTTACGACAATACTACGCAATCCCTTTCTTAAGGGATGTGAAACTCACCTAGACAAGCCCATCACAGAATATACCAAAAATATGCCAGTGTTACATCTCTCTGTTATTTTTTGTTAAGACAAGTCTTTCCTCTACAACTAAACTAAACCGAGAACATTTTTGTATTTTTTTTTTTTTAGCCTTTACATACAGCATTTACTCAAAATCCAGTGAAAAATAGCTGCTCAGACTGAAGTCTACTGGCCTCCCAGTGTATGTGCTGTTGTCAGCCTTTGTGAGGCTGCAATATGTCATGTCAGGGCACAGCATAAATGCACAGCATGGCTTTTTCCTTCCTGCTGCCTGATTTCTCATGTCACACCATCTCTCCACCGACAGTGTCACAAAGTGATTAGAAATTAATGAACAACAATATTTATGGTAGTACATACACTGTGAGCATCTCGGGGTGCTAAGCACCCCTTCTCTCCCCATATCAAAGCTTTAGTGATCACTGTCTTGTCACTTTTGATTTCTCTATTTTTTCATTTAGTCTAAATATCGGAAATGAAACATTCTGTGCAATGTTAAAGAGACACAATACAATGAGAAAGCAGCCAAGCAACCTGAAGATTTCCACAGAGCTAACCGAAGCAAATAGTATTTCTAAAACTTTCTCATATTGCCTTTCCATTTTAAATGTTAAAATAAATCAATAATGTGTAATTTAAACCATTACTGCATACAAAAGATTTGCAATACAGCTTGCTTAATTATGTAGATTGTAAATTTGTGGAGCCAAAAAAAGGAAAAAAAAAAAACCTAACCCAAAACATTGCCATGTTAACAAAAATTCTCCCATTTAAATACTTCTACAGGGTTTGACAGCTGTCAGTCCTCTGTCAAAAGCCAGCCAAGCTGTAGTGTCTTACCTAAACAGAAGACTGTGCTGTTAACTAATTATTTCTAAATCCATTTAGTTAAACATGCAAAATTCCTCAGCAAACACACTTTAATTGTGTTAGAATTAAGCCACTTGTAAAAAGTTCTTATGTGGGCACACAGATGCTTCCATGAAAGGGATTTTAAAATGGTTATCGGAAAAGGACCCTAATTCTGGGGTATTAAAAAACTGTATTTAAGAGATGTGTAAGGATGGCACTCGAGGACAGTTTCAACAGCTTCAAATGTCTGCTAGGAAAGCTCCAAGACTCCCAAAGCTGTGACAGCACTAAAACAGTGATTTTAGGATTTTTTTATTTGTACGCACACACTCTCAGAATAACTTGTTCTATATATCAGGACTTCTTTAAAATTAGTAACAACCAAGTACATGAATTTCTGAACTACACACCGTAACTGTCTTACACTAAATAAATAGTTGAAAAGAAAACCCTACCAACAGCCACAAAAAACTTTGCTCCGATCAACTTTCAGTA
Source organism: Microhierax caerulescens (assembly GCA_035590215.1). NCBI lineage: Eukaryota > Metazoa > Chordata > Aves > Falconiformes > Falconidae > Microhierax > Microhierax caerulescens. The sequence continues at coordinate 5,016,403 of JAVJGJ010000060.1, forward strand.
TTTCTATGAAACCAACACATCTGAGAAAAACTAGCCTTGCAGAGAGTGGGGTGGGATGGGGGTTGGGAAATGACACCATTACTCTGTTGTTATGGTAGTATTTTCAGCAGTTATGTAAGACTTCTATCCTCAAACATTCAGCAGACCTCCCAGTGACCCAAGCTTAAAGGATTACTCTAAATTTCAACAGATTATGTGATGGTTTTCTACTATCACAACACAGGTCACAAACAATACTACAACTTGTGGACACTGTTCAAGTGGGCTCAGATACACAATAGCTTCTATTTTATCTTAAAGAACTGAAAAGCCTTTAACAACAAGCAGAAAAATCAGGGAACAGCAGCTGAAACAAGAACTTCATCAAATCCGCTCTCTAGAAGAGCTGTGGAGCACTTTATCTCTCGGGTGAGAAAGCAGAAAATGTGAACACACTGCTTTAAATGACAGCGTAAATATTGAAATCATGGCCCTCACTGCTGCTTCAGTTAAAACTTGTTTTATCTCAGTACAGCATCATGAAGTTATCCTGAATTAACACCAAGTGCTTAAATACTCCAGTGACAGGGGGCAAACGAATCTAGACAGCCTGATGAAAAAAATAAGCTTATTGTAATTCATTTAGTGGTGCCTTTAAAATAAATCTATTTACTGGTAACTTACAGGTCTGCAAAGCTGATACACACAGAACATATTTAAAGTGACATCATGAAGAACAGCTCTTAGCACCTTTGTTTAGGAAAGTAATCAAGCAAACGCCTAACCTAAAGCATACAAGCATTGCCACTTCCGTGGGTCAGGCACTGTCCTACAGCATCAAGGCCAACCACCACCAGCACCGACCTGCAGCTATCAGGCTTTCAGGTTGGAATATCGGCTACACAGTTCAGTACCTTCAAAGGCTCCTCCAAGAGACAGAATTAGAGCACTTGAAAATTAAGAAACAAGTCATTTAGTGTGTAAGGCATTGCACTGAGCATCTGGCTCCAACAGATTATTCTATGGCTATGGACAGGATATTTGGTGACTCTACTGCAGCTTCTTCTCTGAAAAAGGAAGATGGAAATACTCTTGCATGCCAGCCTGAAATGCTGCGAGGCTACACTCATTTGCATTCGTGAGGCTGTACACACTTCTAGGATGCTAAATTAACAAAAAATCAGGTTAAAAAATATCTTTCTGTTCTCAAAGACAATTTTATGGGGCTTTCTTAATAAAAAGCAGACCATGGGACCTACCTTAGGAGGAACAACAGCCTTACTATACAGGTAATTCCAGGCTCCCCCAAGCCCCTAGTTCCCACTGATGCTACAGACCTGGGGCTACACACTTGGGTTTTGGAACTGGCTAGCAAACGTGCTTCTACAGTTCAAGGCAAGATAGTACGTCCCACCAAACCACTTGGACTGCAGGTACACAGAGCAGGCTGGAGCCTGCTGTGCTCTGGACGGCACCACACAGAGCCAGATCAGTACTAACAGGGCAAACTACAGGGATTATTCATATCTTGATTGTTCCTCACACAGCAGGAGCTGAGAAGAAAGGGGTACCTTGTAGTCCTGTATCTTCAATTTAGAGAGACGTGGACAATAAGGGAAACAGTGGGGTCTGACTGGATTATTACTGCTCAGTCATTTACCTTAGCAGGGAATGTCTCAGTTCTCCACATTAACTTTAATTGATACTCTAACAAATAAGCCCTCTGTAATTGCCTACCAGGTGAGTGGAAATTACAGTGAAGGCTGAAGGAGAGCAGAAGACTGGGTCAGCCCTACTCCTGCTGTCCCCACCACACTTGGGGCTCCTCCCCAGCTACGTGTGGTGCCAGATCTACCACACTTTAGTGTATGGAGCCTTACTTCATTTAATTTCTGTAGTGACCAGACAAATTAGGCGCATGTGTGTACTGTGATGGCACATCCTGAAACACCATCAGTTAGACAAATGAGGGCCTGGAGACAGTTCAGACCTTAACAAACTTCTTAAGATTTCACAGTCCACAAGAGAGGGTTTTTGACATGAAAACAACAATCATGAAATGGTACTACTGCACAGATGCACTCCCAGCTGACACTGTCATAACACCCATCATCCCCACATCCGAGATTTCCACTAATGGCAAGAAACAGGTCATCACCTACTGACTCACCATACATAACCCAACACTTCCAGGTAGGACAGAGGTATTGCTGTCACCACTACCATCAATGCAACAGCCTAACAGTGGATAACTGAAAATTATCATCACCTATACAGAAGTGACCCAATGCAGACACCTGTCCACTTCCACTTGACAAAGAGCTGGGACATTTCAACCCAGGAACCGTTCATATTCTTCTATCAATGGGTAGAAATAATTCAGTGTGCAGAAGGCCAGAGATAGACCTGCACCTGCAGAGGAGCTGGGTGAAGCAACCCACAGGTGATCTGTGGTAGCTGCATCTTCTCAAAAATACTGTTAACACAGTCATCTCAACCTGCACCATGCAAGGGAGCCATGAACACGTACGGTCACCCACCTGGTGCAGTTCTCCAGAGTGCTTTGCTGAGCTAAATGAAACAACTGTGTACTGGCATGCTCCCCACTTCAGCAGCTGTGCCTGGCTGGCATAGAAGTGCCAACAGCACAGGGCATCACCAAATGTTTCATGGCTGCCTCAACACACGGAGCTTCCTCCACAAACACCACAGAAGTTCGTGAAGAACATCAATGATCACTAATGTGAGTATAACAACAGAAACTGGGATTTTGTAAGAAAATCGGCAACGTACGGTCTTGTCATGTTCCACCATCACCTGCTGGCTGGAGAAACTACCACCTATGCCATGAAACAGGAAGCTTACTCTGCTCATGACCAGAAAAAAACATTTTACAAAGTCCAGAAGATGTGCTAGACAGCTGTAAAGCTGTAAAGATGAGCATCAAAATTGGGTGCGGGGGGGGGAAGAATTAGAAACCCCTTTTCTCAGTGACTTCAATAGCAATGCAGAACAAGGTGAGCACTGCATTAGCCAAGCCCGCCTGCAGTTCTTGGTCTTTGAGTGGGGATGGTTTGTGTGAGCAAACTCAAGGCTTGCTGATCACAGGAACTGCCCATCCAGTGGTAGGTAGAATGCTCTGTGTGACCTGTTATATCACAGTCCTTCAGCCTTGATTTGTCATGCTGATTCTATGACAGATCCCCTATGTAACTGCCTCCCTAAACATTATCAGTGAAAAACTGAGTCCTGAGACATGCCAAGCTGAAGATTTGTCAGACACATTCTCCTCCCTTTCACACTTAAGCATGGCCACAGCTCTCAGAAAGCATCACTTCTACATGACTGGAGGTTACTGCAGGTGTCAGTGATTTTGGGTGCTCCTCAAGGTCCTGCTGTTGCGCATTGACCACAATGACTCTTAGAAGCACTTCAGATGTGAAGGGCTCCATCAAGCTCCCTCCTCAGCATGCTGGAGCAAACTACTCAAACTCCTTGCAGCAGGGCATCTCACTCTAGACCTGAGTTCAGTGCTTTGCCCTGATAAAACTAATCAATCAATACAGGTAAAGCCTATTTGAGCTACTCCAACAACTGTACTACAGTACTTTGGCTTGTTTGAGAGCTGGCTCCAAAAGGCATGCTCTCTCTTAGTATTGTTATCACAGCTGATCACACAAGTTCATTTTACCTTCAGGTCGAAATGTTATCCATTGGACCCAGCAGCAACCTGATGAAGGAGCTACAACAGAAACTGCAGGTGCAGCGCCTTGTAGGTAAGATATGGTCCAACCACTGAGTTACAGCTGTGCTGCCTGAAGCCCTCTCTGGCTTTAGATATAGGTCCCATACCTCACTGCACCATACCCCAAACAAAAACTCCCAGAGCAGCGATAGGGTCAGTACCCCTGTAGGGCCACAGGCCCAGAGTAAACCATAGGCTCCGGTTCCTACTGCATATACAGTTTAAACTTCAATGGCACTTTTTTCAACCTATTTGTTAAACAGACTACACAGCTCAATTTTAAGGCCCACACACCCCCAGCTGCTTTTACACTGAAGCAACAAGGGTGAAAACTAAGAAGCAAAATGGTTTTCTAAAGCCATGCCTTCAATCTGGCAACATTTCTCTACTTTTAAGTAATACAACCAAACTCAAATTTCCAATAATTCTAAAATGCCAAAGGATAGTCCAAGCGTCATCACTTTATTTGGAAAGAACCCTAGGAAACGTGAAGCAGAATGTGGAGTAAAGCTGGCCCAGGTTTACACCACTTGTCTCTGAAGGGTAGGGTGGGTTGTCTCAGGCGTGCTGTGTAACTGTTGGAAATGCACAGCAATCTCCAAGGGGAAACTGCCCCTCCCAAAAATGGCACTATCTGTCAAAAGTTCTGCTCCCTCTCCTCCATCTACAGAAAATCTCGGACAATGCTAAATGTTAGGAAGAATGAAACCTGGAACATCTGGAGCTATCAACTCCAATGACCTCTGCAATCTTCCACGGGCCCCACATCGACCATTTTGCACGAAATCAACCCCTTAATTCCCACGTATCTTATCAGTAAAATGCAGCACAGTTAAATAAATTTGCAGAAACTCTCTCCAATATTAATAACAACAGAAGAAATCAAGTATGTACACGATCTGTGGTACGGGAAGATTTTTCTTTAGAGAACTAGTGGCACATGGAGTCTCTGGCAGTGATGTGTTATGTAGGAAAGATCAAGGCATCCTGGAGAAAGTAAGCGTGAGCTGCATGCAACGATTAGGCTTTTCTTTGGGCTAAGGGTGCAATTAAGAAGAAACAGTAAGTGGGATAAATATCCACTACCACTTCGGAGTAAACGGAGGATCCTTGTATACTTGAGGTGCAGAAGGGGGGACAATAACACAGGCAGGGGTTGAGGGCAGTTCAGGGCAAAGGTGACACAGCAAACCCATGGCAGAACACCAGGCAAGCTCGTCAAAAGCACGGACGGCTAGAGCCCGCGTGCAGAGCGCACGGTGCCCGCGCCCCAGCCAGGGAGGCGCCGATTCCCAAACTCCTGAATAACCCCCGCAGTGATGCCCTGCGCCCCCCCAGCACGCCGGGGCGCAGAGGCGGGGGCACGCTGCACGCCTGGCCCTCCCGCACGGCCGACCCTCGGAGCGGCCGTCCCTTCGGTGGCCTTAGGGCCACTGCTCGGGTCCCCCTGACCCCCTAAAGCACCGGGGGGGCACCGACGCTGCCCCAGGGCTGGGATTTTCCTCAGCCTCCCCCAGAACCACTTTCCCATGAAAACTTTCAGGCGCAGACACGAGGCAGCAAAAAGCCAATTCCTTAAAAAAAAACAACCACCCCAAAAAACCGCCTTTCGCCTTCCAGGGGAGATTTTGGCTACCACTCCCCCCCCCCGCGCCCCGGGGCAGCCCGCAGACCCCGGGGGCGGCACCGCGTCCCCCCCGCCCCGGCGGGACTCACCAGCACGTCCCTGAACAGCAGCTGAGGCGCGGAGTGCACGGTCCAGTCCACGGCCCCGCCGTCGGGGATCTTGATGCGGATGACCAGCGCCTGGCTCTCCATGGCGCGGGAGGGGCCGCAGAGCAGCCAGAGCATCCCCGCCCCACCGGGCTCACATGCTGCGGCGGGCCGCGGGGCTGCTGAGCCGAGCCGAACCGAACCGAGCCGGGCCGAGCCGAACCGAGCCGAGGCTGCGCCGCCCCGCCTCGCCCGCAGGAAGGAATCGCTGCCCCGGAACCAAAACGCAGCGGCCGGGAGGAGGGAAGGCTGGAGGAGGAGGAAGGGGAGGCGGCGCCATGTTGCGGGGAGGAGGCGCTGAGGCGGCCGGGGCAGCAGGCAGCCAGCCGCGCTAGCAGCGATATAAATTATGCCCCCCCGTCCCCGTTATGCTTTCTACTTTCAACGCTGTTGAGACACCGAATCAAACAGAGTCTGGTTCGAACACTCGCGTTAATTAAAAAGTGTGGAAAGTCCCCAGTGCTTCGAAATTCAGAGTAACGAGCGGGAGTCTGCCCCAGCGACAGCTCTTCCTGAGGAACTCGGGGGGACTTTTGCCCTCAGGTTACCCCCTCCAGCAGCCCCCAGCCCGCAGGCCCTCGCACCCACCAGGAAAGCAAACCTGTAACGTGGGCCCTTTGGTGCGGGACCGTGGTGTCCAGGCGTCACTAGCGCCATGCTGTCAGCAGTTCTGCCAACAGCTACCGCAAACCTCACTCTGGTTCCAAATGAGAGAAGCTAAATACCTCCCACACTGATGTCCAGGTAAAACTCCTTCATCAAAGAGTTTTTCCATGTGTTCTGCGTTGCATCTGAAACAGTCGGTTTCAAAATGCGGTCTGTGTCTCAAAACCACAGCTCTGATGAAAAAAAAAAAATAAATCCCTGTTAAAAGCTTACGACCAGTGTCCTCAGCAGCAGAAAAGAACGGTTCTGCGCATGAGCACGACACCTTTGTCACCTCTGCAGCTACACGCCATGGTATGCTATGCTGAGCTTTTAAAAGCAAGCAGCTTTTCGCCCAACAAAAGTTGGAAGGGATGGCTCTCCGCTCCGTACAGCTCTGTGGCACAAAACTTTCCAGTTCTTTGTAGACGGAGAAGAACATCTATCTCAATTGTAGGCTACTGATCCATACATTTTATCACTATCTCTCACATTATCATATATGATAAAACTGGGAAATTTAAGTTACATTATCAATTTAGAGGGGGGGAAAATGGAAGGTATATTTGATTTAATTCCTGAAACATCTTCAGGCTTCCTCATGTTAGACTTGTACTTTCTTTGAGCTTTAGAAAAAAAAAGGACCTTTCAATGGCCATTAGCAGAGAGAAATTCTCTCTCTGTTCAATAACTTTATAATTTAGTTCCTACACTAGAAATTAATAGAGCCCCAACTCCTAAGTATCTAAGGGACTGGTGCTGCCCACACAGACGTCTTTCTGTTCAAATGAACCTTTTACCTACAGTCCCTGTATACCTTTCAGTCAGGTTCATTTCAATCAGATTAATTTTCTATTAAATTTTAAAGAATAGGATACAAAATCATAGAATTTCTATAGAACCACAATTTTTCTAAAATGTCTTTTTCATTTACAAGACTATGGGGAAAACCAACTCAATTTGCCAAATTTGCATAAATATTATGTAGCTTTTCCAGAGCTAATCATAACCGTAATCCTCCGGTCTGATTTGTGTTGATGCAGCTGTAATCAAACTCCAAGGTTTTTTATATCTTAAGAAGTACAGCACATCAAGCACGTGTTCCTTGGTACGGGTTTGGTTTTGCCACATATTTCTTTAAAACCCCTGCTTCCTAAGAACTTTTCACTCATAATTACACCAATATTTGATAGTTAACATTTATTTTATCATCCTGGAGAACTTCTGCTATGAGAACAGAACTTCACCAAAACCTGGTTTTGTATTTTTCCTCAATGTTGGGGCAAAATCTGTGTAGCAAGAACACAGGTATTTTTTTAACATGTATCATAAAATATTCTTAAAGTTCAGTATTTGACTGCCCTAAGAATCTCCTCTTAAAAAAATTCTGACACAGGAAGTTCAAGAATTCCAGAAAGCCACATAAAAATTAATTAAGCGGTCTTATTTTCTCCACTAAATCCAGATGACATGCTGTCAACAAGAAATATGCATAATTTCCTATTTATAATTATGTATCCAAAGTGATTGTCTATCCACAATGAAATAACATTCAAAATCTGCAAAGAAACAATATCTCAGTTCTTTAAGTACAGCAGGATCATGAAGCCCATGACTTCTATAAACTCTATTTTTATTTGTGTTGGGGAAATATCCTCCCATCACTGTCACAGACTTCTAGGCTGGTTTTATGCTACAAGTGCAAGAAAAACTGTCTCACTGCAGTCTGCTACTGCTCTCTGCTGCTTTCCATTGCGGTTAGAGAGGACAGAGGAGATCTGGAGATGGCCACGTAAAGAAAATAAATGTTTGTTTTCAAGGAAAAGCAGAATGCTGACTCAGCAGAATACTAAAATTAATAGATTTGCCATGATGTAGAATCTCATAGGAGTATCAGTGAGTGGTATGGAAAAAATGTTGTCCTCCCACTGATAGCCTGGAACATGGTTATCATGGTAATTTGCAGCGCCCTCAAAAAGTAAGGAAGTTACATGACTTGTTTCCTTTTCTAATTCCCACTGCAAAGGAAGTTAGCTAACACAACTCATTTTCTATCTTTTCACTATCACAGACATCACATAATTAAGTTTTGAGTCCCTCTACCAAAACTTCATAAAAAGAAGAGGAAGGGAAGAAAGAGCCAACTCCCCTGGCCCTGTTCTTGAATATTGCTGTTCCAGGACCTGTATCTATGAGGTTTACCTCGTCATTGGTGGGGGGATGTGTGTGAGCTCAATCCCACGAGTGGATCAGGCTGATGCAGGTGAAAAAATGCAGTGCTTTGAACTCACATAGTGCTCTTTACACAGCTTTTCTTTACATACATGCTATTTTTATAATAACCCTTACAATATGCCCACAGTAAATAATCAGTGGAAACAAAAGCAGGTAAACGATGCCAATTGCACTGGGCCCAATCAGGACTTGAAATGCACTAGAACCACCATTAGGACCCCAAACTAATTTCCCCTAGTCCTGTGCTCAGACCATTGGCTAGAAGGACATGAGGCACAGGAAGGAAACTGAGGACAGACTCAGAAAGTCCTGTGTTTTCATTATAGCTCCTACTGAGCACCTCTGGGAAATCTTAAAA
>JAVJGJ010000060.1:5039401-5110877 GCA_035590215.1 Microhierax caerulescens
CAGTTGGGGGAATTATTAGTAAATACATACAAATCTCAGGTAAATAAAAAATAGAATTTGTTGCAATTTGTACTTCTAATTAACTAACAGGTGTTCTATTTCACATATGTAAATCATTGTTAATTCACTACGAAGAGGAGTTCCTTTTTATATTTTTCTTCAATGGTTGCTCTTCACTCCCTCATGTTGGAAAAAAAGGAGGGGGGGTGTTCTTTGTTTATTCTGTAACATGTTGAAATTTAATTATATCTTTGCTAAAACTGCCATTTCACACTCTGCTTGTCAGAGGAAAATGTAGTCAGAGTGGAAAGAAGGATATAAATTATGTTAGGTGATATAAGATACAAATCTGTAACACAGTGCCCCCTTCGCCTTCCTACAAAACGCTTACAGACAGGATCTTTGAAACTTTTTATGAAGTTAAAGGTGATACAGTTTAGCAAAAGAACTCCCTCTGGACAGTTTAGCTATTCTCTGCAATCAAAAAGCAGCATTGTAATGAGCGCTTGTTTCAGGGCACGGGGTTGGATTCATTATTGCTTTACCATCTCCTTTTGCCAGCAAGGTCGTCACAAAGGAGCTTCTGAGCAAAGGTGGGTGCTCCTGGGGGAACGTTCCCTGTGTGACAAGCCCCTGCGCTTTGTCCTGCCTCCCTCCACACCACCCCAGAGCATCCTCTGGCATGCAGGGATGGGCGCTGCAGGCAGATTCAAAGAGCAGAGTAAATTGGGAACAAAATTGACTTGTGAAATTGATGGCAGGGTGGAAGATGTGAACTAACGGATTAAGTACTCGGTGGCTGCCTGCTTAAAAGAAATCAGTGTTAATAATCTAAGGAGCTATTAGAAACTGAGAAGTTTGTTTCTAATTTAAGATTCCTACCTCGATGGTGTCCCGCTAAAATAAAACAGACAATTGTGACAGAACCGTCTGAGGCAGTGCCAATAGCTCATTTGCTCTTGCAAAGGACAAGCAGAGGCATTACATTACAAATAATTTCATGCCAAAGTATGTCTCTTTTCAAAGAAAAAGTTTCAAACTTAAATTTAACTAACAGGTTCCTTGGGAGACTTACTATATTGACCTAGACACTGTAAAATACATACCGCTAACAATAAAAAAGGAATGGTTTAGCACTTGTTTATGATACAGCATGAAGTATTTTCAGCCCTTGTACAGAAATTAACCAGGATCGTTAGTTAATTAACACCTCACCTTAAAATTGGTCTCGCCTTGCATATTAGGTGCTGATATTTCTTGATGGATGATGAAGAGATTGCGAGCAAAGGTCATCAGGACCCCCTGGAGATCCTCTCCGATTGTTCTGTTAATGATATCCAAACAAATGAGTTTACCAATGATTCCCTTCACATGCTTAAAAACAATCACCCTCTCATTTGTGCCTGTCTGGTGATGGAATTTAATGAGTATTTTCAATCTCACAAGGTGGCAATCTGCAGGGAGATATGAAAGATGAGGCTCCATTTTAACTTGTCAACAGAAAGGATTTGTGTAATAAATAATTTTTATTAATCAACTTAGCAGAAGTAGTGAGGTTTCAGCTACTCCAGTTAGGACTGAGACAGTAGAACACCTAGATTAGTTCAGAAGAACTGTTGCTTCTGACTGCAATTTGTGAGACAGATGAGATAAATTTCAGCAGTATCAGCATTTCTTAGATTGTTGTAGCTTTTGAGGCTTTGGTTTCTCAGTGGTACGTACAGACTCTCAACACGTACAATCTCTGGGAGCAGAACAACACGCTGAGGAAGAATGTACCTCATTTACCAGCTAAAGCTGACAACAGATCTCCAATGTAGTAAACCAGATAATTCATATAGATGTTTCAGGTATTTCAGTGATTTTTATAAGCTCAGACTGTTACATTCTTGAAAATATTTCGGAATTAAGATAATGAAATTGCACTGAAAACCTGATGGAAGACAAATCTGGGATCAGAACGTACGGCAAATATATTTGAGCCTATTCTGCCAATAATAACTGCCAGTTCACACTGATAATGCAAGAGATATTGTTACATTTCTTACCAAGGGAGCAATTGCTGTTGTACTGTTCCAAACGAGTTATCAAGAATGTAAGTAGGATGTGGTATCTCAAACATAAGGACTCCATTTTCCAAGGCAGGCAGCTAACAGAGTAAAATCCCACAAGCAGGGACAAGCCTGAGAAGGGCAGGTCCTTCTCTCTGCAGTTCCTCCCTGTCTACCTTGCACAGCTGTCATGCTCACTGCATACCCCTCTGTGGACTGAGTCTTAGGCCTCACAGAAAACCAATCCAATACAAAAGCTTTCTGCTGAGTTACTGAGCTCAATCAGCTCCTGGAGTGGTGGGAAAGTACTGGAGACAATGCAACAGGAGGGTCAGGAGGGAGGACTACTCCATAGCTGGGGTCAGGGAAGGAATGAGCTCACCTTTCAGCATCAGTGGGCTGTTAGGAGCTGTTAGCAGTTTATGGAACACTTTGAGACACTTAAATCACTTTTTTTCAGTGGCTCCTGTAAATACTTTATAAGTTCTTATTTAGTGATTTTATTTCAGATTTATCTTACAGCTCAGTCATGTGAGCTACCTGCATTGTGACTGCCAGCGAGTGCCATATAGTATAGGAATATCCAAGCTTTAAACAAATCTGTCTTACTTGTATGCTACTAATAGCCTCATCCACAAGAAGCTCAGTGCAGGCTGAAGGAATCATAGCCCGAGAAACAATCTTTAGGATTCATTTAGTCCATTCCCTGTGCTAGGGCAGGATCAATGCTACTTACATCATCCTGACAGAGGTTTGTCTAATCTGTTACTAAACACTGCCAATGACAACCGCACCAAACAATCTAATTAGTTCTCCCCTTACTATCAGAAATTTTTCTTATGTTAAACGTGAATCTTCCTTGCTGCCAGTTAAGTTAATTTCTTCTTGTCCTACTACCAAAGGCATGAATATCAGATTTTTCCTTCCCACAGAGGCTTTTTATGTGCTTGAAGATTATTAGCGGATCTCACGTCTGCCTCCTCCCTCCCACCCCCTTAGTCTTTCCTCGTAAGACATGCTTTCTAGAACTCTAAATATTTTTATTGCCTCCCTCTGAGTAGAATGGAAGGATTACTTCCAGTGTCTCCCAGGTTATATTATTTACCTTTTTTCTGTAAGATCATGACATCATGACTTGCAGGCAGTTTGTAAGGCACTAATTCACAGATCCTTTTCTGCAAAGCTCATTGTTCCTCATATTCATTACTGCTGTCCAAGTGTGATTTCTTGCACCTGGTTCCAACTGAAGGTAATTCTGGTTTTCATATTGTTTCTTCACTTCCTCAAGATCATTTTGAATGCTGTTCCTGCCCTCCAAAATACTTGCAGCCATATCCAGCACTTGAGGAAGCTGTTTTCTTATCCAGGCCATTAATGAAATAGCTCCAGCATCAAAGGAATACAGAACAGACTGTTTCAGCCCCTCACTCATTACATCCTCTCCTGGCAGTAAACTTTACACAAATTCTCTCTGGAGAGGTTTCCAATCAGCGTATAGTAGATTTTTGCAGATTATGCTTTCTTAGACTTCTTTGAAGAGGTTTATCTGTCTGAAGAATTACTAAACTATCAGATCTGCTGTTTCCTGACAGCCGTTGATCACTTTGTGAAGAATAATATAAAAAGGCATTAAACTTCAACCTTCTTTGCATCACATATAGTTAGGTTTTTAATAACATGCCTGTAAAAGTAAGCCTGTGCTAATCCGTGTGCTCTCACAACTAGATTGCTATTGACAGTGAATCTAGCTCTTGTAAAGCTAATTGCAGTAGGTCTTTAGTCTGCAGTGCAGTCAGGCTTTGATCTAAGCAGATTCCTGTGCTACTTTATTACTAAGATGTTTAAAAGCCTCCCTAAATCTTTTCAGAAGGCCAGTCTTACAAGAAGTCATTGTACTTTTCTGAACAGGAGGTGACTGTTAGTGAGCTTGAGTCCATGGTGTTCAGATTGTTTGTTTCCTTCAAGACCTTTGCCAGAGCCCAAGCCCACACACACTATGGTGTCACTCTCTTCAGCTGAAGCGTGTTCCCAACTGTTTATCAGACTATGGAACTGACAGTATATACTTACATCATTCCTAATCTGTATCGCTTCTGATCTTCATATAATATAAAAACTGTTCCCTGTTTTTCCTATTAAATAAAAAGACAAAGTTGCTTTAATTATTCCTAAAATAGTGATAATTATAATAAACTTACTATACAGGGACAGGAAGTACATAACAATCTCTAAGAAAGGCTAGTTTTGAGTTGTGTAATGGATTATTGCTCAGTGTAAGTAAATGATTGCTCTCACTTATTGTAGACAATACATTAAGTTTATGTAAATGGAATACATACAGCAGAGTATTCAATAGCAAATATTTTTATTCCAAAGCGGTAAGAGGCGGTCATAAGTATCTTAAAAATTATCTCCTTTTTATTGAGGGACAAGTTAACCCCTAAAATCCTTATCCACACTTAAATTGAAAGACAGTGAAAATACGTTTAGGTTTTCCTGCTCTTAAACCTTATACTTTACCTTAGATATACACGGGACACGAACTTTCATTAGCCTTTAGCTCTGGTTCATCACAAGCCTGATACTGGTGACAGTTTGGTCAGCTGCAAAACTCACCATTTGGTTTTTAGATGCACTAAGTGACTGGGGCCGCCTGTCACTGTGAGAGGTCTCATGAGCAGCTGCCATCCCTGGGGAGGGCTTATACTGAGAAAACACTTAAAACCCTTCATTTCCCTGTGAAACCCTGTGCCCTAGGATCTGAAATCTCTGCCCACTGTTCTGTCCTGCATAACATCTTCTAAACTCTGTTACATTTCATTCTTACGCAATTCTGTTCATAAGGCGTAAAGCAAAGACTGCATTTACATTTCTTCATTCCTCTCTCTGCTCTCCATTATCACCCAAGCTCTTGGCCTCTGGAGATGTACCTTCTCTTACGGGTACAGAGCTGTGCAAAAGGGCCATGCAACAGCCGAGCACTCACGAAAACTCAGTGCTAGCACACTCCTAACCCAGCACAGCTCCCAGCTGACAGCCATAATCCTTTTTGCCCATGGAGCCGTGTGAGCAAACCCGCCGGGACAGCATTCTCTCTGTAGTCCCCCAGGGAGACACCATCTCACTCCCTACTACGTAACAGAAACAATTTGTCACTTTTCATCCTTTACTGCTTCCAGTCTTCAGCCAAATTGAGTATCTCGGCAGTGCAGTCCTCAAGAATTAGGCCCTGGCTAAAGTAAGGTGACAGGCCAGTGTTACAGTATTAGACTGATTTGTACGGGAATTACTGAAGGCCTGTATGCAATTCAGAGTTCCTTAGCATCATGAAAACAATTTAAAATAAAACAGTTATGATTTATACAAAGTCTTCTTCAACAAGACTGTAAACCAACATTTTTCTGCGTTTTTAACAGAACACTTAAACATTACGTTATGCTGAACATAACGCTGAAACTTTACATTGTGTTGTTTTCACCATATTAGAATTTACATACAAAAATTACGCAGAGTGACTATCAAGTTTTCTAATCTCTCCCGTTCATACCTGGAGGTCAAATCCAACACCATGAGCTTGACACATCTGGAGGAGAACATTATAGTAGGTTACTGAAAGGCTGGAGTGCCTCAGCTGACTGCTCGCTACTGCACACCAGTTGCTCACTGGAGAAGACTAGAGGAAACAATACAGGATTCTTTATTTTCATACCAGTTTGTATCAGAAACCAACATTTTACTATTTAAATGGCTTTTTCTCAGTGAACTCATGTAAGTGTGGAGTAAGACTTTATTTGGAGGAATTCCTGTTCATTACAATATCTACTGAACAGAGACAATATGTCTATGCAACAAAATTAAATCCTCACCTCACACTGTATGTAAACTCTCGTATTCTAGATCAGGTCTATGGAATCACTCTTTATGAACCACATTTTGATATTTTCCCAGCTTCATTGGTAACTCAGCCCTGCAAAATCATTCTAAGTGGATTCTCTGAATTCATCCCGCCCTGCGGTAACATCCGTTATTCTAGAGTCAGCTCTTTTTGTTAGCAGAGATTCCAAAGTGGATAATCAGTGGTTTTTGAAACTGGGTTTCTCCAAGACTGACCATTCTGCTACAGCATTAGTGTGCATAATTTTTCCAGCAGGTCTTTGAGGAGTCATCTCATCACTGCAATGGTGCAGTAACTCCAAGGAGCAATACAACTGACAGTAGTGTTCATGCTATGGATAAAAATTAGTACTGCGTCTGAGTGTAAACTCTTACCAGTGCTTAGAACAAAAGAAAAGAGATGTTGCATTTAGTAGAAGTGAATATGTTTTTCCTAAACCAGGGCTTTCCTGTGATGTACTGGACTGTTCATTCAGAGTGGGGATACTGCATGTTGAAGCGTGTAATTAACAGTATTTTTTCTAAAATGATATTTGTTTTGACATTGACTCATTGAAGTTGACATAGTTGAAATCCTTATATAATACATCTCTGCCTGAAAATTAATCATGTTTATAATATTCTGAGAATTAATAACACCCATTGCTCAAGTCATTAACTTAAAAAAGGAGCTTCCAAAATCTGTTCTCTGCAGTAGGGGACCACAAATAAATGAATGCTTGATAAAATAATCCAAGTAGCAGTTTAACAAGCGTAAACTTGAATGTGGCTGCAATAACACAGAACTATTGTTTAAGGGTTGGCATCAGGTTGATGAGGTGCTTATTTCAGCTACAAAGCATGCATACACATGCATAATGAACTGCAGTATGAATTATTAATGTGTTGCTTATTTAGCCTCATCTGTCTAGAAGATAATGTATCCTAACTATAATGAGTGATTGGTTTTGTACATAATTACAGTAGCAGCAGTATCTAGGAAATTTGTTCTTTCAAAGAAGGATATCTAAAAATAAAATCATCACACAAACTCAGTTGCTGCTCCATTTTATCAAAATCAAACCTACCAGCATTGCGAATATATAATAAATTAAAAGGGACAGAATCATTATTAACATCATAATTTTACACAAAGTGTTTTACTTAATCATTCATTACAGATCATGTGCTGTAAAAGCATTTGTCTCTTGGTTTGTTTGTTTCTTTTTCTAAAGATATTTTCCTGAGAGAGTACGTTTTTGCAGTTAACTCTTAAGGAGATAAAACCTCAGAAATACAGAAAGAAGAAAAATAAAGGATATAGTGAAGATTTATGTTAATTCTGACAGAATTTTAATTAAAAAAAGTTGCTACTTGATTACTTTTCATTTCTAAAACTTGTACTACTGGGACTAATCATATCTCATTTACTTCTCTGCAACTAAAAGTGGTTGCTTGACAAGAACAATAGATCAAGAGCTCATTAACCTCTAAATTATAGCTCCATGACATTTTTGGAATGGTGCTGCATTCCTCCTCTATGTACGAAAAACAAAAAGGGAGTTGCAAATCTTCTGTCAAAATGTGTGAAACGGCATCTGTTTGGTGTCTGTATGTTTATATATGCATACACGTCTTACTCTTGACTTTTCTAAAGGCCTTTCTTCCCTTTTTAGGGGGGCAGTCGCAAGGTTCAGAGCCACAGTAAATCCTGCACCAGGTTTGATCTAATATGACAAATAATTAACAAGTAGTATGTTAACCATACTGTTCTGTGACAGTGTGTTTATAAGCATTTCAAGGCGATATGCAAATATTTATTTAAAATCACATCCCTGTGAGGCACTATTATGGACACGATCAAGAGTTTTCAGAGAGGTTAAAGGTGAGATCCACAAGCAAGTGCCACAGCACTCATGGTTTCAGTCCCTAAACCTACAGTCCTGAGCACCTCAGCTCTGCGTGCAGTACCCACGGAGAGCCAAGTATGCATGAATTCAGAGCGTGTGACACTTGCTTTGTACGAGCCCTAGGGCTTTGTAATTTCGGTCCAGAGAGAGCAAGCAGGAAGGGAGTATGACTGCATCTTTCTGCTTAGGACACTCACCTCAATTAGGGTGCTGTGAGTTTTTTCTTCCTGTTCACATAATTAATACTGAACAGTTAGAGGGATGCAGAACTGGATAAAGGTTCTGAGAACCAAGATATAGATTTAACTCAGGTGAGAGCTGGAAGGGATTTAGGTGTCCAGATCCTTCTGCAGATGTGGCCCTGATTGCTTTACTCTCCATTTTGTGCAGGGAAGTACAAAGCTGGGGTAGAACTTCAGTGCTCTCACTTCTGATCCTAAATCAGAGTTCAAGAGCTGAAGGCTCAGATTTCTTCCTAACTTCTTTGAAGTTACTTCTGTAGTCAAAGCAGTGCTTTCACCTCCTTACTTTACTTTTTCTTGCAACATATACATTGCTACATTTTTTACAATGTGAAAACTACCTGAAATATTTAGAAATTAGTTACGGCCACAAATCAATATTACCAACTACAAAGGATGAATAATCAGGTACCCTTAAAGCATCCAGAACTTTCCTTTAATTTCTAATGTGGTGGTATCACCTTTACTAACCTTACAAAACCTGTTTAAAATCTTAAAGGAGCAGATTCAGCTCCTGTAGAACAGTCACCTAGGGCAGATTTTAAATATTTGGTAGTTTACATTAATAATTTTATTTTTAAACAAGATCACCGCTTACAGTTTTTGTCTCCTCATGCTGAATAGGTTGGTTTTTCATTTTCTTTGAACCAAGAGATACTTCAAAGCAGCTAGAGCAACAATCCAGATTTCCATCTGTCACGTACAACATGAGCTGAGTCAAGGCCAGCTGGTCACTATAGCAAAGGTCAAGGTCTGTTGCCCATACCTAATCAAAACACAAACAGGTGCATTAAAAAAATAATTAAAAAGAAAGAGCAAGAAGGGTGAAATCCACTCAGCAATCGTGTAAAGGACCATTGATGCCTTTATTTTGATGCATGTATGGTTTCTGTGTGCTGGTGCATCCTTGGCGGTGATAAACCACTTCCAAATGCAAACAGTCAGAACTCTTAGGTAACTTCCAGAATAACTTTTCAGAGAAAACTGAAAGGTTAAAGACAAAGCAGTTACCTGTACTACTGTTGTGGTTTAAACCAGCAGGCAGCTAAACACCACCCAGCCACTCACTCACTCACTCCCCCACAGTGGGATGGGGCAAAAAGGGTAAAATTTGTGGGTTGAGATGGAGACAGTTTTAGGACAGAAGAAGGGAATACAATAAAAGTAATGATAAAAGAATATACAAAACAAGTGATGCACAACGCAATTGCTCACCAGCCAGTGATGGTGGTGGTGCCCAGCCAGTCTCCGAGTGCAGCCGCCCTTCCTGGCCAACTTTCCCCAGTTTTATTGTGCATCATGATATCATGTGGTATGGAATATCCCTCCGGCCACTCTGGGTCGGCTGTGCTGGCTGTGTCCCCTCCTGGCTTCTTGTACACCACCACCCCCCGGCCTCCTGGCTGGCAGGGCAGCATGAGAAGCTGTAAGTCCTCATTCTTAGTGTAAGCACTGCGCAGCAACAGCTAAAGCGTCAGCGTGTTATCAACGTTATTCCCCTCCTAAATCCAAAATTCAGCACTAGACCAGCTACTAGAATGAAAATTAACTCTATCCCAGTCAAAACCAGGACAAGTATACAGATTTTAGCAACAATTAGAAAAAGTAGATAGATGAGCTCAACACCTGTAAAGCCTGTATCACATTAAGTAGGTAATTATCCAAATATGAGTATCACACCTGGATTTTTCAGCTGAAGAATAATTAATGTTAAATAAACTCAGCCTTGAGTTACAAATAGCTGTTTTGAGACAGAAAAAGCAAAGTCCCAGAAGGCAAAGCTAAACTGAGTAAAAGGAGTAGGGAAGTGTGAAATCCATGTCCCGGTCATCACAGGGGTTGAGCAAAGCCCGTTCCCATTGCAGTGCACAGCTTTATCAAACAGTGGATGCTTCGGCACACAGAAGACCATACGACTTGCAGCATGGTCTGCTTCCACTCACATTGCTGTACTGTGGTGCTAATTCAAATTTACATGCACATAACTACACAAGAAATCAGACCGTAAGATCATAGGCTGCCAGTGGAACATGTCCCACAGGCAGGCAGAGGGGAAGCTCACCCCACCCAGGTGCAGGACATACATGCAGGCGATGATTAAAGCCTCATACAAGCCTTGAGAAAGTTTCAAAGCGTTAAAGCATGTAAAAGTCGGGCAGGATTTGTGAGGCCAGTCTACACCAAATGTGTAGCAGACAGAGGTACTGTGGATTGCTTCTGCAGAACTCCTCCGCCCCTAATAACCTGAGTGTGGCTTTACCTGTGAGTTTTTTCTGCTTAGAAAATGCTTGTGCCTACTATGCCAATGAGAAATGTTAACACACACAACTATCTGCCCTACAGTGGACCCCTTTAAAACAAATCTAGCAGTGAATGACTTGAATAAGCCTTTGAATGGTAAATGGCATCATTATAAGGATATTAAGAGGTCAGGCAGTCAAGGCCTCTCGGTAAACTGGAGTTAATTTCTGAATCATATGCACATAGTAATGCCCTTTTTATAATGGTGAATAAATCACATCAGTAACAGTTGTTAATATCTAACTGCCAAGTATCTGTTGCTGTATTAAATATCCTATTTGTCAACTTAAATATTTCCTGCTGCATGGTATAAAATGCAAATTGGATGCTAATGGCTGGCTTTACTTAGTAATAGGGGAATGTTCCCCAATTATAGTGCTTAATTTTCTTCAATAATTTATTCTTTATCATCACTTCTGCAAGACAGGAAGGAACTTTCATATCGATTTGTACTTTTCCAGTATGTGCTAACCTTTTAAATGAGCTGAATAATAATTATAAACTATACATACTGTAGAAGCATTACATTAATTTCCATAAATATTATCAACAAATCAATAACAGCCAGTGTGTCTTGAACCTTGTTTGTGTTGAGTTTTTAGATTCTCAGTTAAAGCTCTGCCCCCAGAAAGAGATGGCAGGGCTACATGAAAAGACAGGGACTGTTGAAAATCTTGGCTCTCCAAGGACTGTTCACTAGCTCAAAGTGAACCAGATGCTTTTAATCCAGACCGTGATACTACAGCTGTATTGCTCTAACCTTGAAGTCTGCATCAGCACTACTGGAAGCTTTGTTGGGGCAGGAACAGAGGGGCAGGAGGCAAATTTGACTGAAGATGGAGCACAAAATGGCAGAGATGGAAAAATGACAGAAATTAAGCAAAGACGTCCCTGCAGCTGTAGCGCATCTGCCTAAGTACGAGAGCTGTGTTCTGGCAATATGTAGAGAATGGGTTGAGCATTTAACAGCAGATAAAGCATTAAAAAAACCAGCCTGGCAAACCTGAACAGCCACTAGCACAAGACAAATTCATTACACCCTGGTAAAGATTCAGACAAACCATACCAAGCGTGGGATAGCACACACGTTTTGCAAGAGTTACTCAACAAATCCCATGATGTCAGTAACCAAAACCAAAGTATGTGCAAGTGATGTCGTTTTAATTTCAGATGTAGAGAAGAGACCCATTAATTACTTGGGTGATACATTTCACAATCTAAACAAAAACCCAGCATGCCAGCCTGGCTCTAACACCCCACTGGCATGTTCCCAATTGCTGCTCTGGGAAGGCACAGAAGCACTCCTGGATCCTCCTGCAGCAGGGGCTGCCTCTGGCCTCATCCCTGTCCAAGGAAGGGGCTGCAACACAGGGAAGAAAGAAAAAGCTTGTAGCAGAGCAAGTTGCTTTATGCTGGAAATCATGAGACCAACCAAAGGCTCATTTAAGGAGTTCCTGTTTATTTTCAGAGTGTATCAACTGCTTCGGTTGTGGCTTCAGGATCTCAGACTGACTATCCTCATACCATTGCCTACAAAATTAAGGGCTCAGATCAAGAGGGTGGACTAACGGCCCTACTGTATCATAAAGGAAGGTGTCCGTCCCCTCCCCTGCCGGTTACTCTTTAAGATTGTACGCAAGGAGAGCTCTGAACATCTACGCAAGCTTCAGTCACAGCTACATTCCACATAGGTAAAGTTATCGTATTTTTTTCTTTTTTAAATACAGAGTTTAGATTTCCACAAGCACAAAGGGGAGGAAAGCAGACATAGCTGGAAGCCACCTGTCCGCCGCCTTTCATTCTGGGCCCGAGGCTGAACCACCCCTATTGCAAGTTAAAGCAGCCAAATGGTCATTCCTGTGTGCCAGCTGGGATCACCCCCAAGGATTCTTTTCCTGGCTCAGGATTGTCAGAGAACACTACATCATGGCCATGTCCCTTTCTGCTCTGGATGTGTCCCAGAACATCCCTAATGTGGGGAGAAAGGAAAAAAGATCAGATGGCATAAGATTCTGGCTTTATCCTAGCAGGGGATTCCCTTTTGCCATTTAAGGGCACTTCTGGATTTCAGTCCCCTTTGTACTGCTACAGAAATGGGAAAGACACAATGCTTGGGCAGTGGGGGGGTCTAACTTTATTGTCACGGATAATGTTTTTCCCCATTTTATTAGCTCAAATGCAGGCCAGATCATTAGTAATTAATTGAGCAAATTCTTCAATGGAACAATTTCTAAGTCCCATTCCAGTTCCTGAAGGTCACAAAGTGCCCTTTGCAAAATCAGAGCAATCAGGCGATAGGCAAAATATTTGGTAGTTTTGAGCAAGAATGGAAGTTGGGCAGGCCTGAGCCTGGCTGGTGGAGCTGTGGGAAGACAACAGCTATGCAGCTGCTTATAGTGCTTTTATTCTGGAAGCAGGCAGTGGATATCTGTGTGCTGGCTCTATCAGTCTGACGCCTTTCACCAAAAATATATGAATATATATTCCCAAATGGAAGGGGAATTTTTATATCATACTAAGCACATGTTGACCATATTGAAGTTAGCACATATCCCTTGAGTGTAATGACCTAAAATTAATTCTAATAAACAAAGAGCACCAGAATCCTTTATATCTGTGTCTAAAGAATTCTAATTAGGTGAACTCCACAGCCAATGACTTCATTTTCTGTGATGTTACCAGGCCCATGCTAAGATCCTACATTTCTACTGCTTTGAAAGGCAGGCAGAGCACTGAGATAAATCAGTAGGGCTAGGGCTGCCATCAGCAGCAGATATGGAGAAGAACATGGACTGATAAAAACATCTGATGCTGGAGCAAGAAGAGCTATGCAGCATGTGTATGTGAACAATTTGGGCAATATAACTGAGACATACCTACTGCTCTCTCTCCTGCTTCTTTTACCATATGAAAACATCAGAGCACAGGAAGCTCTTAGCTTGGCTGCTCCTTCCCAGTGCAGCCCCAGCACTGCTGGCCAGCCCTAACGAAGCATCACACAGCATGTGAGCAAAGAGACAGGCACAGAAAAGAGGGTATGGTGGAGAAGAAATCAGTGCTAACAAAGGTGGCATCAGTCACCCCAAATGGAGACACAACTCAAACTGAAAGAATAGTCTCTGTGAAGGATGACGGAGACTCCCTGATGCCACAGATGGCTCTTCCAGCAGCTTGGAGGCACAGAGCGTGGTGTGAGGAGAAAGGAATACCATTTATAGACCTCGAGCACTGCTCCCCACTGTTGCTGGGACTGGATTGAAGGCTTCTTCCACATATTCTTTGGTTCCATGCAATGCTTTGTAGTACTAGATTTTATATGGCAAATAAAAGGGCACTCACCATTCTTGACATCACCACTGGTAACTAGAAGGGGCTGAGGCAGGCTCCCACTATTAATGCCTTAGAATACTATGAAACATAGAAACAGGTGAAACCAATATAGAAGTCGGGGGGGGGAGATAGGTAAGTGACACTACGTCAGCTCTAAAGAAAAAGTACACAGCATCAGATAAAAGCAGCAAAGAACAGACATTGATATAGTTTCCAGCAATGCCTAGTGTTACAACAAACAAGGAACACCATTTTCCAGCAAGGCTCCCTTTTCAAAGGGAGGAGTATCCTCCCAGTAAAACAAGCAGGATGTGATATTTCTATCTGTGCTAGACTTTAACCGAAAAAAACCCTACACACGGAAATGTGAGCCTACTGAAATCAACTAAAGGCTTTTCACTTTGTCTCAGGACACAGAATAGTAGCAGTCTATTAAAAACAAAGCAAACAACCCACACACACAAACCACCCAAAATGAATTAAAATGTTTCTTAGAAATGTCAACCCAACTCCACCTTTGTGGCACATAATCTTCAAAACAGTTTTAACAGCTCTACAGAGCTCCAAGCACAGGCAGAACAAATGAAACATCAGACCTACTTATTAGTTTGGGCTGTTCTCTTAGCAGGCTAGAAAGTTCATTTAGGTTTAGCTCTCAAGTAACATGTCTATTGGATTGCAACAGGTTTTCCTTTGAAGTAATAAAAAGTGGGTGTCAAAAGCTTCTGGAATGCCTTGAAAATCTAAGCTGTGTTGTTTTGTGGTTTGTTTTTTGGGTTTTCTTTTGGGTTTTTGGGGTTTTTTTACTTTATGAATAGAACTCCATATTCGGTAAAGCAATGTCCATGGAGGTCAGGCAGTCAATAACCACATGAATTATCATCTCCTCCAGTAAATCAGGAGCTGTTAGAAGGCGGCCTGTGCAAAGGTCAAGTTTAAGTAAAGATAAAAGAATGATATAATCATACAGATAAACAAATATCTATATACTTGATTACATCCTCATTTTCTGAGGGTATACAATAAGGGCATGTATGCAGTCGTAGGTATTTACAATTGCATGGCAAATTAGCATAACATAAGGAGCTTTCACCTGAGATTTGGGGACTTTCAGGACACAGCATTCAGAAATTAAAGTGGAACAGAGTTGTGAAGTCCAGAACTGATACTTGATTTTCAAACAACAAATGAAAGTTTAAAGATAATCAGATATGGGTTTTCATTATGACATTTTTTTAATTTTGTTTTTTTTAAAAAAGTCAGTAATTAAGATTTTAGATAGTCTTAAGAGCGGTTTTAGATTAAGTTAAACACAGCACAGATTAGGACTTTCCAAAATCCCATCACTGGAAAAAAAAAAAATAGAAATACATCCTGCAAGACTGACTGGCTGTTTGTCCAAGGAAATACACTTAAGTCTGGAATTTCTCCTTTTTACACAGACTGCCAAATGCTGCCAGGAGATGCTCTCCTTCAGCACGCACAGCTTAGAGCCTATGCTTCACAGTAAAGGCATCTCAAGTGAATAAAGTCACAATTATAGTGTAATTCTTTACAACTGCCATAAAAATGATCCAGCTTTAAAATGTAAACTTGAGAAAGGAAGGAAACATAAATTCTTAACGAGTTACTAAACTATAGCTTTTCATTCTTCAGTTTAATTGTTTTACCTGCATTTTGTATTGATGTCTGTGTTATTGTAAAGACCACACCAGCTATTTTTTAAAAAGTGGTTGAATGACACTGTAAAAACGTCAATTAGTAAAATACTAATGCAACTTGGGCATTGAAAAGACAGCTTCTTTTAGGACTTTCAGAATTCGCCATAGAATTAATTATTTCAGCCGCGGTCACAGACTCTTATCCGGCTGCCACCTTGTGGCAGCTGCTGGGACGCTCTGGTGCTGGCCCGAAAACTGGAATTCCAGGGCCCTGGAACTGGACCCAACTCTGTCCTGCTGAACGTAAGGTTGGAGGATGGTTAATGAAAACACTGTGGCTCTTGTTTGAAAACAACACATAGAGAATGCTGCATTCTGTCTGGAGAAACCTTAAGACACATATATGAATACAGAAGAACACGTCCCACAAAAGCATCAACTAAACTGCAACACCAGGGCTGATTGATGGGCTTCAGAGACTTCTGAAGCTTTTCCTAACCCCAAACCTGCCTGCATGGTTGGCAGCCCTGAAGCCATCCTCCTCAGGGTCTTTTTAAGCCACTGGACTAGAACAGAGGGAGAATACCCCCCTAAACCTTCCCAGCTCTGTAATTCTCCTTTCAGTACGTTCCGCCTCATCTTTTCCTTTGTGCCCAACTGAACGGTTCAATCCAGTGTTCTCTCACTACTGCTGCAAAAGGCGTGGGGCTGCGTAAGCTATCAGGCAGATGAGAAAGGTGACTTACAACACTTCTGCTCCCAATTATCTGTCCACAGATCTATGGGTAGTTAGTAAGTTTATACATTCAGGCAGTCCCACTCAATTAAATGGACTTATTTAGGTGCAGCTCCTTGGCAAGTTGGGATCTGAGCAGCATTCAGTCAATACTGTGCAAGACCTCACTTTGAAGGGTCAGGGCCTTGCTCTTAAAGATTAGTTTTGGAAAACAGTGTGGGAATCTGAAGCGATTCAGTCCAAGTCATGCACCTAATTCTTCTCCTTCGCTTTCCCCTCCCCAAGACACTGAAAACAGTGTGACTCCCATCTCCCTTTCCCTCGGGAACAAATCACAGATGCTTATAATCAAGATAGAAATAGATTCCCGAGGCAGAGAATTGTGTCAAGTCCCCAGCTTTCTCTGCCCCTCAGATCCCTGCCAGGGTGCTCATGGCCGCGCAGCTTGTGGCAGCCAACGCGTAATCCCGTGGGTGCCTCCGCACCCAGCCCCACGCTGTGCTCCAGCGTGGGCAGCGCAGAGCACGGTGCAATCAGTGGTAGGCTCTGCCTCGCCACCTTCCTCAGCTGACTCAACACTGCGAATCCGATCTCAGATAAAATTACAACAACATGCAAGAAATTAAGTCTGTGCAGCAGACCAGACCACAGGACAGAGAGGTGTGAGGGCTATCAGACAGGAGTTAGAGCTCCTGCAGGCACTGCCCTCAATGCTGTTGGTTGCCAACTGCAACCGTCTCCAGTTCTATCATAATTTAAGGAGGATCTATATATTGACGGAGGATAAGATAAGATGTAGAAGTCTGTGAATGCCTTGCTGTATGTAGAAGCAGTGGCAAACAGGCCAGCTAGGACTGCACACCCAGTGACAGATTGAAAAGCTCCCCTGTAAGGATGAAGAAAAGGAAGCTGGGAGACACTTGAGTACCAAATAGAAGCACGTGGAAAGCCCAGTGAAAATACGAGGCAGCATATCTTACATCTGAAACGTTACTGCATCACCCAGCTCCCCTGGGCCTGAGGACAGCATCCCTGTTGCCACCTTTTGGTCAGTGTAGACTGCAAGAACTGCAAGGGAGCGGGGATGTCGTTGTCTCTGTGACAGGCACAAAGCCCTACAGTGACAGAGTACTGTCTGATTTCTACATTCACTTTGGCTTCCCATTGACTTGTGTGTTTGACAGACATGCATCATTCCTTACCCATCAGGCAGAGTCCGTTTGCAACCAGTCCTCCAAAGGAACACAGTAATATGACAAAAGCACATTGAAGGAAAATACTTGCTAACAGGAGCAATCTTTTAAAACATAAGTAATCCCCCCTTGTTCATATCAAAGTTAATTTTATGCTTATGACATAGGTTTTTAAAGGCCTTTAGATGAAGAGCCTGAAACTGAAAGTACATGCATTTCTTTCCTCTCCTCTGAAGTCCCCTTTACACGAGTGCACAGAGGAAGTTCATCTGAAGACATGGATTGCAGCATACAGCTGCTCAGTCCACAAAGGCAGAAATATGTTTTCACTTATTTGGCCCTTCACGTTTCTTAAGACTTGTATTTATATAGCATGTAACTTTATGAACATCTCAGGGATTTTTAAGTGTTTAAATACTCAGACTGTACTGGCAACAGATGTTCAATGATGTATTTAATTTTCAGTTGTACTGAAAATATCACGTATCAGTTGATATTTTCTGTAAAATACAACTTTGAAATATACTTTGCTTCCACGAAATGTATCGGAGCCTTTCAGCTACTGCATTAAAGTGGGCACTTCTGAAATTAGTGAGCAAATGTTCTGAGTCTCTAATAGGATTTCTTGTTTGCCAAAAAAATAGTGCTTTCAGGAACACAATCTTTTGTGTAATCTCTCTCTCACAAGACAGATGGCATCATTAATTGCCTCTACATCTAGTTAAATTTAAAAACCTGCACTTAAATAATGTTAAAGTTGTGGTACATGCTGACAAATATAGGAAATATTAAAGGTAGAATCAATTGGAAACAAGGGAGGAAAACCAAGACAGGACAGACAGGAATAATAAGAGGCCACAAGAAACACTGACTGATTTAATACATCCTCGTTCATGCCAGGACATATACCTTCATAATCTAGGAAGCGTTTCTGTGTTTCGGCGAACTCCTGGCTTGAGCAAAGCAATTGGCAAAACTCCCATTGACTTCAGTGGGTGAGAATGTCATCCCTTAATCTTTTTAAAGCAACTTTACATGGAAGTTGTCCAGTATGGCTTATCCGCAGTTCTAATTACAATGCCTGTGTAAATACATTTTGGGAGTCAAATGTAACTGTGATCTGTATTTCAGAGCTAACATTGCTGCGATTCCCTGGTTTACCGCAGTCACCCTACAGTGGTATCAGTTACCAAGAGCCGGATTGTAAGCCTTCTCTGAGCTTCAAATGGAATATAATTACCATAGCACTGCCAAAGAGCCAGCTTTTGCCAATAGATACCATATGCTAACGCTTTGGTTTTAAATACAAGCCCTGTGTTTAAAGCCTTTTCTCACACCATACAAGCTGTGGTTTTCAGATGCCTAGGAGAGACACCCGAGTGGATGTGAGTGCGTACAGCTGCACATCTTCTGAAAGTCCACCTATACTACATAGCCCATCTCATTAAATACAGGTGTGTTCCCCATTTACAGTTAAATACTTCTTAGACAGTGAAGGCCCTAACTGAACACTGTAGAAGAAAACAATGTCAAGAGAGCAAAAACCAAGGAGATGCACTGGAAATAACAAGAAATAATTGAGACCTGATGCTGAGATCTTGAATTCACATCTGTATCCATATGCTAATTTTGAATTTGGATAGTTGTACCGAGTAAACTCAACAATACTACTCCTCTCTAACAATAAGGATATGATGTTCTTTAAAAATTACCTTATTTTCTTTAGCCTTGAAAGACAAGGCCACTACTAGAACACTGAAAGCTCTGTTTCTCACCTAGATTTTATTTAATTTTATTTTAGTCTGGCTTTATGCTTACCTGTCACAAAATTCGATCAAATTGGCCAATATCACCCAAATTAGGAAGAAGGTAGAATTGTCAAATATATTAAATACCCATGAGATTGCTAGATTAAGCAGGTGGACAGAGGAAAGAGACCTTACTAGCAACCTTACAGTGGGAAAGGCTGCAGGGTAAGCTCAGCTGGAGAACACATGGGAGCATAAATTCAAGGCACAAATCTATGGAAAGTGTGGCTTCACTGTTTTCAGGCTCATGAATGTGGTTTTATTTTTAAACAGGAGACAGTATTCAGTAATGCCCTTCATTTTGTTTTCATAGTGTCTGACTGGTGAAAGAATTTAATAGATTAAGCTGTGACAAAGAAATCAGACTTTATGAATAAAACAACTACCAGATAAGCATAGAAGCACGCGAGATTAATATTTTGGTACAAACTATGATCAAGGCTGATCAACAGTCATGCTGGGGATTAAATTGCTGCTTTAAATCCATTCTCTTACCTATTTGTTCCTTGGCACTGAAAGCTCTGTGAGTTGGGACAATATCCTCCATCACTTATAAAACCTGAAAGTTCAGTTATGCATGATAAGGGACAGTGGCCACCTCTCTCTGTTTCCCTGCCATCCATTGTAGGCAGCAGCAGGTTCTGGAGTCAATACCCTTGTGCTGGCTTCATTTAATATATTACTTTTTATGTTGGCAAAAGTTCTGATACAGCTGACTATGAAGTTTTGCTGATAGGCTTGTAAACTCTGGCAGGGAGGACTAGGGTCACTTGAGTGGTTCTGGGTTTACCTTTTAAAAAGACACCATTACTCACCTACACAGAAGAGTCTCCTGGGCAGGATTCCACAAGAAAGTATTTTAGTTCCTTCCATTCCGCTCAGTTATGCCTGATGTAAGTCAGTGGTGCTCCAGCACTCCAAAACTGCACCGGCTTCCTAGCAACATTTTCCTTTCAAGGTGTTAACCTTGGAATATCATTCTTTAAAAAGCTGTATTCTTCAGTCTAGGCTCCCTAAAGGACCACCCATCTCTTCCCACATTAACACAACCTATGCCTGCCATTAAACATGCCCACTGTATGAGGTTTTCAGGACTGGAGGAAGTATGATATACTGTCAGACATTACTGTAAAACTGAATTTCATAATGCATCCCAGTACCTGGTTCACTGATCTGTTAAAATATTCTGAAATACTTGAAAGCAAACAAACTGCTAATTGTGGGCATGTTTGCACTGCAGCAGAAAGCGGCACGTGGCCTCAGGCTGTGGGGTGGGAGCTGGAACGGTGTGTTGCACTGCTCTGCTCTCGTGCACTGCCCTTGATACCATGCACGCAGGAAGGCTCAGAGCCTTGATAGACCAAAAGGGCTCTGACAGAAACACTCAGGAGCCTGTGCAGCCCAAGCGGAAGACTCACTAGGACAAGGATCTACAGAGGGAATTCCACAGGAACATTCACGCTAGAGATAAACAGCTTAAGCTATCGCATGAGCACATTTTAAGGAGTTACTGCCCCTCAGGTGAGATGACGTGGATTCGCTGCATTCATTGCTCCCAGGCCCCCACACCTGGGAAGCAATGCAGGCTCATTTCAGTCCCTGCAATGACACCTTTAATCATATGCACTGTCACATGTCTGACACTGACCTCAGTCTGCATTTTGATATTGGGGGATAATTTGGTATCTGGTGTGTGAGATCACATTTGTCTTTCTTGCAGTGAATTTTTCTCTCAGACATTCTTAAAGTCAAACAGAAAGCAAAAGTGGTTTGAGTGAGCATGCTTTCCTTTCCATTCACAATGAACAGATATCCCACACTCAGCTGTTCTGTACCAGCTCAGAGACAGTAATTCCTGACCCAGGGCTGTAACTTCTTGAGTTGTGATAACTGGGCTGCTTTCCATTACATCTCTCTACTTAAATTAGCCATTATGATGTAAATCAAATTGTTCTTCACTCCTATTTGCTAGTAGAAATTGTCAATATTCCCTCTTCTTTAGATTCACCCTTAAACCTCAGATCTGCATTCTTACAGATACTGGTTTACTCAAAAGAGTACAATAACCCCTGTAATTATTTTTACAAAGCAAATACAAGAGATGCAGAACATCAAAACTAAAATCATCTAAACAGCTGTAAGACCATCACCTGTAATTACTAGCTTAATGCAGAATGCACTTATTTTAGGGGGGGAAAAGTCATTAGAAGGAATTAAAATATTGTTTTCTTATCACTCAGCTTTGAAAGCAGCCGTGGCAGGCTTTGTTGGTTTGTTACTCTTCAGGCTGATGAGAAAGGTTCCTTAGGTCCACCTAGAGGATCAGGTCTAAATTTTATGCCGCTGTTAGTTAATAACCATGTGCTTTACCATCACCTGCATGCCTCACAACTTAGAAATTAAGTTTGTTCAAAAGGGCAAAGCTTTCTGCTGGTATCTGTTAGAATCAAGTAGGAAAGCAGACATTTCGTGATCTCAGGGGGACAGCATGAAGTAATATATCTGCCCCACTCACCTGCTGCTCCATCGTTTGTGGGTGGGTGAAAGTCACAAAATCAACTGAGAAGTAACCGAGCACTCCTTTAGATTTACAGGTTTCTCCAATTTTAAAGCAGAGTGAATTAAGAACTGCTGGATCAACAGAACATTGTGGAATGGTAGTGCCAGATGATCGCAAAGGACCATCAGCATGGAGCTGGTCTCCAGATGACACTATTTTTATCTTGCCTGTTGGCTCTATCAGCATATCCACCGTAAGGTTTGTGACATTTCCTGAGAGCGGGAAGGCTTCTATCACACCACCTAGTAAGAAATGAATTAGCTGTTAAACTAGTAATCAAATTCACATGTGATGCTCTTCAGAGTGCACAGAATGAAACCATCCAGCTCCTATTGTGCTCAGACATTGCAGGGACGACTGCTATGGAGATACAGCAAGTAAATAAATGTAATATGAGCAGCATAGCTAGAACCCATTAATCTCTTAGAAGATAAAGAAGATATCTCATCTACTATAGCCCTGCACAGTTCAACCAGTGGCTTTTCAGCTGCAGATGCTTTGCAAGCAGTTCCAAACTGGATATATCACTCACCTGACTGGAGAAGTATGTTCTTGGGTGGGATGAATGAATCCTGGCCTGACCTACAGCCTACCTAATCCCCAGGCCCAAACCAGCAGTAAAGCACAATGCTGGGACCACAGAGGGAGTGGTATCTCCTGCTGTGGACCAGCCTTGGAGATTTCCATTCATACGATGGTCTTCGACAAACAGCCTGCCCTTTGGTATTCATCCACATGAGGAACTTGGTGTGTAGATGGGAAGGCTTGTAAATGACAACTTCTAGCATGATCTTGCCCAGGAAAATCACAAAGAAAACCACTTGGCATTCTGGATTTGCCTTTTTACTGCATATAATGCTATGACTCAGTTAGGATAAACTACTACGTAATAAAAATTGGTACTAAATGTGTTAACTGGCATTATTTGTCAGAAAAATACTTCCAAAGCTTTGAATCATACTTTCCCACAGCTAAATAAGTATATGGAATGTAGATATCCGTTATATATAATACAAAACGATGGCAGGGCAGAGTAACCACAGAAATTTACTACCCAACCACAAACTCCTTTCCCATCCAAAATTTGGCAGACCAATATAGGATGCTAACATGCCTGTGCAAAGCTAACACTGATTTGCAGCGATTAGACAAGGTGATTATCTGCGCTGCCTCTTAGGGACAGACACGGTCTCAGTTCTGAGCTCTAGGCCAGTTAGGTACTGGCCAACTTTGCTCCAAAGGTGCCATGAGTGGGTTTAATGCAGGAAGCCCTGCTGAGGACTCAGTGCCACACGAACAGAATTATCCAGCTATCAGATTAGAACCCATTCATATTCCTTTGGTTGGAGGGCAAGAAAGAGCACAGCAATGGTCTGACTAGGCGTCTGTGCCAAGGTATTGTAAGGGACAATATGGCACTGCATTACTGATCCTCAGTGGCAACACCACCTGCCCGAAAGGCAAAAACGGGAGGCAAAAATTCCGCTCTTCGCCAAGCTGTTAAAGGTTGTGAGCACATTTGACTTTATGCAATATACGTATGTAGCATCCAGCACCCTTCCTGGTCCTATGGGAAGGAAAAGCAAGTCCTGCAGCTGTCTGCTCGCCAACACCTAAGATGAAACACGCTCCCATTTTTTACCTACGTGCACATCAGACGTTAGCATTCCCGACAGCCCTGTGCCAAACGCGACCGCCCTGAGTCCAGTAACCCAAGATTAAGGAGTTGGTTCTTATTGATTCCAAATCATGCCAGAAAGGTAATCCAGGATTAATATAGGTTAAAAGTTTGGACAGGACATATGAATGATAGAATAGTTGCCTATAATTCATTCATAAATGAACATTTGAAGCACAATGGAGAAATAAAAGGAGATAAATATTTAAACGGGCCCAAGATTAACAAGAATATGGCATACAATATGGTATAATTACTCCTTATAACACTTAACAGCGACTTTGCAGTCTTATTTACCTTGACTAAGAAATGTTTGGAGGAATTTTTCCCATGTAGGGAATCGTTTCTCATTGACTGGCTGTACGTGCTGTGCTAAAAGGCCCGGCAGCTCCTCGGAGATCTTCACCAAAGCTGGCTCCTGCAGAAACAAATTAAATAGAACCACAAGCAATTTTACTACAGAAATGAAAACTGCTTGTGGGGTGATTAAAAACCAGGCCTCCAACAGGCAAAAAAAAAAAAAAAATGTGGTTACTGTTTACCCACAGTCAGGAAGCCTTTTTTAATTTTTCTGCTTACTACTCTTCCCTCCTATTGAAAACTGTCCCTCTCTGAAAGACAATCCCCCCCTTTCAGTATAGCATCTCTTGCATTATAATTTATATCAATAATTTGATCTGGCAACTGAAAATGCTAAGCACTTGGTAACTGCTTAGGGATCAATATCAGCAGTCAATAACTTCTACATTGTTTATATTTTGAAACTGAGTGTATTGAAATAGTCACATATGCCAGAAGTAGTTTTACTGATTCTACGTTTAAGCTGTTATACCAACCATAACACCCTTTAGTTTAAAAAAGAAAAAAAAAAAAAAAAAAAAGGAAAGAAAAAAAAAGGAAGAATTATCAGTCAAAAGCGTTTCTAAAGCAGGAGATATCCTTTTACACTCTCCAGTAAGTAACATAAATTCACAATTGTATTTGTGCCTCTGTCTTTGGTCAAACTTGATTAGTCATACTATAGGAGATCAGCTAGCTTTTTCCTAGTTTCAAATTCTTTACTATATTATCACACACATAAAACAACCCCATTAAATACAGAAACTAACTGCATTGCTTTTACTGTTCAAAAACGTCCCAGAAGTATACAAGCATATAAAGTGCAAGGACCCTGACTCTATTGCTTCAGGCTCCTTTTCTTGCTGCTTCATAAGCATTCGCCTGCTTCCCCTGGGTCTCTTTGCTTCTGTTTTACATCCTCTCTCTTCAGCATCCCATGCTTCAGAAGATGACCAACCATCCTCCGTTCCTGGCAATGTCCTAAGCCACAATCATATTATCTTGAGCTCTGGAGGAACATGATAAAACCTTATGGCTAACATCTAAGAATAGGGGAAAAAAAAATATCTATTTTTTCACACCAGTGACTTTGAAGAGATGGACTTTGTCATGAAGCACATGATGTGGCTTAACCAAAATATAAATTCAAAATCAGTTTACTGTGATTTATCTAACAGAATAAGTAGGAAGAAGAGGATGGGTATCAACTTTGCATATAGGAGACCTAGATGTATCTTGTTCCTGAATGCAGTCTGCCTGTGACCTCAGGAAAGTCACTTTGTCTGTGCCTCAGCTGTCCA
This sequence comes from Microhierax caerulescens, assembly GCA_035590215.1. Taxonomy (NCBI): domain Eukaryota; kingdom Metazoa; phylum Chordata; class Aves; order Falconiformes; family Falconidae; genus Microhierax; species Microhierax caerulescens. The sequence goes on from JAVJGJ010000060.1 coordinate 5,064,385, forward strand.
GCCATGAAAAAGGGACAATTGCTGACCCTATCTCACCTGGAATTGAGGAAAAAAAAATGCCTTAAAAATACTGAGGTGCTTAGGTAATGATGCTGATCACATAGGGCTATGTGCGCTCCTATCATATACTGAGGAGAAAAGTATGCTGTTGATTTTAAATAGCTCAGAAAAAAAAAAAAGGTTTTAGTCAGTATATCAATATACTAAGCAGCACGACCTTAACCTTATGGCAGAAACAAAGGGCCACATAAAATACGAGATCCAAGTTCAGAATTAACCCAGAATCAGGTCTTACACCACTCGTTTCCTTACAATCTATATGGAGGAATTCAGGTTTTGGATAGCTCAGCTGACTAAAACAACAGAGCAGTGAGCAAATATCAGTTGGCCTTGTCTTGATTTGTATTTGCGTTGAAATATCGCTAAGCCAAGAAGTCACAAGATGAGGTGGTTTGCTGCACAGCAAAAATAAAGGCAGCTTTGGAGAGAGGATGCGAGCCATGATGGATGTCATGGAGTTGCTGACCTACAAATCAGTTTGCACCTGTCAGTGCATTCCACAATACCTCTGTCACTCTGCCTCATGCCCGAGTTCCTATGACTTTAAGTATTGAGTAGTTTAAACAGAAATATAAAAACCAAACAAAAGAAGAGATATGCAATGGCTGCCTGGAAGCTTTTGACAAGTTACTGGGGGTGGGTGGAAACAGTAATGCCTGCTGATCTGTAGAAACATTTGAGAATGCTGTGACCAAGCTTGTGTTAGTAAAAATTAAAACTATGAGCACGTGAACGGGGATACAATTTTCCATTGCAACAGTTCAGAGGGACGTGAGGGCAGCCGCATCGGGGTGGGGACAGTTGTATCTCCTTTTAGAGAGAGTTGGTTTTGAGGGTCACAGGTGGCTGGGAAAGAAAGCTCCCTAAACTAGGTGCAAAATCAAGCAGAACTCCCAAACTTTGAAGCATACTGAAGGGCACTTCCCTGGCTCACAAGTGGAGGTTGCTGGTAAGGCACAGAGACTCCAGCCACCTCAATCTATTCATATAGTAACGTCACGTGCTACTGCTCTCTGTCCATATGATGAGCATTAGACAGGCAAAGACCGTTGTGGTTCTGCCTTGGCAGACCCAGTGTTGCTTGTTTACATCAGGTCAAATAGCATTTGAAGGGGACTCGAGTATAGGATGAACTCCGAGCGCCTGTCAGGGCAAGCAGACGCACAGTGCCCAGCTCAGGAGCATCTTCCAGTTCAAAGCACCCTCAGTATTCGCCGACTGCGAAGGATACGTGTACCAAAACCAGGCACCTTACGGAAACAAGACAGGAGCTTTTAAAGAAGTAACTAATTCAAGAAAATCTGAAAAATGTTCTCATGAGATCAAACCCAACGTAACAGTGCTTTTAACTGGTAATGCCTAGATAATCAAGGTGTTCACAGAAGGGAGTCAGGCAACCGCTTTTTAAGGAGCAGCACCTGGAATTCTAGTTGGAAGTTTTTTGCAACTGTAAGCTTTAAAAAGGCAATAATCCTGATTATAGGGAGTTTTAGTAGGCAAATTCAAGCCCGCATCCAACATTCACTCACGAAGTCAAACCTTTTAAAAGGATCAGTGCTTGGTAGGCTAATTTCATTTAAATTGGACGGTATCTCCAGCCGAGCTTACCAATGTTTTATTTCTTGATGTGGCCCAAACCAATTCAGAATCATAGGCTCAATAGAAACAGGGAGCATTTGTTGAAAACCTTCAGCTGATGTTTCTTAGCACCAGTGAAAAAGGAGCAGTCCAAATACTGTTTACATCATGTAGAAATCTTTTAAATCTCTTTTGCACCTTTTTACAACAATGAATGAGTACGAAAAAAAATGAGTACACCTTTCCCCCCTAAATAGGATTTCTTACCTTTCTTCAAGCTTAATTTTGAAAGGCTTTCTTAGAATGGCAGTTGCAACAAAAAATTAGGACCAGATGTGGCATATGTTGAAGGCATGGGTAGGAAATCTACTCAAGACACATCAGGCAGCGAAGAAAAGCCTGTTGAGAAGATAAGTAAAAAATAGAAAGAAGAAACAGACTTAGAAATAGGAAGAAAGACCTGGGGAAAGAAAGAAGATGCAGAGCAGAATCCATGAGAAAGACCTTTGGCTTTTTAGCTAAAAATTGGATTGAAAGAAAATTATTTAGAACTTGCAAGCAAATAGAGTGAAGAAAGTAACTCCAAATAAGTAAGGCTGAGTGGTCCAGAGAAGAATAAAATCAGCAGACAGATCCTCAGCCATACAAAGTGCCACATCTCTGCTGAAGTCAATGAAGCTATGGCAATTTATGCCACTTCAATGGCACTATGACAATTTATACCATTTATACAGTATATCCTTTATACTGCAATCAGTGGAGCTATGATAACGTTTTCCAGCTGCCTTGATGTGAATTGGTCCAGCCCAGCTTATTCTCATGTTCTCAGCAACACCAGCAAACATGGTTATATTGGAAGAGGCCAGTGACTGCCGTCTGACTGTCCAAATTATTCCATTATTACCTATTTCGCAAATTAAACTGCTTTGACATTTTTTCTAATTCAGACAGGTACGTGCTGGCCAGAACCATGATCTACCACACTGAACAAAACAATTTGAGAGGTTCATAAAAATGGAAATGTATTTGGAAGTGATACACTGAACACCCTATCTACTTAAAGTTTGCAACCTGATTTAAAGCCCAGGCATTTAATTGTTAACTGCAAATTTTGAAATTAAAAAGTGCCAATTTTGCCTTCCACGAGCTGGAAAACTATGTTCTGATAGAAGGCAACATCATGTAAAACAGTCATCATTACCAAGTAACACAAATGTTTTTTGTATGTAAAATTGCTTTGTAAAATATTTGCTCCATCTGCTGAAAGTAGCAAAGACAATTTTCCCTGATAGCTAATGGCCCATTTCAGCTGTATGGCAAGCGATTCACCGTGGCTGCAACTTGCATTAAGTAGAATGGTGAAAACAGTGCACAGAATTCTCCACTTATGTAGTATTATCTACTCACTGCTTCCTGAGAGCCCGTCCCTCATTATCATGGCCTTCGCTGTGGATCAGCACGCAGGACTAGGGTTGCTTTGACTCAAGAGGCTTTTTGTCAAACTGAGGCACATATGCTATGCTTCAATACAAAAGCACAAAACAGCCACTTTCCTTGACTACAAGAACAAGGAGGTTAGTTCTCTTTCAACTTTCCAGCACTTAAACTGCTGTTCCTTTTTTCACACCACATGGGGCCATGGTTTTCTCTTCTGGCTCATGCTGTCACTCTGCACGCTGAGGATTTCAATATATAAAGATCAAGCACTCCTTTTAATTCTAAATTCAACTACACACACACACACGCGTGCACACACACACACACACAAAAAAAAAAAAAAAAAAAAAAGGAAAAAACCCCACTGGCCTAGTCCAAAACCCCCCTCCCAATTGGTTGGCTCATTGTATACTCTGCTATTTACCGTGCCTCCATTGAAAAGCACATGTTTACATTGTGCCCTGAACTACTTCAACATCTGCTAACAGACCAATAAAAAATAAATAAACCAGGATTGTTCAGAAAGAGAGATTCTTTCTATTTCCTCTGAACACTCCTAAACTGGCAGCAGCAATATGCTGCGAGATCCCTTTTCATAGATGTCATCTCTGAAAACAATTTATGCGGGGAAATCAAATATAAAATCGGAACAGCCTGTGCTCCAAAAAGCAAACAGAAAGAGGATCTTGAAAGCTCTAGGAACTTGTCAAATAATTCTCCATATTTATAGACAGCACGTTAATCTGATTAGGACAATTTTATTAGGACAAAATTAGGACAATTTTATTAAATAGTTTGCTTTTTTAATTAAAAAAAACAACCCATGTGCATTGCTATTTTATGCACAAAGTATGTCTTTTGCAAGGTTGCAGCCTTTTTTTTTCAAGGTTCCCCACATCTACCTTCATAGTGAAGAAAACATAACCATCATAATCTTAAAAATACATCTTTTTTTTTTTTTAATCATGCATTTCTTTCAAATGTAGCATTTGTAAGTTGAGGACATTGGAGTGTTAATCCTCATTTAGAAAGTCGATATAAGCAATATTTGAAAGCCTCTTTTTCTGTATTTTAATGCGATGTCTGCAAATGCACAAACAATTCAGATGCCCTCAGATTAATATTTTCCTGATTTACTTTTCTCTCTTTCAGTCTCTACAGATTTTGTTCACTTCTGTTCACTTGCCCTCCTTTCTGATTGTATCGCTAAAGAAAGGGTTCTAATGAGTTCCAAAAAAGTGATTTCAAAAAGAAAAGAGATGTCATATAGAAAATCCACAGTCAGTTCCCAGGAATTTTATCTAAATTGCAGAGCTGTTATACTAAAGGAATTGTCAGACAAAACCTGCATTGTGTTTCACAAACAACACACAGTTAAACTTCTTTTATTCTTAGAGTTGCCTATGTGTTACTTTTTGGATTTTAGCAAAATAAACATTTTTAAAATAATCCAAGCAGGCATTTTATTGGATGCGATAACATTAACGGATTTCAAATTTCTTTAGTGCTCTTGCTTTATCCTCTCCTTCCACACTGTTATTGCAACAAACTGGCACTTAAATTCAATTGATTCAAAATATTCTGGATCCATATGGCCTAAAACCCTGGAGCTGAAGTTCTGATATTGCCTCACTGCTGTTTTCTAGCATTTGCCTCTACTCCAGTCCCCAGATGGTGGAAGTAACATTTAAACCTCCTTTCCTCTGCCTTGTACAATAGACCTTGGCACCATTTCAACTGTTTACTCCGGTAATTAACAGCACTGATACCACAACAATTACAACTCCTACAATCTTAACACAATAATGCTATGAATTAGTGAGAGCTAATGGCTGGAAGGTATAGTGGTTCCAGACTGCGAGATCTGTGCATTTTTAGAATAAAATAAAAGGTACAAACAGCACGCTTGCGGTAGACAATGATTACCTAGTAATTAGTTTACACAAAGCTTCCTATTTAATGGCAAAACGCTGTAATTAACGCGTGACAGAAAATCAAAGGGTACTTTGTAAGCGTATGAAAAATTAACACTGCAGGCCTATAGCTTTATGTACTGATTAGAAGCATATTAAATCAATAGGACATACAAACCAACAGCTTGCATATCTGATTATTGCAAGTCTCACGAATGGAGATCGTGGCTTTAATCTAACTGAGGGATACAATTATCACGCTTTATTTTACTTAAGATTTGAGAATCACCTGAAACGTCACCATGGCAGACACAGGTATATTAATAATCTGAGTAAGAGCACTCTGGACCCTTTGTGGATATGGTGAATATTTAAGCTATTGCTGACATATCGCTGCCTGTGCTAGGAAACAACCTGCAGCTGTATTGCTTTATAGGTAATCAATTCCTTTTGGAAACCTTTGGGTTCTTTCTCTTTTCCTATTAAACATCATATCAGTTAGAAGAAATTTTAAAAGCCTGTCAAAATGCTGTAAATGCATCTTCTGTGTATCTGTCAAGAGTTTCTGGCCCTCTTCAGGCTGAAAAAAATACCACACCTGCAACTGTGTGTGCACCAACAGCAGCAGCAAAGGCTACTACTCACTTAAGAACCCCCGGGCAGACTTCAGGTGTTAACACTAAGACCAGTTTGATTGCTTGCAGCTTATCCCAGTTGCAGTACTATTTGCAGCACTGCCCTAGAACAAGGCTGCTGGTGGCACAAGAGGCAAGCAGAGTGGTGAAAATGAGAATGGGTAGCAGAAAGGTGAAAAAACAGTGTTAGGCAGCTTTGCTGTGTTCAAAGACTGTCAGAAACAATAGTGCACGTGCAATGCCATGTCTCCAAAATTACATCTTTGGCAGTATTACAGTTCGGTTTCTTTTGACAAATGTATGCTCTTTACTCTGAATTCCCTACTTCAGTAAAGAAATGAGATGTGGTATGTAAGCTTCAGCTTTCTTACAGTGAATGCGACTGGTTTAACCAGTAAACAATCTGCTCACCATTATTCCTGATTTCCAGATAATCACAAAGTTTATCTACTATTTATTACAGGACTTTTGAAAGTTGACCAGAAAAATTTTATTTTAAAGGAACACCCAGCATTTCACATAATTTTATCTTGGCCTTTCAAACTGTAATTTTCCAATAGCAATCAATGCAAAATCTCGCAGCCAGGGTCTGAATATCGCTTTATGCAACTCAGAGTGAAAGTTGGATTTGTCTCCTTTTGAAAAGATTTTTATTTTCTCGTACACATTTTAGTGAATTAACCAAGATGCAGTCTATAAGGCAAAGAAATGGTGACAAAACACTGAGACACAACTGGAGGCAGTAAGATTCAAACACTCTAATGCTTAAAACAGTAGGCTGCCCAAGCACATTAAATAGCTTTTTTCTTCTACAACAGATATTTACTGGAGAGTTTTGGAATGGTTGTGTAGCTATGGCCAATTATAATGGCTTATTGAGAGAATATTGATGCTTTTTTTTCCTGTGCCTTGTTCTATTGTATTTTCAGCTCTTTTCTTCTTTACTCCCCACACTAATCCCTTTTCTTGTCTTCAGCTTGATCTTCGTTATCTTTAGGATTGCTGCTAGGTAAAGTCATATCGTGTGGCTGGTCCTGGTGGTTAATTAAGAGTTGCAGTGTAATAAAAGATAATTCTAAAATTAATTTCACTAGTAATTTAATCTAGTGATTTAGATACTGTTTAGCATTCTACAGTTACACAAGAGGATGGGATCTCTGCATAGTGCTGTAGTTTACGTAAAAGGGGAACTGTTAAGAAAAATGGCAACACTAACAGGAAGCTGATGTTCTCTTTCCTCTAAGAGGGAAGAGGACTGCAAGTGTCCTGAGAGTTTAAGGTGGCCGTCTGAGTCCCAAGATTCAGAGCCTGAGACCCGGAGGCATCACAGACTGTGACAAGCTGGTGTCTGTTCAAAAAGAAACAAAAGACACCAAATATACTTTGTAGACCATTTTTCCACCAATCCTCAGCTTGAATTGTGAGTGGGCATCTGAACGTCTTCAGGGTCACGAAAGCATGGCTGTGTGAGGTCTGCTTAGCCCCAAATCTTGTCTCTGACAGTGGTCACAAGTAAATGCCCAGGCAACTATGAAAATAGAGGAAACACTTCCATTCCCCCGATACTCTCCCAGCCTCCAACAAGCCAGAGACTCTGTCAGTGACAATAGTTAATATTTTCCTTTTCCATGAATTTATAAAGTCTCTCAGCAAGGGTTCATATAAGTATAGGTGAGATTTTCCAAAAACTGAAAAGCTGAACTACTGACTTCCAACAAGAGTGAGATGCCCAGCTTTTTTGGAAGCTTTTAGCACACTTTGGAAAACCATAGATTAACAAGGATTATGGATATCTTTCTCTAGATACTCCAAACAGTTTTTCACTTTAACAGTAACAGAACCAGTCTTTCTGCTACACACAGACTAACTGAAGCTTGAATTGGTACAGAAAATGGGGCCCAGATCCCAATATTCCTTTTCACACTGGAGAATGCCTCCACAAATGGCCTCATCATTGCCAACTGTGCACTTGTGGGGGCAGCAGTTCTCTTGATACTGAATATCGTTGGAATCCGGGCCTCACGATTAATTTTTTTGTACGCTGACAGACTTCAGCAGCGCACAGGAGGATGAAGGCCTTACAGAGCATATTCAGTAGTTTGTGAATTCAACCCTTTATGCAGCTGCAAAATATTTTTCAGGTAACTCAGATGTTGCATTTAAGTTAACAAGGTAAAATATATTGATAATCCTGTCCTGCACTTTTGTTTGCTCAATGTTGTATTTGAAATGAAGAATCTAAAATCAGTCTCATTTTTAGATGGAATAGATTTTTTTTACACAGTTCAAACTCACAAACTACATTATTTTTAATCTGTTGCCTACTACATACCAATGAGGAAAATCTGGGTATCGTGTCTTAAACTACTATGCAAATGATGCTATTTGTAAGTATTACCATAATTTAGTGCTTACAGTCATATTCTCGTTTCTAATAATTCTACCAGAATGGAGAGTCTTTTCACTGTACTCTTAGCCTGCAGGATAGTCTTTCATCAAGAAGCTGAATTTTTTAATAACCTGCCAGCATACGTTTTGTATGTGGCAGCCTATGCCAATGACACAATGTCTTCATTATCAAAAGAAACAGGTCTACATACTGTAATAGGACATTAAAGCATGCCTGTGCTCATAAACTAATGCTTTGATGTTTAAATGTGTATCATTACAATGGTATTCCTTAACAAAGGATGATTTTAATCCTCTGCTCTCAATGGCAATACTCAGTGGAGACTGCAATTCATTATATAAAAAAGGTCTCCTGTTCTACAAAAGAGGGCTAAACTCAGAAGGCAGAAAAAATTGAACACACATATTTAAACAAGACATTCAAAATGGTGGCAAGTTTCACATTTTGCCAAAGCCCGCTAATACCAGTCTGGGTTTATGGAAGCTTTCCTGCTGACTCTAGGAAATCAGATCAAATACATGATTTTGTATGTATTTTCCAACCTCTGACACATGTTTGTGTTTAAGGGCTTCTGATGGGTTGATTCCTGGTTGCGTCAAAGCTCCACATAAGTGCAGTATAAATGGAAAACCAAAGAAAGCCAGTTACCATGATGTCCTTTATAAAGAGTCACTTAGCCATAGAAGAATGAAAGGCACAGGAACACTAGTCCTAACTCTAGGTACCACCACTTACATAGGGAATTTATACCAGCAAAAAAACTAGACTTGGTGAATCCTGTCTCCTGCCCCACTGACTCAGATGGTGGGAGCAGGATCTGGATGTACTACTGGCTTTACGTCCCAGGGAGCTGGGTGGCCCGGTAATGCTTCGCTGGGGTGGCTCTCCGGTGCTCTGCTTTATACTGCTTGACTTGCACAGGGCAAGGGATCTTCAGCAGATCAGAGAAATTAGCCCTTCAGCTTTGTATCATAAGCTCTATTCTATAATGTGGAATTATTTTGTAGTTGTCAAATGCAACAGAACTGTAATCAGCACAATTTGAAATTTTAATATACAATATAATTCAATCAAACAAAAATTTCAGACCAGTTTTGATTGAATTAAAAAAAATCAAAAGAGCTATAATGAGTAGTTTATGTAAATTAAACAATTCTTTCTGGATACATTCCTTCTGGCTTTAAAACCATTACATTAGGAATGAATTTGGCACAATATACAGAAATATCAAATGCTTATTGAAATTAACACATTTAAATACCAATGAATATTTAAACTACAAATAGTTCTCTGAAAGCCAGAACTAATGAAGTCTAGTTTCATATGGATTTTTCTGCGGTTGAAATGTATCATCTTTCAGCCTCTCTCAATCACGTGGATTCTTAGGAACCTACTGCATGAGTTCATGCTATACTGTTTCCCTCGGTGAAGTATTTATAGGATCTCTCTCCTTACCTAAACACCCGCTGTAGCGAAACACGCAGGACTTTAATGATCTCGCAGACCTCAAGTATTCTGTCGTATACAGTTGAAAACAGCTCACAGGTTTAAAAGCTATTAGTTAGGCAAAAAATAAAAAAAAACCTTCGAAAACCAGATTAAAAAGTAATCTGTCTTTATGTAGTCCCAAACTGATTAGTAGTGTTCAACTAATTAGTCCAACACTTTGTTGCACTAATTCCTAGTTTCTGTGTAGATCTAAGGCTCTGCCACCTGTATGCTTTCATTTATACATGACCTCACTTTGGATAAAAAAACCTCTGTGTAAAATTTGCACGTTACTGCATATGAATGAAGTGTTATGACACCCAGCTTATTCCACGGTTGGATGCCAGGCATTCATTTCTACTTTGGAAAATTTAACTGTTTTATTTGAATTACTGTTACCTATTGCTTTGTACAAGTGAGTCTGGACTCTAATATCAACCTTACCAAAGTCTTACAATGAAAGCTCAGAGAAAAGATTTGCTGTGCCAAAGAACCCCAGTTCTATCAAGAAGCCATGAAAACAAATTAAATCACACTTACGTGTGCCCACTTCTTACTCCATATCTCAGGGCTGTGTCGCTGACGTTCCTTTTGAATCCAGTGGTAACATTTCAAATGTGAAATAATGTCACAATACGCAGTGCCATTTCCTCCAGACTCATCATTCACTTTAAACAACCAACGCCACACTTCCATATTGTCAATGATGAGCTGGCTGAGAACGCTAATCATCTGTGGAGCAATGACAGAGATCTTTTGCACCGTGACAATATTAAATTGTTCCTCGATTTAGACTTCCAGTTCCCCAGTGTTTGGACTTGAAATTTATTTCCTAAATACCACTTCTTTTTCTTAGAGATGCTTGTGTTGTTACCCTTATCTTGGACACGGAGTGAAAGCACCCTTGAACATTTTTTGGTGGAGAATCTAGGGCCTCCTTGAGTCCACAAGTACAGGCTACCAAAAAGCAACTGAGCACCTTTGGTGGTCAGTGAAGCTGCATTCTGCAGAGAGAAATTTGCCTGTCCAGGCTTTTTTGTCTGATGAGAATCTTAGGCTTTGTATAATCACTACTGCTCAATAAATGTTTGTGGCAGGGAACAACGTGGGATGGGCTACGCTATTTGCAAAAATCTGAGAAATAATTGTGCCAGATTCTAACACCAGCCAAAACATCTGTGAAATTTTCCTACTGGAGAGTATGTTGTATGGTTATAAATGTACGAAGGAGTTACCAGGCAGGCTTTATAAAAATGCTAATTATTTATTTGTGTATGTACACAGATTTAAATGGCTTTAAAATGCCTTTCGTCCAGCTGGTATAGGATGCAATTAGCTTCTTCGAAACTGCAAATGCTTTGAACCTGGTAAAAGATCTTGTTGCATTGGCTAGAGCCTTCCATGTTTTCTGTGTAGTAGATTTGGGGACTCTTTGTTTCTTTTTTTAATGTTGACCTAAAGTACAATTAAATGTGTGCTCCAGATGCTATTATTTGTGTCTTTTGAGAACTGCATAAATAGGTTTTTCTTGATGACTCCCCTACAGTAATGAAATGGATCAATAATATTGTAAGGACTGTACCAATCACAAACAATTATGTTCTATCTTTAAGTGAAAACTGAATTGTGCTTTAACATAGCATCACCTTGCTTAGATTATTTAACCTAAAACGTCAACATTTCATACAAGCAAACAACAGAAGTAAAACTTCCATAACACTGTAATATGAATCAGAAGTATTTGATGCACATAAATTATTTAACAATAAATCAAACAGTTGTTTTTCAGATCATTGATCAAACGTTTATTTCATCTACTATAGCAGTCACGATGTATTTGTATAGCTTAGATTGTTTTCAGTGTTAAGGGTGATTAATAAAAAGCAAAGCAATGTGAAAAGCCTCTCTAAGAAGCAGGAATACCTACAAACCCTGACACTAATGATTTTCCTGTGTGAGATGTTGCACCACCATAAATATATTTTTTAAAAAATCAGTGCAGATCATACTTGGACATATCATTGCAAACTGCAAAATCAGCTTATAGGTGAAATACTGAGGCACTGAATGCAAAAATAAATAGATATAAATTGAACACAGTACAGAAAACTCTCGTGCCTTGTGATTTTAGTTCAGTAATATTTTGTTCTTTTCTTACTGGTCATGCTAACAAGATAAGTGAATTTAGCAATGATAAGCTAGATACAAAGTAAAACTTCAGTTGCAGATAGGCTCATTGAACCTCAATTTGAATAGGCTGACTGCCTAAGTGGAAGAAATTCTCCCTCCATCAAATACTTCATTTTCCCAGAAATCCTTGTTCTATTTTTAGTCACTGGTAAAACTCCTGTTAATCTCATTGAGGCTGTGACTTCATCCAGGGAGCAGCAACACAAACTGTTGGAAATAACTGACGAAACACCCTTATATCTTCTCAAGAAAGACCACGAAGAATACCAGAACAACCGTATTACTTCCTGACTAGGAAACAAATTGCATTTTGTTGCTCAGATAGAGCCAAAAAAGAAAGCAACATCATACATGACTTAATCAAACCCAGTTGGGATTTAATTGAGAAGAGTCATTGCAATTGTGCAACATTTGCATCCTATCAGGTGAAACCAGGCACCTGCATGTTGACCCATCGCAGACCACATCCTGCTTACCTGTTCGTTGTTGTAGATGTCAGATTCTCCAGGAGGGGCTGGCACACAAGCATTGGCAAAAATTCGTTTACTTCCAGACTTGGTACTATAGAGATGAGCCACTTCTGGCACGGAGCCTAATATAGGCACATTTAGCATGTCAGCCACCGCTAAATCATCTTTGTGGGGAACCCCCCCAACAATGTAGGCATTTCTGTTCTGGATAAGAATTTTAATTCTTTTGATTGTCTTGGGACTGTACTTCAGCTGAGTGGCTAGGCACATGTGATGCTTCTGTATAAAGATAACATTCTTGTTAAAAGGTGTTCTTTTCTATTTCATGAACCTAATTTATAATGTTGCACACAATAAATACATTATTAATAGCAGGCTGGGTTATGACCTATCCTGTAGATTAGCAGTTTAAATTGATAAAAGCTGTTGGGGTGAGGCTCCATAATCGTGCACATCTTTAGTGTGTTGGAAATGGGCTCATTGGGAATAGAACTAATTACTACACATCTGTATTTATTTGATCCATGCGGAATTATCCTTCTGTCAGTCGGCAGAGAGGCTGGTGGCCTTTGGATAATAGTGATTCATCTCAGCAACACTTCTGGCATGGTTTAACTCTAAAGCTCCTAAAAATCAATACAAAAATGAAGAAAAAAACCCTATAGCAGGGAATGCATTTCACCATACAGTTCAGCAGTATTTTAAGTGATTCTCTGAGAATAAAACACTTTGATTTACAAAACCTTTCACTGATCACATTAAATTACTGGGGAGATACATTTCCATTACACAGTAGTTCTGATAGCTACTGTAAACACAACTGCAGAGTACTCAAAGAGAGGGTAGTAGTTTTGTTGTTGTTTAAGTACAAGGGTTTCAACTTTTTGGAAAGAATTTTTCTTCTAAAAAAGAAGATCTAATCCTGAACAAGCTGTTCATAACAGATGCTATAACCTCTAAATTTAAACTGAAAATATTAGTCATGGAGGGGAAATCTCAAAAATATTTTCTACAATATATCTTATGCATGGCCTGCAGATAACCCAATTATCTTTCCAAAGATATAGAGGTGCACCGAGGCTGAGACAGATAGGCAGAGACATCATGCAGAAATAGTACAAGAGACATCAACCACAACAGATTGCCATAAACAATTCATAATCATAACAAGAAGAAAACCCTCTTCACGTGAAGATTTTGTCTAATTTAGGCACTCGTCAGGAAAGTATTCCTTTTTGGGATTGTACAAATATTGGATTTGCTAGGGATTTTCAGGACTGGAGGACCCAGAATATTTTCCTTCAAAATCCTGGATGCTCCTCCATAGGGACTGAAGTATAAATCCTGATTCCACTACTTGGATGGGGGACGATGGTGGGAAAGGAGACGGGGAGGCCCCTAGAAATGGAAAAAGGGAATCCCCTTTTGTCAGTTCCTTGGTGCTTTCTCATACCAAACACACAGCTGCAAAGTGCCCAAGTCTCCCTGTAAAGGAGTCAGACATACTGAAAGGACAATGAGAACATAGTTCAGAAATGAGATGCTCTTCACAGTTCTAGTACAAAAAAGGGAGTCACAGAAGTGTGAGGCCAAAAAGAACAACAAACAAATTTTCTGGAGTCTTTCTCCTTCCATCAGTTTTAAAACTGAAACACGATGTTCTGATTAATTTGTTTCCTTTCTCCTGAGCACCGGTATAAAAGCAGGGAGATGGCCCATTCTGTTGGTCTCGTGGCAGAGTTCTGCCATGTAGAGGACAGGATCAATTTCCAGCCCCGGTCACTTGCTCCCTGGGGCCACAAGTGGTGATGCAGGGACGAGATTTGCTTTGTGTCTCTCAATAATGGATTTTACAGTTAATTAAGGAGTGCAGGAAACAGGCTGTAGAGTCTAGTTCATTCCTGCTTTAAGAGTGGTATAGCTGCCATGATATACAGTAGTGCAAGTGAAAGCAGGAGAACCAAGGAATCCTCTGAATTTGAGCACAGCGTACACGGAGTAGCAGTTAGGAGGTTAACCAAAGGGCTAGTTCTTGCTTCTGAAGCCTGTTGATTTTTGGTTTTGTCTTTAAACTTCTCAAAATCAGAGAAGCTGATCAGCTTCACCACGATAAGCAAAGCCACCACCACGCTGTTTTGATATGCTGCTAGTGGAGAATCAGGGGAGTGTAACCCTTGGTTAGAAGTGTTTTCACATTGCACATGGATGCACAGAGTCACAAGAGGTCATTCTAATAGCTAGCAAATGCCTAAGGACAACAGTATATATATAAGGACAACACTATATATATAAGGACAACCTTTTTCCTCACAGTTTCTGCCTCCCCTCTGCAGATGCCAAAGGGCACACAGCTACCTGCGTCTGGGTGTCTTTTCTACAGATTTTCCTTCCATCCAGTTGCATCAAAATAGCTAGGAAACTGGGCAAAGCTGATTTGTGCTTCTAGAACTGCTAAAAGGAGCCTGCTAACGTGGCCTTCAGGCCACACTTTCACATACTGGGAATAAATTTAGGTAAATTAGGTACAACAAAAGCTTTTTATTAAATAACCCAGAAGAAAGATCCTTAAAAGAACCTGTAAAGCTCTAACCCTTACCCAGACAAAATGACAGCTAAATCCATGGTCACTGAAGCCAATGGGTGACTACAGTCAGTTATGAGTACAGATTCTTCTCCACAAAAAAAGATACACTTCTCAGGCACATCAGTTAATAGACAGTAAAGAATACACGCTTAATGAAAAGAAGGTAGTTTTGAGGATTCTGCATATGAACGGGTGCACCACACTGAACAAGGGTGTACCTCAGCCTGGTATCACATAACGCCTGCGATGGCCCGTTCTCTCTGATGGCACCTGGCACAGATATATGCTCCTCAGCACTCTACAGCTGGGGGAGTGGCACAACCCAGAGCCACAGAAGAATCACATAGCCCTTGAAACTAAGGTTAGGCTCCCTGCATCACAGCCTGTAACTTTCCCCAGTAAATCATAGCTGCATAATATATTTTCAGAAAGCTGTTTGCTCTTCATCTCAAAAAACCCCATAGTTTGGAATATTTCAGTAGAAACTGGAAGAGTGAAGGCTAGACGCAAGAGATGCATGGCTAAAAACAACCTGCTTTTATTACACTGAAACTACTTCAGCCAAATCATCATGACCAAAATTGTCCATGAACGATATTTTCTATTCCTGTACAACCTGTCCATGTTTAGCAGTACATCTTGTATACATAATATGATGTGGTTTAGGTGGTATTTTTAGCATGGTTTATGTAGAATGCTTCTTAAAGCTTCCAATATTTGGTAGTTAGTACTGGAAAAATAACCCAGTATCCAGCTACAATTGTCAAAGTGCAATTTAAAAAAAAATATATATATTACTGGTATTTATCAAGGATTTACCATCCTAATAATTCTACTTTACAAGGTTAAGACCCAGCACAGGCAGCTGTGATTTTTGTAGGTTTCTAGTACCCGGATAAAAGGACAATACTAAAGAAAAGCGAGCTCCTAAAACACAAATATAGTCTTGATGCTTTTCTCCAGCTTCAGAGAAAACAGAACGCATTCATATCTACAGAATTCATTTTAACAAGGGCCAAACTGCTAGAGACAGCTGTGACTCAGGGGTCCTTCTCCCTATACAGTAAGAGCTAAGCACTCTTCTTGCATTAGGTGTTTTCAGACTATTTCAACAGAAAAGGATTCACACACATATGCAAGTGTAGTTCTACAGTAGCATACTGTTCAGCAACACATTTGAAAACCAACACTTACGGAATATAAAAAGCTTCTTTACCTTCTGAAGCCATCAGTTTCAATCAGACTACAGTAAAACAAATACTTGCTTAATAAAGTAACTAGAAGATTGTTATTAATATATATCAAAAACAGGAGGAAGGCTTCAGGAATAAATTCTAGAGATTAAAGACACCACAAAGATTCATAAAAATCAAATCTCAGCTAAGACACTGTGGACTTAGTATTTACAATATAAAACTAGTCTCCACTGCATAGAGTCTTCACCACACTGCAGTATTCTCAGAAACACTGTGCATAGTGTATGCTAGTTAAGGTCTCTTTGTAGACCATGTTTTAGCACATAGATTTAAAACTGATGACAGGTTTGGAGCTAATATTTCTGTATTACCTAACCTAAGTCGTTTTAAGTTCTGGATTTTAAGAAGCTCTGCATTGGATTTAATTGCAAGAAACACTACAAACACATGAATGATTGAATGCTGGGCTACCCGGAGATAAAAGTTTGAGTAATAAGAGCGGTTTATCGCTACGATTTGCTTAGAAATATAAATCTATCACATTCTCAGTCCCAAGCATATAATAAGAAGGGGCAGTGGCCTGCAAATAGCCAATATAGGACTCTCTCAACTAAGTCTATAAAGCTAAACCAGGATATTTATCTCCAATGCTCTAACTAGTAGTCTAATCAGTAAAGCCCTTAAACTTGCAATAATATTTCACTGATGTGTACCAGAGCGTTACAAGTTATAAAATTTCCAATTTAATTTTACTGCATCCCTCAAGCTGTAGTAATTAGAAGACAAACTCACAGGGAAGCTGTTTATAGCTTCAGGGGTGAGAATTTTGAACCTGTCCTGCAGGTCACCCATGTCCTCAGGGTTCCCAGATCTAACAGCTGCCTGCAGACCCAGGAGTTTATTGTAATACTGCAGTAACTCCTCACTCAGATGAAGGGGGCAGATGTAGATGACGTCCACGTTGGCATCTAAAACAAAGGGGCACAATGTTCATTACTGGAAGAAAGGTGAACTCCATTCAGAACAGCAATCTGATAATTCCTGATCATTTGCTAACAAACAGCTACCCTAAAAGACCACTGGAAATAAAAATGAGATCTGTAATTCCCAAATCCTAGCAGTTTAACTGATTTTCCTGTGCTTCAGCATTTCTCTGAAGACAGGTCAGCAAGGCAAAGAAATAGCTAGTTTTTGGAATTCAATCTGCAGCACATATCGGGGGCAGAATTTTGAAAGTGTTGCAGGGGGATTTATATGCGCGACTCACATTAACATCAATGGGAATTGTGCACTGCTTTAAAAATATATCCCATTAACTTCAGTAAATTATAAAGCTGAGCTATTAAGTTTAGAAAGCTGATGAAATTGCAATTTCATATGCTGCCTGGATTTTGCATGGCCCGTTCCTGTTCTTCTCCTGTCCACAACAAAGCTCACGGTAGGATACCATTAATAACTATTGCTGAGCATGTGAGTGTGCAGATTAGCTAGTTAAATACCACAGTGTGAAAATCTGTTTTTCTGCATGTAAAACAACTTGGACTGAAAGACAGTGTGCACACAAACACTTCGAGGTGAGAAAGTGAAAGCCTTTAATATACACTGTTTTGGAAAATTTTAACTACTCTGCTTTTCGAAAATATTAATGTTAATAGATGAGCTAATGAATTAATGGGCCTTGCAACATCAATAGAACGTGCTGCCAAAAAGCACTCCTAGATTTGGATCCAACTCCTGCTGAAATCAGTAGGAAGTCTTTCATTGTCTTTACTGGGCACGGGAACAAGAGCCTGGAAAGTGCCAGTGACAACTGCTATTACATGTGAATGAATCAGAAGCAAAGCAAGTATTGGACTAAGGAAACCCGGAGACTAATGTTCTAAAGGAATAAGATACCCCATTCATTCAGTTTGTTTTGCCATACTGCTGCAGGCAAACAACCCGCATTAAAAATGTACGGCCAGAATCTCAACTGCAGCATTATAGTAGTACAGTATCCAACAATCAGCCTTGTATTTGAAACCTCCACACAGCCTTTCTATAATGCAGTTCATTAACATGTAACTTTTAAAAATGATTAAAAGGACAGTTCACTAGAACTGTTAGTCAATACTCTATTGCTTTTAGGCATTTACTCAGACTTGCAAAATAAGCCTGAAAATTTACCAGCTAGGGTACAAAAAGACTACTTGCCAATGTTGGCTGTAATGCTGAGTGGACTGCACTGTCAAAAATTGACAAGCTCAAGTGAATTTGTTGAATAAAATGTGGCAACACATTTTACTACTCTTAGCACTGCCCTATAAAGAGATATACAAGTCTCCTTTGGGCAGGTGGGGCTTCAGAGACAGATTAACTCACAGGAGGTCACAACAAGCAAGGAAATCTTCTGGTATTCTAAAGAATTAGAAAACCAACGTGGTAAATATCAATGCTCTTCTGCCAGGCACAGGTAAAGCATCTCCTCTAGTTAATAATTTATTAATATTTAACTAGTTTGTATTTTACTCAGTCTATTTTACATTTTTGCAGTAGAACCAATTTTCATGTTCACAGATTTTAAGGTGAGAAGGAATGCCTGTTTAATGTGTTGCCTTTGTCCCTTTAAGTTTCTAATTATCATTTTACAGACCCAAAAAACCCCTATGTTTAAAAATGAAAAAATAAAACTGTACAGTGGAAAAACAATATTAGTGCCTAGATAATATATAAAGGCAATTACATTATTATTTTAGGCAACTGTAAATTTCTGGAGCTAATATATTTTTGTTACAAACTTACTAAATGGCATTTATAAAATAATAATGATACTGAAATATACATGAATCATGTAAAATATGTCATTCCAGGGAGCCAATGAAGTTGGTCACTGACAAAGAATATTCTTCACTGCTTTGCTTAAAAGAGGACTGTCATTCCAGGAAAAACTTTTAAATGCATGTCTTTTGCCTCATTTGCTAATTAAAAAAAAAATGGTTTAAATAAGGTGTTGCTCTTTTCTAGCACATCTTTCTCTCCATATGAGCCTGGATGAACACTAGCAGAATTAGCTACCTAATTTTGTAGAATGCTAAACACTTTTGATCGTTTGTGGTGCTCAGCATGCCACAGGATGAGGCTGCTTTACCTTACCATGGAGTCAGAAAGAATCACCATGTTTTTCTTATGAATAACATGGACAGGAGCAAATGCCACAGCAGATAAATTACTTCCAAGTTTATATGTTCTCTGTATTTAACATTAATACAAAAAGGAAGTCCTCATTGGTCATTTTCTTTTATTCACAACTATGGGCAAATAACGATCAAAAAATAGGCAGCCAACAGCTCATAACATACCCAGTATGTCACACAGCCTTCCCATCTGCATGTTCTGTTGGAGAGCAAGATCCGGAATATGCTCACGGGTGCACTGGGAATATCCTGGAAAACATGGAAAGCCCCCACAAACTGTATTCAGAAAACCCCTGGTACATATTTGAACGAAATTAGACTTTTGGGTTAAAAAAAGCTGTAATAAAAGTATTAAAAAACCTAAAACATGGTATAGCACTAATTACATCATCTTTATGAATTTACTTTTATTAGTGAACTGATGCAACACCGTGTTTTCATGTAATGAGATTTTAAATACAGACCTACATGTTACAGACCTAATAGAGTTTTATAATTAAAACATGCAGATTATTTTGTTTTAATCTTCTATGTTGCCGGATCTTATTTAAACACCAAAAAAAATGACACCATCATTAAGCAAGAATCCTGGTACATTTTGTTCTTCACACAGATAAAAGGCAACAAAACCACTTCATTAAGGAGATGTCTGGGTGATACCTGATCACTTTGTTGCAGGGGATGAATGAGTGGCGGCCTGTCTGAGCTTGGATTATCTATTTGGAGCTCAGACTTCCAACTGACTGCATACTTGCATTCAAAAAGACTGCAGTAAATGACATAACCACTGTAACTATAATCTCTAATCCTGTAATTTTAAAATTCAGCTAATTCTAAATGAATTGGTCCACATACACACACCACCACACAACGTGAGTTACTAGTTGCAATAGCTGTGATTGAATCAATAAGGAAGTTAAGCCTAACATTCAGCATAAAATCTTGACCAATCTGCTAACAAGATCCTTACAACATTAACATGTGTCTGCACATCAGCAATCATCTGAAACTCACAAAAAACTTACTTTGACCAAAATCTGCTTAGTATTTCAGTGCTTTCATTTTGAAAGATGGCAGTAGTGGATCTTCCAGGCAAATTACAAGGGCAGTTTTACAAGTAATCAGGATTCTAAGGGGCTGTGGCAATGACATGTTGTACACAGGAAAGCAGAACATAATAAAATACAGAGAAATGGAAGTCACCAGTTTCACTTTTAGTAATTTTTGGTGAAACTTACATGTTGTAGTTAGCACAGTGGTACCATGCACCTGCAGAACTATATCAATGTAAAAGATACTGATTTTTTTTTTTTTGCTACTCTAATATTAAGCTACAGTAATTCAAAAAAGCTTGCTCTGATCCCTTATACTTTAGTCTCAAGGTTCATTTTGTTGTCTCAGGTGGGGACCAATTTTAAGCCACTAACAATGCTGCCTAACAACCTCAAAACATTTAAATTTCAAATGTAAAGTAGCCGGTATCCCTACATTAAACTGTCCTCTTGAAAACACATTTGTTTTTAAGAATGAAATCTGGGCAGAAAAATAACGTGCAACTACCACTTGGAAAAACAGTAATTATTTGAAAGGATAAGAGTTAAACTAGCAATTGAACAAAAAGAACTTGCATGTTGCTATGGTTCTGCAGATACACTATCTCATTACACCAACTACCACATGTACTTTTCTTAAATAGGTTAATAAAACATTAATTCACCATATATTAACTCCCATTGACATGACCTCGTTAGATTTAATGAGAGGAATATCCACTCCTTGTGAATCACACTGCTTCCAAGGGACATTATGAACCACGTTAATCCTCACACCTGCTACATTTTGAATGCTCTGTACTTTCCTGGCCAGTCATCTGACAACGCTTATTGAAGGCAGAAGTTTAATATTCCTTTCCCTGCGGTTTAAACAAACTTCAACCCAAATGAATTACATATACTGCAATCATAGTCTGCATGTTCCAGCACAACTATAACCTGTGCCATCATTTCTGGTTTGTTATGTGCAGCTGGTTTATGTATCACTAACATTTCGTGCTACGGCATTTGGTTTCAAATGCATGCCACATTTCCGATAAATTTGCATTTAACAGAAGCCAAAGCTCCTATTTTGATACAAAGAATCACTACTTCAGTTGATCTATACCTGCAATCTGGTAAGTTAAACTCCAAATGGTGTCTGAAAATAGCGATGGTAACAAAAGCCAGACATGGCAGAGCGCTTGAGTACGTGGTTGTTCATTTGCACGAGGCATCAGTGCATCATGGCAGCCTGCTGGTGCGGTTGGTCTGTAGGAGGGTTGACCTTGGGAAGCAAGAACTGAAAAATTTTGATTTCTCAGTTCAGAGGAACTGAACTGAGGGCCTTCCTCCTTCACTTGAGTTTTACGGTAGTGGATGTGCAACAACTTCAGTGCAATGCTCCCAATTTGCACAGAGGGAACTGCAGGGAGAGTTATAGAAGTACTAAAATAAGGGGTATATGAATTAATGGTAAAGGGCCTGCTTTCACCTCCCTTTTCAACCTCAGCCATGATCTAATGCCCTTTAGATGCCATTTTCTTAATAAATTTCACTCATCTCAAAGTGTCTTCTCTCAACAAAGAATCTCCAATGCTTTTTAAACTTGCCTTTGAAAAAAGAAGCAGCAGCACAGAGTACAGGGAGACATGACATGACAGTTTAAGTAACCATGGGGTGATGTCTGAAGGGGAAAGAGGAAAGAGCTATCTAGGATTCAGCCACCTTGTGCTTCCCAGTGCTTGGGACAGGTCTAATAAATAATAGTTAACTTTTCTTACTATACTTGGCACACCTAATGTTCAACTGAAACTGCTTTTAAAAAGGATTCATGTAGCACACAAGAGGAAGTTTTGATAAATATATGTAGGTCATATAGGGTAACAAATTTTATTTATTGTACATTTTAGCTGTTTGGGTAGAAAGATGGGGCAATCATTTAAAAATAGTTGAATTAAAAAAAGGAACAGTATTTGAATCCCAAATACTGCAGAAGTGTATTCATCCATTTGAGTGTGGGAGTAAACCCGATTAAAAAGTTCAAATTAATTTTTCCTTATACTAGCTCATAAAAATGCTAAACAATCTTTAAACAATGGAATCTACTTTCTTTTTTTAGCCATAGTAGAAATCCAAAGTTTTTGTTTTGGTGAAATAAATGGAAACGCTTATTTTGCAGCAGTATAGTTTAAGCCCTTCACTATCCCTTTTTCTGCATTATTTCCAGAAACTTTACATGAATCTGAAACTGCTGTGAAAATGAAGACTGCTGAGAAATTCAGTTATGACTATCTCCGTTTATTGGAATTCCACTTGCATGGGAAGAAAAAGCAGACTCATTTGCCCTAAAAGCTGAAGTCAAGGAAATGTGAGTAGAGAATTTCAGGCTCTATTTTAGGTTTACAAAACTGAATAGAAAAAACACTCAGCATATCAAACTTCCGTGTCTTGGTGTTTATCTGTTCTGTCCCAGTTCTTGCAATTTAGAAGCATTTTTATGATTACCCAGACTCAGGCCTTAAAAACCAAATCCTGCTGTAACCAGCTGTCCTTTTGTCCTCTTAGACCGAAACAATATGTTACATGTTTAAATTGTCCAGTTTCCTGCTCAAATAGACTTCTTAATTGTAACATTCCATAAGGCTAAAGAAAAGAAGGCAAAATATTGCAGGGTATTTAACAGTTCTTTTTCCAATCAAATATGACAAGACATGGCAGATCAAAAGCATAATTGGTAAAGGCCTGAGAAGAAGCTACACAAATGTTATCAGCTGGAAGTGTTCCAGTAATGAGCCCAAAATTTAATTATTTTTTTTAAATGTCAAATATGTAGGCGCAGAACAATTAAATATTTTAATTTTTTTCTATTCTTATATTTTAAAGATTTTTAGTTTACAGACTTCATGTTTTCATCTTTTCAAATTTTAAATGTAAGCTGTTCTTAAAGTGATATAAACCCAAATTTGGTCAATTTCTTAGACACTTTATGTTGCTGTTTTTCAAAATCTGTTCAACCTTAACATGTCAAAAGAAAAAAATTCCATATATTTACATTACATTTTAATAAACAATGATAAGCACTTAGCTTAACTCACGTAAAAACGCTATGGAACTCTACTAAGCCTCTTGATATAGCTGATACATGAATAACTTCTTTGAACAGCACTTTCAAATCCCTCTTTCGGAGGGCATAATATATTGTTTTCCATGCCCTACTTAAATAGGTATCCTAATTTTCTAAGAAAACATCTGCACTCAAATTATCTTTACTACTTACTTCCTCATTAAGGGAAAATTTCCACTTGAATACTGCAGCCTCCTATGCATGCATATACAAATTCCTGTATTTACAGCAGAAGGTTGCACAAAGCACATTACAAGAATCAGGGCCTGGGCTCCAGGTGAAGTGCTAAACAAAGTGGAATTTCACTAGAATTTTAGAATTCGCTTAAGAAGTTCAAACAATTTTAAAAACTTCTATTAATTTCACTGCATGCTACAAATCCATCAGAGGAACAAGGGCATAATAATTTTTTTTCTAGCCTGTTTTGATTACACTGAGATGTTTTTAATACAACTTTGAATGCATCTGTTGTGCAACGACTCTGCTGACTTTTGAATGCACACATTAATTAATAATTGCTTTTTCCTGCACAAATGCTCTCCTTCACATCTTCACCCAGTTTAGAACACCGGAATGTATAAATTATTTTTAAACGATCCCGCTTTAAAATAGAATTCAGTCACATGATTTAACCTAGCATATCCACATGAGACTTTTAAGATAGAGGTGTAATTAAAATCAGTTGTTCATCAAACATATTTATGTTAAACATAGTCAGCAGAATCATGAAATGAAAAGCTATCTGGGCTCCAAAATTGAGAACTTAAAACTTATTTACAGTCTTCATTAATTCAGGTCTTAACCAAGTCACTTTATGAAATCCTGAATCTCTCAGGTCAATTAATTTGCTATGTAAGTACAAATTATAAATCAAGTTACAAGCATTTTGACAGAATTTCATGCTTTAAGAGATTATCAGTGCATTTTAGAAATTCCCAGGAAATCATATTCTGTAATTTCTGAACACCTACACTGCCATTGCATTGCAGAAAACAGCTTTTAAGCTCCCCAATTCATAAATGTAATTAAATAATTACATTAGTACTAATTAACATGAAACTGCAGATTATTTAAGCGCAAAAAACACTATTCAACTTCTTAATTATTCTTGTTCACACAGCATTTCCTTTTGCTCAGGCGCCCTAGGTGCAAATAAAGCATCCCATCTGCTCGTAATTAGAACTAAATAATTTCAGAGAATGTAGCTTATCATTTTGACTGCACATTTGATTAAAAACAGTGTACAAGCAATATCCTGGCTTATTGCTGTAACAGCAACAACACACACAGGCCCATGTTTTCCTATCATTAAAGAAGACTGAAAACATTATCTGTTATTTCAGGGGGAAAAATACAACTTTTTAGTTCATTTCATACAGATGAAAGCAAATTACAGCAAATCACCTCTCCACTGAATAGCGGCCCCCACATAATGACTTTATTTGCTTAATCCCCAAATTAAACGCCGTTTCGAGCGAAGGCCCTGTGTTATTACTCTCATCATGTCGAGAACATTTTCCTGCCGAGACCAATTTGAATAAAACAAGGGGCCTTCCTTGAACTCAATCAAGGAGTCATAATGTGGTGGGTAATAGAGGTTGCTGATAGATTTGCAGGCAAAAGTGTTATACCTAATGATGGGATATGGATAATAGTCCTCCTGGAGGTCCTGATGCGATTCCAGTTGGCTGCCAGATGCTAAAAATCAAGAAGAGCATTGATCAGTGACAGGAAGCTGTAGTGGATTCATCTAGTCAAACTTCAGCTGTTTTTCCACTGTACAGTTAAGCCAGGCATAAATTATATTAATTGATTTAATTACATACTTAAAACATCTTCCCCAATTAATTTAATTAGGTGGCTACATGAAGCTACTGGCAGGGGAAGATTAGAGGCTGCTCACTTAATTAACAGAATATGAATGAAAAAAAAAGAAAGCAAACATAAATGAAATTGTGAGCACTAATTAAGAGGCTGTCTGCAAACTTAAATACTTTCTGACAAAGTGGTGACAGGAATGTAGACAAGAGAGGGAATTTTTTTTTCTGCAAATTAAGTGCCACAAGGTATATATAAGGAACTAAGGTAATGCAGTTAAAACATTGATTTTCTGACAGAACTACTGAACTCAAAGTGAAGGGACATTTTCCATAGAAACACTGCAACAGATTTTGCAGCCACGAAGGCTGAATTGCTGATGAAAGATGAAATATGATACTCGGACAAGTGAATGGTTAAAGGGGGAAAAAATGGGAACAGCTTATTGCAATCACTGAAGCAAGAGATGTTTAGAAAAGAAGTGCTGCCGTAACAGCTGGTAGCACTGCACACCTTGGCCCTGATGTAAAAATTCTCCAGGTGTCTCTGACGTGATTCCTTCAGGGTCTTTTTCACACGTGCCATGTGATTACGCAAGAGCCAAGAAACCGCGATCACACCTGATGCCCACTGCTGCCGCCTGAAATGGATGTAGGCTTTTCTGGCCTGATAACATCGCCACATTGCTTGGATCTTTGTAGCGGCCATTTCGGTACCCCCTTGGCCTTTGTATCTTTGGCCAGGTCGATTTAATATCTTTTCCACAGTTGATTGATTCTTTATCACTGACAGAATGTCGCTTTTGGTAGGATTCTCATTAAGCTCAAACTCTGATGCAACTTCCACCAACTTTTTACAGTTTATTGTAGCCAATGGCACAGCATAGTCCTTAAGAAGCTTTTCTGTACATTCCAAAAAAAAGATAATGCTCCTCCAAGATAAACAATAACGTTGCTTGAATGCCAGAAAGCCTGGAGCTTTCTGGTCTATCGTGCCATGGTAAACAGCAATGTCACAATCAAAGCATGGATCTTGTAAGGACTGATGTGGAAACATTTGTGGGGGCTGTGGGAAAAGAACAGCCACAGATTAAGAGTAATTGCCACTGGTCATAAATGAGTGGTCAAGACATGCTACTGTATTACTATTTATGACTTAACTGTGGGAATTTACGCATCTGAAATACTGGTACTGATTTATACATCATAACCACAGTCTAGCCCAGCTTTACACTCTAAAACCCATTGCCACATAAAGACCTCAGATGTCATGCAAGATTATGAGCATTTTTATGGAAATATATTAATTGCACAGAGGAACTACACTTGATTTACTGAATATAAAAGTTCAGTTCTACAGTTATTCACTGGACTACAATCAGAAAGTAACTGCAATGGCATTCTTCCACTGAGACTGCCTCCATCTGCTCCAGAAGAACAGGTAACATCCTGCCATATAAATTAAAATGGGGTAAAACTCAGAATGGAAGCATTCCTCCCTCTTACCAGAATTCCAGATCTACTGGCAACTTTAGCCAGCAGCTCATTTGCTCTATTTTCAAACTGGATTTAGGTTTATTTATATAACTCATTGATCTCCATTTCTCAAGTTTGCTTTATCTTTGATTTTCAGATCTCCTCAATAGCACAGAAGTCAAAAAGTCTGGAAATATCAAGCAAAACTCCAGACGGTTTGCTGTGGAACACAATAATTAGCCATAAAAAAAAATGTCCCTTTTGCATGGGCATCAAGAGCAATCAGCAAACATTAAGCAGTCAAGGTCAAACTCCCCTATAGTCTTCTGTAAATATAAAGGGAAACACTACATTTGCTTAACTGCAGTGAGGGAGATTTAGTTGAGACATTAAAAAACTCTTTTATAACAGTAAAGATAGTTAGTTAAGCACTGGAACAGATGGCCCAGGGAGACTGTGGAGTTGCTATCACCGAAAGTTTTCAGAACAGGTTAGAAAAACATCTGTCAGCAATATTAAAGGTACAGGTAATTCTGCCTGGAGGTCTAGATAACCTCATAACATCCTTTCTAGACTTATTTTCTAAGTTTCTGTGAAAAAAAAGACAAATTTTGGTAGAAGACCTGCAACAGTAGAAACCAGCAAGATAAAAAATATTTCCTATTACACTTCAATATTTACTATTTACTGGATTTGGTTCAAACCCTCCTGTACCAATTCAGTGATGTACAGTCACTTCCTAAACCATCTCTATTGAAGACAGTATTGTGAAGAATATATCGTGAAGAACACTAACAAAACCCTTATTATCCTTACTGTCTAAATACCTGTGTCTGAGAGGGAATCTGCAGCTCAGATTCCAGCTGTTGAGCTGAATACATCCACACCGGCTTTGAATTCCTTGCTGAAACCATGAAGCTGCTGGATGGAAGTGGTGCGATGTTACCTTTACTAGAGGAATATGTGCCATAAATTGCTTCCTTTGAGTTTGCAAACATGGTGGTGTCTGTATTCTCAGGGTCCACCCTACTACTAATCTCTCCTGTACCAAAGAAAAAAAATTGATCACAGATTTCATTGTTAGAAGTGCAAGAATGGCATCAAATTGATACTTTACCACCTACCATTAGGTACTGGCATGCCGCAGTTTGCTCTCATGTCCGAGTAGGTGGCAATTTTCAGTTTTAATCTATAATGTTTGTAATATGCCACCCAACGTCGCACCCAGGATAATGATGTCAAAGTATCAGCACTTACACTCTAGCCTATTCCATGTATAATTTCAGTTTTCAGCCACCCCTTTTCATTAGAACTTTCACATTTATGGGATTGTTACTGAGTCCACTGCTCAAGTTGCTTATGTTCTTTTCCATACTGACCTCACATGTCAGAAGCAGCTGTAGCAACAACAGATGGGACTACACTTTGTTATAGATCAGAATCCCATTGCCCAGAGTATATTTACTTACTAGGAGTTATTCATTTAATCACACTGGCAAAATAGTTGCTTGATGAGCTGTTGTAAATAATGTAAGTCACAGCTTTACACTAACACCAATTGTCATATCTTCAGACTCAGGTATTTAGAATTTGAAACACACAGGTGGGAACATATCAGGATTTCAGAAGTTAACAGGGACCAAATCCTCACAGGGCTTAAGAAATCTGATTCCCATTCAGCTGTAAGACACAGGATGCTCATATACATCTTTATGCACTTCGTATTCTTAAGAATTTGAGTGAATGCTCATTAGACAGCTGTTTCCTTGTGAGATAAAACAAGGGCCTGAAAGTGAAGTTTGAGATGCAGTTGATGGTTGTTATTAACCCTTTGTACTCACCGACAACTGATTTCTTGTGCTGCCTGTGAAATTCAGGGAAAAGTGCCGCTTTGGATAAAACAGGAGGTTTCTGGAGAGTTATCTTTGCTGGAGGGATGAGTCTTTGTTCAGTTAGGCTCAGAATACCTACAAAAAGATAACATTACTCAATAATTCATACATATTCCAGCTATGAAAGAAAAAAAAATAGTAGCAATAAAGAAAGAATTAGACAAAGACAGACCCAAGTTCTCCCAATTCTAAATCAAAACTAGAAAAGCAGAAGTCATCTTTTATTGAAAGATTTGCATCTTTCAATATTATACCTTCAAGGAAGGTGAACTTTGCCTATAAAAATTGACAACTACATGAAAGATACTGTAATGGTTCTGATTCTGATAAGGAATTATATGCTTGTACCATGGCAATTTAATATGTAGAATGGAGGAGAATTATTCACTTTTGTAAACCACAATGTAATCATGTATATGGGCTGACTGCTAAAATAGTCCAAGTGCAGACTAAGTGTAAGACTAGTCCAAGTGTAGTTAAAAGTGAATGATTAATAACCAGACATTAATCATGACAGTTTATTTCGACCATGTTATTTAGTCATACAAGAACCCTTCATCACACACAGTTCTTTCCAGTAGCACCTGAACTCTGAATTACAAGATAACTAACTCAAGGAGGATTACATTCAGCATAACATACGCTATGTCTTAAGTTAGCTACCACATGGAGTATGGTAGTCCGAAGTTGATCTCTACCCTTTGCAACATTTGAGATCATAATTCTTACAGGTTTTGAGGTGCCAGAAAAATTGATTAGAGGTATCTGCCCCAAACTGCAAACAACCTCTGTGGCAACAGTACCCAGGTGGCCTTCATTACTCACCTTTTGTTGTATCTTCTTCTAACAGGGGTAAGGGATAATCCATGTAGTGACAAGCAGGCAAGTCCCACAGGTTGCTAACTGTATGACCTTTCACTGTCTTTGGACTACACATCTAGGAAAAGACAGAATCTTCTTTTAACAAAAAGAAATGAGGGATTTGCAAAGACACACTTTTCTACTCCCACAATAATAAACAAATACAATTTCTGCTATGAATTGCTTCATTAAGATTTAATAACGTATCAGTATAAGCACTGCTTTTACTACTTATGAACATGCTACAGTATTGTCTACTGTCATAACTTCAGTAATTTAAAATAAAGTTAATTAAATCCAATTGATGTCTTTGACTTCTGCTGTGCAAAAATCAGTGTACTAGTTAATAAAGGAATCACAAGAAGTTTACTCAATTTTAATGAGTATAGCATAAACATAGTATTTCTTGACAGAACAGTCTTTAAATACATAAAAGACATATACAGGCAAGGTACCAGAAAAAAAAAAAGTACTTTCAAATATGTAAATAAATTTTCCCTGGAAAGCATACCAATAGAATTAAAATACATGAAACTACTCAGAAATCAGAGAACAGTAAGTATCACAGACTTCTGAGGTTTCAGGGTTCCTCAAGGACAGCAGAGAATGACACTGCCTGATAATGTGATGTGGAAACATGTGCCATGCTGGCTGTGCTAATGTAGGGATTAAAGCTCCTTTACTTCCCCAATTAACCTGTGCTTGCCTGAAAAAACAGAACCTGCTGGTTCTAAGTGCCAGGAATTCAAGCAATGACACACACCACTTTGGGACAGCGATGTCATGAGCCTTACTGTTACACTTACTAACACACACAGAGCATTGTACAGGGAAGAGAATATATTGTCACCTTATACTTCAGTAGTATAAACACAAAAACTCTGTGTTACCATCTTAACATTTTTTTCTCTCTTCAAAGTATCCTCAGTTTCTTCCTGACTAGGAATACATATACTATTGCATTTGCAATGTGGGTTGTACTCAACTCCTTAAGAAACTAGATATTCAGTGGGTTTAAAGCATTACAGCACATGCAACTTCTAGGGAAATAACATTGCTGAGATCTCTCACTTGATGATAGTGAGACACCACCAGATTATATTGTTTTCTCTCACCTGGCTGATGCTAAAAAAATAATACAACAATAAACCTAGAGAGACAGGAAAGATTCAACTTAAATGTTTTATAAAGCAAAAGGAAAATTTAACATTAGTCTATCAAACCTTATTCTGTCACTGTCAACAGGTGTTTTTTTTGTGAAGTCTAGATAAAGGTTTCTTAGTTGTAGCAGCTAAACTACCTAGGGATTGGGTGTGCTCTAATATATGCTGCTCAGAACTTCCTCTGCAACTTTACAGGTTCTCCAGCTAACGTTCGTGCTGGGTCCAGAAAACAAAAGAAAGAAGAGAGTAAATACTAAGTTTAAATGAAGAGGGTAAGTGCGTGCCAGCACACAGGTGTGAATACATTATCAATCTCAAGAAGAAGAAAGGTAGTTGGAGGGGCATACTGGGTCTTCAAGCAAACAGGAAAGCCAACAGGCATATTGAACGAGGAAAAAAGTCCTGAGACAGCAGGGCTAGGAAAGAACATTGGGACAGGCTGGACAAAGAGCCTGGCAGAGAATCAGGCAGATAAGACTAGGATGTGTTCTGGAAGCAGTCTCAGAAGCCAGACTCAAGGAACAGAGAGACTGGGGCAAGACAAAAATGGGAAAAGGGGAGACTGAGGCAGGCTGAGAAAAAGAAGCAGACAGGTTTGAATGCAACAGTATACATGTCCCTCACAATCTGGAGCGGACCTCTCCACTCCAGATTCTAGTAGGTAAAACCTTTACTCAGACCTACTGACTAAAAATTCTAGTCTCATCTTTAGTCAGCAAATAGCTGTAAAACCAAATTTTAAAAATGCCCTGTGCTTTTGTGTGACAATCTGCTACCAGTTACTTTATTAGTCTAATGGTTAGAAATTCTTATATTGGACAGTCACACTTGAACCCTACCAACGAGCTACATGGAAGACAACGTAATGCCACATAGTGAAAATTTTTTAATTTGCTTTTTTAAAAAATTTCATTATGAATGATAACACCTTAAAATTAATATTAAATACATAAAATCATAAATATAGGAAATATTTATAATTCTGCAAAATGGGAATAATATTTACCTGTTATGGAGCACATTGGGACTTTCTCGTTTAAAATACTAGATTTTAATGACTGATTATCATGCTTGTATACAGCTTTTAGAACAATAGGATCCAGGCCATGATTGGGATCTTTGAGCACTATTGTGCCATAATTAGTGAACAACATCAACCATCAATTTTATAGAAAGGGATAAGCAATTCTAAAGAACTACTTATAATCCTAACAGGGAAATGAGACAGATCAAAATAAATTATTGTAATTTTTCCTCCCAGTTTGTATAATAACGTTGTCCACAAGAGACACGGAGAAAGAAAACATGTATGCTTTATCGTAATAGAGAATCTTTCAGAGAAATCATATGCACTCATTTTAGTTATGGCCATTAGGAAGCATCATGCTTTAAGGGATCTAGATGTATGAATCTTCACATCCTTGCACTCCAAGAAAATAGCAATACGCATATAACAGATTAACTTTATACCAGCTGGCCTATAAGTAGCTTGATACTGAGAAAAGGGAATAATAAACCATACTTTTCTATTCACTCTCAGCCCCAGCAGTTCGTTGAGGACCCAACAAAAATATATAAAATGAAAGAAATTTAATTAAATAGTGACTCCTTTTTCAGGCTATTGCTATTGTAACAGTAAAGCAGCACTGATTTTACTATTGGTCAGTTTTTTCCTAGTTTAAGTCCCAGCAGTTTTGTGATGATAAACAACACTGTTAAACATACATATTTCATTTGTGTTTGTAGAGGTGTAATAAGCTACAAAGAAAAGCAATTCAGGTGAAGGGTATGAGTTCAAAAGCAGCCTAGAGGGTTTTTTTGGGTTTTGGTGCATTTTTGTTTTGCTTTGGTTTGGTGGTTTTTTTAGCTGGAGATAAATATTTAATTCTTCTTTGCTGTATTCTTTAATTTCTATGAAGTCCAGGGCAGGAGTCAAGTTAAAATAAGGACAGATGGAACTGTAACATAACTTAAGCTCTCATTTACACTGCACAGCGCCACTATGATTCACTTCATTATGTAATACAGGGTGACATCGCAGAACTGCAGAGCTAACCCAGAACAGTTACCTACGAGTCTGCACAGCCTTCTGCTATGTTCTTTCAACAGCCTGTCTGCTGCATTACCTGTCCTCTTGAAGACTTCAGTGAGCTATCAAAGCAAAAGTTGACAAAATGCTGTCATCCTTCAGTTATCTGCGCTAAAACTAAACCACCTCAATTACAACAATAAGACCTTAAATATAATAAATATTAAGTACTGCAAGAAAAAGGTTTGGTTTGAGCATAATTATATAGTTTTATTATCATTATTCAGTGAGTTAACTTAAAAAGATATTTAAAAGATTGGATCTTTTAAAAATCAATAGACCTCCATCTGCTTAATGTCAGCACAATTTAAAACCTTTACTTACACCTACAGTTTTTATGGCATAAACACAAAATCTAGTGAATTTAATACCATATATTCCAGAACCAGCAGCTCCTAACTAGCATTTAATGTTTAAAGTGTAGACAGACCCAAACCACCATGGAAGCACAGGATCACACCCTATACAACACTAACCTGTAGGCACCTCACCTGCTTCCCCTCTGGCAAGAGGGGAACCCAAGCAACTGCTACTGCTGCAAGGTGACAGGAACCTCGAACATTTTTCTATATGAATAACATCTTCTAGTGAAGTTTGTTATGAAGATTACGATTCAGCAAGGATGCTTTACTGAAGGCAGCACACAGCCTGCTTCATCACAGGGACTTTTAAAATACAATTTTATAGGGCTGGAAGGAAGCACTTCATTTGCAGTGCAGGCTAAGGCTTACTTGCCTTAAAATATGCTTAGAGTGTGCTGAAAAACTATTTTTTCATTTCAAGTGCTTCTGAGTGTAATTAACCTGGGACATGAGAAAAACAATTCTATTACCCTTTCTAAAGTGTTTTTCTCCTGTGGATAAACCGCTCCCACTTGATTTTTTTTTTTCTTTTTGCTTCATTTTAAATAGGGCACTTGTAACACCACAGGGATTTGCCGATTAGTTCTCCATTTGTTTTCTTTTTACCTAGACAGCAATATTTAACTAGAAAAACATTCTTAAAAATATGTTTATAACTATGGTTTTCCCCCAGTAAAAGAACAGATATGAGTATTAAATACAGAGAAAAGATGAGTACTAGCCCGTATAAAAACTACAGTTTATGAACACAGAAGGTTAGGTAGATGAGATTTGTAAGTAAATATCAGGAAACCACAGAGCTTGATAGTAATGGTAGAAAAGATAACGTAACTAATCTATCATTTCATGATTATCTTCTCCAAATTGCCATCTATCTTTATTTTTTGTTAAGTTCCTAACAAGGTTTGATTTACAAAGTTCATAACCCCTATACAGGGAAGGGGAAGCACAGCAAAATAAAATCAATGGAACTAAGGTCAGTTTTCAGTATGCTCAGGAAAGTAGCAGGGAAGAGCTTGCAGAAGGCAAATCTAATTGGAAGAAATTGGAACTCCGTTGAACTATCTGCTCCACAAATAAAAAGTACTAGAGAAACAAGCTCAAACTATTCCAGAGATGAAGCAGGATAGGAAGGATAGCAAATTACCAAACTTGATAAATCCTATGTTCTTCATTAATCTCAGAAGAAAAAAAAAAAGCATACAGAAAACAGAAGATGGGTGTATTGATGACCACTTCTGATTTGCTTAAACAGGTAAAACAAAATGACACGCAAGTAGAAAGAAATTTCTGGGTAATAAAAAAATGACATAATTAAGTACACTCATAATGGTCATTAAAAAAGCAGCTATTTATGAGTAGAATTAACTCACCTAATTGTAGTGTAAAAGGGAAGAGATCTCAGGCTACCTTAAGGGCAAAACAGATCAGATAGTGCTCAGAGGTTTTGAAATTGGTTGGTCCTGATGAAATACACTCTAAGATACTTAAAGAACTGTCTAAAGCAATTTCAGAACTGCTGGTGGAACTCTTCTAGAATGGAAAATACGCTCTAAGACTGGAAAAGAGCATAGTGCTTATCTTTAGAAAGGGACAAAGGATGCATTGAAAAATTCTAGCCCTACCAGTTTAACTATGATACTTGGAAAAATTCTTAAATAACAAAACAAGCTAATTATAAACATCTAGAAAGTAACAGATCAATGAACAACTTGAACCTGTCAAGATAAAATTTGTCAGATCAATCCAATTTTTTTCCACAACAGATTAGCAAGCATTGTGAATAGGGGAGAAAAAGTAAGCACTACTTACCTTGACTTTAGCAAGGCTTTTAAAGCTACCTGATCATGACATTATATAAGCAAACTAAGAAAGTGTGGTGTAAACAAACAAAAAAAGAGAGATGCAAAGTTGCTTTGATACCTAATTCTGAAATAATTTCTTTGTCAGTATGGAAGGATACCGAAAGGGTTCAATGGGACTGTCCCCTAAGTGTTACAAATTAACAGAGCCCGCTCTTCACACAGTAGGAGGAGCTATCTAAGTGTTAAGCAATGGCAGAAAATCAGACCAAAAAAAAAATATCAAATGGAGTAAAGGCAGAGGTGTGAAGTGATTTTCACTCTTTGCTCTCAATCATAGAATCATAGAAATAATAGAAATGTGGTTAAAAGGAATCTCTGTAGGACACCAAGTCCAGTCTTGAGTCTACTACCCACAATAGATGAGGTCAGCTTTGGTTTTGTCTAGATGAGAATTACTGTAGAATTTCATTGCATTTTATAACTTCATAGCCTTGCAGTCTAAACAGATGTATTTTTCCTGTGTTGATTTACACCCTGAGCAGCAAAGCAAGGAAGCAGCATCAAGGAACAGTTTCACTCACACTTCCATCATCTATCAATTCCTATTATGAAAAAGAATCTTGTTCTGACAACTGAGCCAAATCATCTTAGTAATAAAGAGCAAATAAAAGAAAGTGTTTAACTCTGGTTTCAAATAACTCAATTTTGGTCCCCCAAGTCTAAGAACCAGTACATGGTATTCAGCACAGAAATAGTGAATGCTAAGTAAAGGAAAAATTCTCATCAGTGTCAGTGGAACTATTTTAAAGTCAGATGAGTCAAATTTGTAACAGACTCTGTAATAGATTTAAAATATGAACAATTTTTATGACTGGCTGTCTCTTTATTCAAGAAGATTTCTGAGTAGGAAAACTATATATAAAATCAAAATTTGTCCTTCTCATTCCAATTTACATAGTCCAGCATTTTATCTACCTAATGATTGATGCAGTTTCCCTTAGATGTAATACTAAGATATTAATACACCTTATTTTTCTCAGGTTTTGTTTACCTACAGAAATAAAGCCCAATTTAAATTGGAAAGCCCAACATTAAACCTTCAATAGGGAGCAACTAGGCATTTTAACAACAGGTCTTATATGTTATTCTTACCTACTTTAAGCTCTTAAATTAGAGATGGCTTTGAACCGACAGTTTTCCATGTACTTGGAAAAACGAAGTTTTGCTTGTTTTATAGCCTACTGCTAGCTCTCCCAGAAATTTACCTCTATCAAAATTCTGCTGTAACAGGTGCAAAAGAGAATAGATTGAGAACTTTGGTGAATCCCACATCTGCTTTTTGAAAAAGGCAACAGAAGCAGCACAGAAGGAAGTAAGACAGATAATTGCTGGCTTGAACTACAATACATTTTACTTGTGGGCAAAGGGCCAGCTTACACGAGGCAGAATATACAGGACCAACTTATTGGAATTCAGGGGTGGGCCTCCATTCTTGTCCGGAGACAGCTGTAAACCAGCAGCCCATAGCATCACAATCCGGCACCAAGTTTTGTCAAGGAATGCTGATATGTACAGAAACGGCTTCAGCAGCTTCAGCTGCACCCCTACCTAGCAAAATGACAGTCAATCTCCAATTCCAGATGACAAGAACTGGATAAAAACTTAAAACAAATGGTGACCTTTCAAAAGATTAATTTGTTTACCAACAAAATGTTCTACGTTTGTCATCTGAGATGGGGGTGACCTTCACATTCCCATTTCTAGGTTGAAAGGATGCTGACTATAGTCATCTGTTAAGTTAACTCCATCTCACCAATTATTTCCTTTTTATTTCTAGTGACAAGAAGATTTTATTAATTCACTGTGCTGCTTATTATTATTACATACCATAATACAAATGCAACAAGCTTATTTTGAATTACTATAGTGTAACATCGATTTGTTTAAGTCTCATTCTGCTACCACTGCCAAATTATGCTTTGACTGTAATTATAGCCACATGCATAGGTTT
Source organism: Microhierax caerulescens (assembly GCA_035590215.1). Lineage (NCBI taxonomy): Eukaryota > Metazoa > Chordata > Aves > Falconiformes > Falconidae > Microhierax > Microhierax caerulescens. Next base: position 5,101,153 of record JAVJGJ010000060.1, read on the forward strand.
AAAACACAATCAGGTTTGGAGGACCAAAAGACCCGTTTTTCTTCTACAACTTACTCTAGTCACTTGAAATAAAAATAATTGCCCTGTTTTGCTTTACTTTATAATTTTGAAAATGAATAGACTTTCAGGGATAAGCATGATGCAAATACTGAATAAAGAATGAATAACTGAGGATATGATTAGAATGGTTTGCTCAAATAAGTTAGCTTAAAAAAAACCCAAGAAAAAACCACACAACACAGAATCACTGCCATCACCGTTAGAGCCACACTATATAAGATGCAACTCATAAAGGCTAGAAATCATCACCATATTAAATTCTCTCTCATGAATAATTTAAAAGGTTCCTAACTTTACAGTATAATATACATTTATAAGAAAACAAGGACCAAAAAGTGCCAGTATAATTCTATAAAAGAACAGCAGTCCTATGAAAATGAAAGGTATAGTTGTGAATCTTTTCTACATTGCAGCAGTATGTCAGAATTATTTTTGCTGCAATTCAGATTATTATTTGTTTTGGTAGATACTCCATGGGAAGTATACATATTTAATAATTATCTCCTCATCATTTTTCATTTGTTATCCAGATATAGCCTGCAAAATAAAAGTGATGCCCAGTCTGCCCATGGTGTTTCAATCAGACTTACAGTCCTCATTTTAAAATAACTGCAGAACTTTACAGAGGATGAAGCATTAGTGCTTATCAGACCCAAAAAGGTACAAAAGGGCAATAGTTAATTGTTCTTAGTTTCTATAATAAAATACAGCATCAGCAACTTATTAATACCAAAAGAGCAAGAAAAAAATGACATTTTTCATGAAACAATGAGATCCTTACTAATAATTTTCCAAACTACTCAAATGGCAGGATAATAAAAAGTCTGTGTAGATTTCTGCTTGACCCATCTAGTCACCTCAAAACCAGTGTGTTTTTAATTTCATCACATTTTTAAATGCTCAGGTCTCCTTGAAAACTCAGATGCTGACAATTCGTGGAAAAAAACTGAATGCAGTTAACCAAGCAATTAGTTTTTAATTTACTTCAATGAGAGTCCTTCTGCCACTGATTTTTTTTTTTTGAGATAATCTTTGAACTTATGCACATATCTAGGGCATATACATGGTATATGCGTGTGTGCCCGCAAGTGTGCGTACAAATATTGCCCTCTAATGGCTGATTAGTAAAAACAGGGTACATAGCATCTAACTTAATTCTTGTAGCTACTTTAATAGTTATTTTTTCAGAAGTAAAGACCACATAATTTTAGACCCGCAACGATACCGATTTATTTTAGTAAATATTAGTGATCTATAATTCTTATTCCTCTAAGCGCTAGTATAGATCAAATTTAACAAAAACGCCTTAATTCATAATCTCAGTAGTAAATTTTGCAAATCTTAATTGCAAAATTTTACCCCGAGTGAAGCCAGAACATTTCAATACAGATTTTGTCATGGGATTTGAAAACTTGTAAAATAATAAATTAAAAATAGTAAATACTTTTTTTTTTTCAGCCTATCTCCCTGTCATAAACAGTTCCTTAGCAACTGTAAATATGTATCAGAGAGCTTGACTAATTTACACTAAATGTTTGTAATCTAAGTCAACATTAAGAAGTTTTCTTTGATCAGTATGTTTCACCGAGAGTGGTAAAACACATGGCTCTCTGCAGTAGTACAATACTCCTCTCCGTGAGTGTTTTAGAGTGGTTCTAAAAAGCTATTAGCCATGATGCTTTTTTCTAATTAACTCTATATCACAGGGCTAGACAAATCACCTCTTAGTCTGGGCAACAGCTTCCAAAAATAATTTTTTTTTATAAGTGGCAGCTTGCAACTGTGCCATTCATAGATTCTGTTTATGTTGTTTAAAACCAAATATCCTAGAACATCACTTATAGCACTGGGCTTGCTGAATAATGCTTCTATTACATAAATTGTAGAAGAGCATCCTTGTCTGAAACCATTGGGCATATTCTTTCATGTAGACACAGTGCTGTGCTAAATTTGTAAACATAATTGATCTTTGGAGTGATGCCTGTGCCTATTAAATTTTTTAAATGCATACTTTGCAGAAAGTGTCATCTTCATGCTCATTTATTGAAAGACAAACAGCAATTGCAGAACAGAAATTTGGAAGAATCAAAACATAATCTTGCACAACCATAACATTCTCAGACCAGATATATGAATAGAGAAGGGTGATTTGATGGCCACTAGTCAGGGTACTCCTAGAGTGTTGTAGAAGTGCTCAGTCTCAGCTTTGGTAGATAATTGCTTTGCACTAAGGGACACAGCTTGACTAGATATAAAAGAAAGGCTGTGCTTCAGAATACCTTGTAGCTTGACAGTGAGGACACACCTGGGATCTAGAAGACATGGAAATATCTTCATATGGAAAGGAAGGATCTGAATCTGTCCCTCAGCTTTCAAACTAAGTGCTCCCAGCATGAAGATAAGAAGTAGAACTCAACATTCCCTCCCAAAAAGTGTCAGAAATACAAGAGGTAAATGACAACTAAATCTATGTAGTCATTCTAGGATTCTGATTCTTTTCCAGTATAACCTCTATTTTTTTGATTCAGTGACACTGATTTCTGGTAAGGGTCACCAATCATGTTGCAGGATTGCTTTTTCAAAAAAAGTAGATTAAAAAGAGCATCAAAACAAAGTACAAACATTTTTCACTTAATCCTAACTATCCCTTTATAATTTGGAAATGGAACACATTCTTGTCTTTTTAAGAAAAGGTCAGAGAATGAACAACTGAAAGGTCACTCTTGTCAGCAAAACTCTTTTTACTTCTTCCTTGATTGTTGGGTCATGTCCTAATAACTCCACAAGCTCCTGCTTGGTTATCTTCACTCCCTGATTTTACTACGATTACTTACCATGCACATTCCCATGTATATTTACGCTTTTGTGGACTGGGGGTCTTGCTACCTAAGCCTGTTATGCTACAAGTTTGTTTTCCTCAGTATTATCACTCAACACATTTTGATCATTACATATCAGTGTCAAAAAGTAGGAAATTATGAGGTACTTTCACTTAAAATACATCTTTTATTTAGGTCTGAGACATACTAACTTCAATAGTGAAAAGTAATGCATACAATAAGCCCATTAGGTAAGTTACTTACAGGAGCAGATTTTTTCTTAGTTATAAGTGGCAGTCTGGTCTCATAGGTCTGGTGATTTAAAACAGCTTTATTATCCAAGTTCTCTGGGTCAAGCATAATTTTCATATCCATTTCCAGCTGCTGCTGAAATATATAACGTGCATAGTCTTAAAATAACTGCACTAAGAAGTGTTTATAAGCAGGCATTGGCTAACATTCATAAATTTGCAAAATGATGATAAAAATTCATGTTATTTGACTATCTACATAGAACTGGGCAAACAATGAAGAAACACCTTTTGATTAGATAGAAAATATAGCAAGGCATACAACCATTATTCATGTATATGCTTTTACCAAAATTTGTTTCTATTAATTCTATTACAAGCTCTGAATTTTTTGAATTTGTGTGCCTTTGAGTCAAATTTTGAGTGGAAAGGACAATCAGGTTTGATGCATTTGATTAACACAGGTCATTTGAGAATTCCATTTACCTGTATTAAAACAAATGTTTTATATACACCATAGCTATTGGGAGGGTGTTACATGTGTGTTCTTCCCAGAATGAAAATAAGAATCCAATCTACCCTGGCCATCTTTGCCAGAGACTTTAATTCAGGAATCATTGACCTCATGGACCAGAACAGCTTCTTTGGATCAGTTATGGCCCATTGACTCAATGCAAGTAGAGTACTTGCTTGTAAGTAAATGAGGAAATAAAAAAAATCGTTATAGTAATAAGAATTAAAACATAGTAGTTTCTTAATGTACTGTGTTATCTGCATGGAATGGATTCAACTATTTTGCTAATAAAAAATATAATTTAAATCCCAATGGACAGGAAAAAACTTTAAAAGTTTCTTCTTTTATAAGTGTTATTTAAAGCACATACTTTTTTATAAAAGCCAGAAGTGATGCCATATATCTTTGCTAAAGTTTCTTAGGTTGAAAACATTTGGGTTCAACTTAATGCATACGCTTTACACCTGGATCTGTATCAAGTGTAGTAGTATCTCCCAATACTTTTACTGCAATAACATTGCTAACTAGCACCCACGAGGGTTTATTTATCAACCAATGCTGAATAATGAAGAATACTCAAATGACAGAAACTAATCTAACACCAGAGAAGTCAACAGAACTAAGGTAATTCAGAGGAGCTGGGAGCCTGGTGGTGTATATGCTTAATTCCCATTGCATGGATATGGGAATACAAGAAACTCCTTTACAGAATAAGATCCAAATAAACACATTTATACACAAGAATTCTACTGATACTTCTTTTGTATAAACATAAAAATAATTTTATGACAGTTTTATTTTTTCACAAACAAAATATGCTATAAAAAGTTTAAAAATCATTAGATGTTTATTTGAACTATTAAACAATTGTATTACTTTATGAAAGCACTAAAAATGCTTTAATTTATTTATCTGCACAATATATTCTCTTCTTTTGATAGTAATTACGTGCAGATGTATCAATGAGATGCTCATTTAGATTTGGGGTTGTAAGAATGAAAGTTATTATCCAAGCCAATTACTCTTTTACCCACATGGCTGCACAGAGACGGAAAGTTCAATTTTCACCTCATCAGTGATTTTGTGGTATTTATTTTATTACTATAAACCACCGCTGTACAGAAAGGAAACTGCTTGTGTTATTAAACAAGAATTGGGGGGAAACTGAGTACCTTCTGAATTAAAATAGGAGATAATTCACAGTGCAGACTCCCCACTCAGACTGACAGTGAAATGATCAATGCTGGAGTGACAGACTCCATACAGGATAACAAGAACTGAAATGCTTAATAAATCAAAAAAGACCTGATAAAAGTTACTTTGTCAGCTTAGATGTATGGCAAGTAACAATTCTACATTTGCAAGAGCTGGAGCAGATGGCATTATGGGTCTCTTCTATCTATATTACCCATCTATCTATATTATCCAAAGTCTTAAATTTAAGCTATCTTGAACAATCTTGATGCAGAATAAGATGAGAGTAGCAGGGCGAATCATGCATTGTTACTAATATAATGCTCAATGAAAATGAGAATTGTTGTGCTTAGTAATTGACGTGGAGTATACTGGAGTATAGTGAACAGGCCAATGTGTTCAGTACAGTTAAATTGTTCAAATCTTATTCTACTTCAACACAAAATTCATTTCAGAGTGGAGGATATTTTTATCATGTAGTAAGTCAACAAATCTGACTCACTATGCTTTGCAGATGCCTGTGGTGCATGGTATCTAATACAGTCCAATTCCTTTATGAATGGACTACATTACATTCATCTTTGAAACAACCTGTATTACTGGTAACTAAACCACTTTTCATGTCTAGCTATTTATGTTATTTGCATATTCCAGAATCCCCTAGAAACATCTTTTCATTTACACCTTTAATTCCATTAACAATGAAAGAATATTAACTTCTACTGTGTATTTGGAATGTCACAAAGTATCAACTTTTAGGGAAAACAAACAAAAAAACACCCCAAAACCCAAAGCTGAACAAGCATCAGTTAAAGATTTTTCAATTATGTTTTTTTTTTTAAAAAAAAACAACAATAATTTGAACTTACACACTTAGCAGTTATGGATAACAATGTCTCCTCAGCCATTGCTATACGGAAGCTTTACAATTACTGCATGAGGAAGACACCTTTTTATGGTTCTCATGCTTTATTAGAACAAATCCAATTGCAACACATAGTGCGGGTGGGGAAGTGGGGGACAGCGCTCCAGTTTCCCCTGTAAGCCTGTTTTGCAGAACGGTACGCAGCTGCTGATACGACTCAAATACTGTATGTGTGAGCAAACAATAATTTTAAGCCTATTCTGACACCTGTGGGCAAGCTATTTCCCATATGACAAGTATTCTAGCAACGCATATGTGAAAATAGCATCTGTGCTTATTTGACTGCAACCTTGTTTTATCCTAACTACTACAAACACAACTTATGCTCCATTTCTACACTTGCACGGCGTATGGACTGCAAAGCACAAAAATATTACTATGTGAATTATTAATTTCTCTTGGAACCCTTATGAGTTGAAACATTGATTTCTTCAAGCCTATGTACCTGGAAATACTGTCTGCAAATGGAAAATGTTCAGTTCACTAATATTTCTTTTGAGTAGAAAGGAATTTTGAACACCAAAGTAAGTTTAAAAAAAACCCAAAACTGTTTATAGCTACAAGTAAGGAAAAGACAGGAAGTAAGGAATTGTAGGTGATAATTTCCCAGCTGGATTTCACAACTATTTAATAATAAAAGCTTTTTATGTTGGCATGCCAGGCATGTAGAACAGCTGGTAAAACAGCACTGTTTGCCATTTTCTTTATAATGGCAAATTAGAGCTAGCTTGTGTGTCACTGGATATGCATTTCTAAGCAGATGCCATAGATATCAGAAATGAAAAGACAAAAGAAAAGTCAAGGCAGGACAGAGCATGTGCTGCACTGTAAATTAAGCTCATTGGTGCACATGAGGAGTTGAAAGACCACAGGTAATACAGAGTTTACAGAGCAGCTGAACTCTGATATTTTTTTTTCCACAATGTAAGTGTATTCATATAGGACAGGGCTAGAATAGTCTAGAAAAAATATCTGAGATCTCATTGCACTTTATCCATCATCTCAAGAGTAAGCAATATTTTAACACTACTTTACACTGGGACTTCTTTTACAAAGCTAATCAGCAATATACGTGTTAGGCTGCTCATTCTGATTATACCATTTCAAGTAGCTTCAATCCCCAGCTTCTGATAACAGTCTTAGAACTACAGAGAGCCTCTTAGGGATTTTTCCCACACAAAGATCCCTTGAATTTAAACAGTAATAACATAAAATTGTGACAATGGGTATTTTTCATTTCAAATTACCTTCATTTGTTTTTAAAATGTTTGAGGAAACCACCTTGAAGGGACCAGTCAAAATTCACAGCTTAGAATAAAAAAAGTAAAAATACTTCAGATACAAACATTTTAAGGCAGCTTTAAATGACCCAACAAGGATTTAATTTATGAAAAACAGAAAAAAAAAAAAAATCAGACTTCAAGGACAAAACCTGCATTTATCAGAAGTGACTACCCTATACATGAACAGAAGTCTTTCCCACAATTTGCCATATCTTTCATGCAAAAAAAACCCCAAACCACTTTCAGTCTCAGCAACACAAACATTTACACCTGTGCTCATGCTAGTCCAATATATAGCAATATCCATGTGGGGGCAGGAGTGTAGATAAAGAATGGAGGGCTTGTGGATGCTCCCATGATGATACTGAAGTCCTTCCTAATCTAGATTTTATCCTGACTGTGAGGCTGGGAGAAGGCTCCTATCTCTCAGTCCACTCATTCTACTGAGAATTTTTTAACACTTTCAGTCTTAGATAATACATTATAAAAAACTGAATCCATGGAGACAGAATATTAACATTATGGGATCAACTGGTAACCTACAAGACACCAGTTTACTCATTTAATGTGGTCTGTGGCAGAATAAGTAGTATGTTATTTCAGACCTGTGAACCTCGAGAAACGCGTAGTGCTGATTTGCTGTATGCCTGGACAGTCATGGGCTCAACAGATACTCGTGGTAAAATAAGCTGTTTCTGAGAAGCACCAAAATGAAGGCCCCTGATTTAGAAAAAAACAAACAGTAAGGTTTAAAACAAAAAATTACTTTGATTTTACCTGTTAAACCCATACTGCTTCCATCTGGTTGAATCTGAAATACTATCTTTTTATTTAAATTAGTATTTCACCAAAAAAATCAAAGGAGAATAGTGGAATGTTGCTGTAGCTACTTAGAAGTGCATTTACTTTTTAAGTTTAAATCCAATACAACCAAAATAGCAAATGACTAAAATCTCATTTGGGCCAACACTCCCATTTGCTTTACAAGATTCTGATGCTACAATTTTTCTCTCACTGCTTGTATTTGTCTTTGCAATGAAACAGCTGTTTCACTTACCATTTAGGGGGCTCTTTTGAATGCACTTTATTATCAGCAGAAGAAATAGTTAACACTTGTCCGTTTGTGGCATTTAAATATTTTTCAGCATGTTTCTGTTAGAGGAAAAAAATTACGTTAGGACTGTTACAAAGGTATGAGGGATATTAAATTTAAACTCAATCAATTTAGAAAACCAGATTTTCACTTGACTGAAAATTTAGATAGGTTTGTGCTTCTGTTGGATTGACTTTGGCTAATGGGCACAAGACCAGTTAGTTCTGATGACCCAAGAAAAGAAGCCATCGTTCTGAACTGTAATGTTTGATGAATCCCATGATTTGCTAATCAGAAAGGGATCTTGCCCTGTACTCTGAGTGAATTACTGACAGAGACCTCAAAAACTGAATCGTCTTCTGGATCTGCTCAACTTTACTTACTCTCAGCCCAAGTTCAGTTCTTTCAGTTGCTGTTTCAAGGACACTAATATCCACAGCTTCTACATTTCCTTTCAAGTTGATATTTTTCACTTTAACTTTGAGCTTGTGAAGGTCTTCTTGAACCTAAAAAACAAGTTATGACAAAAATCATACCCATAACCAAATCCCATAGGATTACATAGCAGGATTTAATCCAAATTAAATGCTTCCTAAATACAGGAAAAAATACACACAACCTTCCATACTTTTATAAAGGAATACAAAGCCAATGCCTTCAAAGTCATTGATTGTAGAAAACTCGAAGACTTAATTTTAAAACAAATCTCACAAAAAATGGTAATAAACTTCAGGACTGAGGTCATCGGCCGCGGAACATTTCCTTTGATATTTCAAACCTCTCTCTTGGCACAGATGGCTTAACTATGCAGGAATCTCAAAAGCATTAACGAGGGACCGAAGAGCAGAGGCAGCTTCTGAAGAGATCACGTTAGCCCGCGTCAAAAATGTGTATTTACGCCGCGTTAAACAGGTCAGTTCGAGCGCCCAGGCTCCTCAGAACCCGCGGCAGCCGCTCCCGCCTCACGCAGGGGCTGAGCCCCCCGGCCCCTCAGCGGCGACCCGCGCCACAGCTGCGGGGGAGGCGGCCTCCCCGGGGCAGGAGGCGCTCACCGCCCCGGCTGCTGAGGATGGACGGGGCCGGCTCGGACGCTGGCCGGACCCACCTGCGCGGCTCCCGCCTCCGGCCCCACGAAGCCGGCCATGGCGGCTGCCGCCCTCGCCCCTAGCAACGGGACGCGCTGGCCGGACCGCACCATCCGCCTCGCCGTGGGGGGACGGCCACACCAAGCGGGGGCCGAGCCCGCTCCCCGGCTCGCTCCTCCCCTCCCTGGAAGGGCTCGGCCGCTCGCCGCCTCCCCCTCCGCAGCTGGGTGGTAGCGGCGGGGCCGGAAGGGGCGCGGCGGCGGGCGTCATGGCGGCGGCGGGGCCCTTCGCGCTGGTGACCAGCTGCGCCGCTGGCTTCGCGGCCGAGGAGCTCGTCAAACGTGAGTCGTCGTCGCCTCTGCGGGGCCCGGGCGGGTGCAGCCGCGGGGCCCCGGCCTGCCCGCAGCCGCAGGCCTCGGCATGGGCCTGGCAGCTCCGAGCCCCCAGCCCGCGCCCTGGGGACACCCCTTGCTATGTCCCGCTGGTAGCCGGTCACTCCAG